>OU342744.1:206090131-206497476 GCA_910589775.1 Avena eriantha | reverse complement strand
TGGCTGCCTCAAGTCACCTACCTTGGTCACGTCATCTCTGCCAAGGGCATTGCGTCAACCCAGAAACTATTAAGACAATTATGGACTGGCTTCCACCCATAATGTCAAAGAAGTCTGGAGTTTCCTTGGTTTGGCCAGTTACTGTCGTCGCTTTCGTTCAAAACTTCTCAAAGATTGCGAAGCCTCTTACCGATCTCCTCAAGAAAGGCAAGAATACCTTTGGACTCCTGCATGTCAAGCAAGCTTGAAACACTCAAAGAGAAGCTCACTTCCACTCCAGTCTTAGTTCCTCCAGATACATCAAAGCCTTTCCAGATTTTATGTGATGCTTCATTGCAAGGATTGGGTGCGGTCCTTATGCAAGAAAAGCAAGTTGTTGCTTATTGCCTCTCGACAGTTGAAGACGCATGAGATCAACTATCCTACACATGACCTCGAACTCGCAGCAGTTGTCTTTGCTTTGAAAGTATGGAGGCATTACTTGCTTGGCAACCGTTGTGAGATCTTTTCTGATCACAAGAGTCTGAAGTATATCTTCACACAGCCTGATCTCAACCTTCGTCAGAGGAGGTGGATTGAAACAATCAATGATTTCGATTTGACCATCAACTACACTCCGGGCAAAGCCAATGTCATGGCCGATGCTCTCAGTCGAAAAGCTTATGTCAACAACCTCATGGTGGAAGAACAACAGCCTCTCTTGTGCGAGGAATTCCGCAAGCTAACCTTGAAATTGTGGATCAGGGTATCTTCTGAACCTTCTAGCAACACCTCTCTTGGAAGAAAAGGTCCGTTCCATTCAGCTTGGTGATCCTTACACTAAAAAGATCATCTTCAACATTCAGCTTCCGAAGTATGAGTCTTTCCACGTAGACGACCAAGGTACTCTTTTCTTTGAACACCGGATGTTTGTTCCGAACTACCTTGGTTTAAGAGAGCAAGTTCTCAACGAGGCGCATGATTCTGTTCCTTCTATCCACCCTGTCAGCACTAAGATGTACATGGATTTGAAAACACAATATTGGTGGCCTGGTTTGAAACGATATTGTGCCAAGTATGTCTCGGAGTGTGATGTCTGTCGTAGAGTTAAAGCTGTCCATCAGAAACCTTCCGGTCTTCTACAGCCAATGAAGCCTCCGGAATGGAAATGGGAGAGAAGTAGAGATGGACTTCATCACTGGTTTTCCAAGGTCGCAGAAGGCAACAATGCAATCTTTGTTGTCATTGACAGGCTTTCCAAAGTAGCTCACTTCTTTCCAGTCAAGGAAAAATTTTCTGCAATTCAGTTGGCGGAGCTCTATATCAACAGAATTGTCTCTCTGTAAGGAGTTACTCTGAGATCAGTTCAGACCGTGGAAGCATCTTCACTTCCAAGTTCTGGGGAAGTTTCCAAAATGCTTTGGGAACAAAATTAAACTTCAGCACAGCTTACCACCCTCAGTCGCAAGGACAAGTTGAAAGGATCAATTAGATTCTGGAAGATATGCTCCGTGCTTGCGTTATCTCTTTCAGCATGAAGTGGGAAGAATGTCTTCCTTATGCTGAATTCTCTTACAACAACAGCTTCTAGAAAAGTCTAAAGATGGCACCATTTGAGGCTCTCTATGGTCGCAAATGCAGAACTCCGATTGGTTGGTCGGGCGCAGGTGAAAGAATATTGTTTGGCCCCAACATTGTAACTCAAGCGGAGGAGAAAGTTCACATCATTCTTGAAAATCTGAAGATTGCTCAAAGTCGCCAGAAGAGCAATTATGACAGAAAGCACACGGACATGGAGTATGTCCCTGGTGATCTCGTTTACCTTCGTGTCACTCCCATGAGAGGCACGCACCGCTTTGGTATCAAAGGAAAGCTGGCTCCTAGATACATCGGTCCTTTCAAAATTCGTGGAAGAAGAGGAGAAGTTGCTTATGCTCTTGAGCTCCCTGAACAACTCAAAGTCCATGATGTTTTCCACATCTCTCAACTCAAGAAGTGCTTCAAGGATCCCGGCAGGACCGTGGACCATGAACTCATCAATCTCCAAGAAGATCTATCTTATCAAGAACACCCCACAAAATTTCTTGAAGTCGCAGAAGAAGGACTCGCAACAAGTCCATAAAGTTCTGCAAGGTGCAGTGGTCGCACCATTCCGTTGATGAAGCCAACTGGGAACGTGAAGATGAGCTCCGTGCCAAGTATCCTACCCTCTTCGAGTCTTCTTCTTCCTAGAATCTCGGGGCGAGATTCCTGTTTAGTGGGGGAGAGTTGTAGCATCCCAATTGTCTAACAATTGTAATGCTACTTGTTCTAGTAAGATATTGGCTACTTCTATATATAATTGTTGCATCATAATTATATCATGCTCATGTCATCATGCCACCTTGCATTTGAGCATCATATAAAACCCCTTTTTCTTTGGTTCTTCTCTCATATGCATTATTAATTATATTTGCCTCTTGCTATTGTATTTGGTTATTGATATATTGTCAAATGCCCAAGTTGAGTTGGGGGGCATATCTTTTATTCACCTCCATTATCTTTTCTTTTCACCACTTTATAATTCCATCATCATATTAGTCTATGAGCTTGTTTGTCTTTCTTTTGATTTTATCTAGCTCATGGGAAATAGGGTGGATCTAATCCTACTTATCTTTTGCTTGGCCTTTATTTCCACTTCTTGGGAATGCATAAGATAAAAGCCATATCATTACTATTGTTTTCACAAAATTAATCATGGCACTTATTATTTTTGCATGGGCCATGCAACCTTCACCACCACCTTTTACTCCATTGGTTTTTCCTTTGATTTAATGGATCCTATCTTTGTGGACCATCTCCTATCATTCCACCATCCCCATATTCTCATCCATATCTTTTTATTTTATTTTATTTTCTTCATGCATGATCATATGAGGCTTACTCTTTCTATCTCTTTCTCTCTCTTTTTCTTGGGTTCTTCTCCACCTTAGCTTATGCTAGATCAAGCCCCTCTTTTCCTCTTGGTTTGGTCTCATAAACAAAATTCAAAACCTAAACTCTAATAAAAGCCTAACCTATCTCCCTCTCTCTAATTTTCTTCTAACCCAAATTCTACACCAAACACTAACCCTAAACCTCCTCTCCCTCTATCTCTCTAACATGCTAGTCCCACCTAGCCCCTCTCTCCCTGGCCCACACCCCCAGCACCACTACCCTACCCTAACCCTCAAAACCCTCACCCGAGCTACCCCATCTAACCTAGCCAAGTGCACCCGAGCCCCTCTCCTCTTCCTCTCTTTCTCTCTGCCGTGCGGGCCTAGCTGCACCACCACGCCGTCCCTACCTGGCGGCCTCCACCACCTCACCCTGCCCTGTCTACCTGCCCCGGCCGAGCACGTGATCGGGGAGAAAAAGGGAAGGGCCGAAGCCACTTTACCCTGAGCCGCTCCCACATGGCAAACCTCCTTCCTCTCCCGCCCTTTCTCCTCCTCTCTCACACGCCTCCTGCATCGCCCAAATCCACCCCAAGCTCTACCGCGCCTCCCCCTTCTTCCTCGTCGTCGCCAGCTCCTGCCGCCAGTCGCCGCCGTCTACCCCGGCGTCTCATCGCTCCAGCCGGCGTGCGCGTCGTGGAGGAGGCCTGGAAGACCAAGACTGTAGCACCCCAATTGTCTAACAATTGTAATGCTACTTATCCTAGTAAGATATTGACTACTTCATATATATTATTATTGCATCATAATTATATCATGCTCATGTCATCATGCCACCTTGCATTTGAGCATCATATAAAACCCTTTTTATTTTGGCTCTTCTCTCACATGCATTATTAATTGTATTTGCCTCTTGATATTGTATTTGGTTATTGATATATTGTCTAAATGCCCAAGTTGAGTTGGGGGCATATCTTTTATTTCATTCCCACCACCTTTCTTTCCACCACCTCATAATTCCACCATCCTACTAGACCATGAGCTTGTTTGTCTTTATTTTGGATTTCTCTAGCTCATGTGCAATAGGGTGGATCTAGTCCATTAAATTCCTTTGCTTGGCTTTGTTCCACTTCTTGGAAATGCATAAGATTAATGCCATCATACTAATTTTGTTCTCACAAAATATATCATGGCATTATTATTTGCATGGGCCACGCAAGCTTCTCCACCACCTTTTTACTCCATTGGTTTTGCTTTGAATTTAATTGATCCTATCTTGGGAGTCCATCTTCTACCATTCCACCATCCCCATACTCCTATCCACCTATTTATTTTCTTATTTTCATTTCTTCAAGCATGATCATATATGACCCTTTCCACCTATTTCTTTTCTTCCTCTTTCTCTAGTTTCTCCTCCACATTATCTCAAGCAAGATCAAGTTTCATGCTTCTCCTTGGTTTGGCCTCATAATCAAATTAAAATATAAATGCTTAACAAAACCTAACCTAATTCTTTCCTCTCTCTCTCTATTTTATCCTAAACCTAAGCTTGCTCTCTCTCTCTCTAGCATGACCTCCTTGCTCCCCTCTCTCTCTAGCATGACCACCTGGCCACCCTCTCCCTGGCCCACACCCAGCCACCCCAAACCCTAACCCTAGACATGCCCATCTACCCTAGCCCGATCTACTCCCTTTTCTCTCTTTCTTTCTCTCCCGGCTGAGCTAGCCCCACCTGGCTGTCCCTCCCTCTCGACCAAGCCCCACCTGTAGCCCCAGGACCAGCCCCAGCCGGCCGAGCACGTGCTCGAGGGAGAAAAGGAGAGAAAGGTGGCACGAGGCCACCTTATCTCTACCGTGCCCCGCCTGCCTTCCTCCTCCCTCACGCCTCTCCTGGCTCGCCCAGATCCACCCCGAGTCGCCCCTCCTTTCCTCCTTCTTCCTCCTTGACGACTACCACCTGCCGCCGTTCGCCGCCAGCACCACTTCTCCCTCGTCGTTCTAGCCGGCGTGCGTGACGTGGAGTTGTCCTGGGCGACCAAGGGGACCCCCCTGCTGCCCCCTGTATGCGCCAACGTGGACGAGGAGCTCCCCAGCACCGCCAGATCTTCGCCGTCCTCCGAAACCCTAGCCCGCCGGTGCATCTGCATCCTCGCCGTTCCAGCGCCTCCCCCGACCGATCCAACACCGTCGTCGAGCCCGCGGTGAGCCTCCCCTTCCCCCTGACATGCTCCGCCTCGCCGTACCGCTCTAGCCCCGCCGTGCGTTTGGTCGAACGACCTCCGCGCGCCAGAGCTCGCCGGCGTCTGCAGCTTTCCCGCGCCGCAGCAAGCTTACCTAGCCCCAGCCCCTCACTTGTCAACTCCCCTCGCCCTACCGCACCGGTCAGCCCCCCTTAGCGCGCACTCCCGCGGCCCGGGATCGAATCCCCGCTCCGCGCCGCGCACGCACTTGCCGTCAGAACAGAGAGGAAGAAAAACAGTAACCCGCGCGTGGTCGATTTGCAAAAAGCCCCCCCACCTTTTTGATTCCTGCAACCCGCGCTCCTAGTTACCCCACCAGTCAGCCGCGCTGACACTTTTGCTGAAAACCCCTCGGCTTTTCCCGGCCGCAACCCGCGCTCCAGCCCCCAGCCCTAGCTGTCAGCCCCTGTCTCCCTCGCCGCTGTCACGTGGGCCTGCGCCAGTTGGCCCACCCCGCAGTCACAGTGGCTAGGCGAGCCCGCGGTGACAAAAGATTTTTCCCGCACGGAGGCACAGTCAGCGCCAGGCCCACCCGTCAGTGGCTATGGCTAGAACTACCTGCGGTGTAAAAAGTATTTCCCTTTGTCTGTTTAAATCAAATCTTTTTCAAATTGATTTAAATTCAAATTCTTTTCAGATTAAAATAATTTTAAAAATACAAATCCAAACAATGTATATAATATATGTTTTGGAATCAGAAAAATGTGAGGAATTCAAATATGCCATTCAAAATATGTTTTGAACACTTTAAATTTCGAGATGATTAAAATTACAATAAAATGCCCTTTTCCTTATTTAATTAATAACTTTTGTTTTATAACTCCAAATTTGACAAATAATATGTCTAAATCGATCAGCGCGACGAGCCCGTTCTATTTATGCAGTCCTTGTTCTGAATTGAAGCATGCATCATGTTGTCATTTAAAATCTGAACTGTTTATGACAATAAACTTGGTCAAATGAATAATAAAATGTTTTATTTCTTGTATCCACACCTCACCTTTGCCATGCTACTTTAATGCCATGTAATTGTGCCTCATTCATCATGGCATGCTTGGTTGCTTGTTGCATTTCAATTCATATTCTTGCGCACTTTATTTATGTTGGCCCTTGTTTGTTTGGTTCTTCTTCGAATAGACGCCCAGCAGGAGAATTACCAGGAATCACAGGAGTATTACCCAGATCCATCTCTCGCTTCAACTGAGCTGCCAGGCAAGCACTACCACATGCTTGCATACATACAGTACCTATTGCCTCTATCTTATTCTTGCATCATTGAGTCGTGATTGCATTAAATTGAATCCCAAGTACTGCATAGCCTTTACTTTTAAACCACACCAAGCTTGTTCCGGTCCCATGAGCCATTACTACAGGAGTTGTTTAAGCCATGCGAGTCATAGAAAAGCATGAGTAGGGTATGTGAGTGTCTGAGGAATAACGAGGTACCTAAACAACATAACCTGAGTAGTAATGGGATAACTAATGAAAGAGGCACCGGTGAGCAATATCTGCTATTTGGTTTTTCATGCTCACTTGTGTCCCGTAGGACCCCGAGTACTTGATTCCTGTTCCTTGACTTTTCGCACTATCCACATCCGGGAGGCCTTATGGACCCCCCCGAGCCAGAGCTTGATTCATTCTTATTTCTTGGGGCCACAATTAGTTTGGGGATTTATTACTATTCTGTACTTATGCCATGTTACTGCTTTATTTAAGATTGTGCGAGGAGCACCTGTACTGTTTTGGATCGTGACACGTTTTTGCTGTATCGACAAGCCCAGTCACATTTTCAGGTTCCCAGTCGTTTACCGCCGTCCACACAAACCTTGGGTCCGTCTCGGAGCTGGCCAACTTCGTTGCGGGTAGCTTAATGGGGTGGCCCCCTGAAATGTTTCTGGATCCTGTGATTGCTTTGTCGTGAATGCCTCGTTGGGTTTTGATTTGGTTTTACCGAGGTTGATCGAGTGTGTGTTGCTATTCGTGCACCCCTGCAGGGTAAATCTTTCTGAAAGCCGTGTCCACGGTTATGGACGACTTGGAGCACAGTTTCTCGATCATAGACAAGTATAACTAAAGTACCGTTGTTAAATTGACTAAGTACTTGACTAGTAAATAGTGCAATACTCATGAAATGGTTAATAAAACTGCCAATGGATGATGGGGGTTGTTCGTCCGCTTCCTCGTTGGTAAGCGAGGAAGAGGATGGATCCGTTAATTATACTGTTATATTTGTTGTTCTTAATTCACGGACTTCCGTCTATCATTGGTTAGGCGGAAGGTTAGCGAGTCTCTATAGAATTGTTAGGTATTATCTTTTGCTGCAATTGCGTCACCCCAGGTTGTGTCCCCTTTAGTGGCATAAAGACTTGCTGAGTACCCCTAGGGTCTCACACGATAAATTGTTTGATTCAGATGAACAGGTGTACCCGCAAGATGGATACTGGGTGGAAGAGACAGATGATGTTGGCAACGATCATTCGGTGTAGAGATTCCGAGAACGGGGATCCGTGTGATCTGTGGGCGGGATGTGTTTATTTATGGGGCATCTTATGCCAATTTGCTTCTTATCCGTACTCGGATCTTGTTTTCCGCTTCCGCCTGATACTCTGATGTGTGATGTATGAGGAGCTATCCTAAATTATTATATCTATCTAGGACATTTGGATCTTGCCGTATGGCGTTGCTATATTTCTATTTCTTTTAGATGGAATGGCTCTGAGGACTGTTGTATGTGTCTTGCATACATACTCACTTGTGTATGTAGTTGATCCCTTCGCCTGCCGATTACGCCGCTCGTTCTTGTCCCGTTGTCTGAAAATGGTTAGGACGGCCGAAAGGTCTACCGTGAGTGGCCCTAGGCCCCACCGTACTATTTTAACCATTTTCGTTCATCCAGGCATTAACTAAGAGCGTAATTCACCGAGGTAGTTACAATTGGTATCAGAGCCATCCCGCCCTTCAGGGTCTCAGCCAAAATCGTCGTTGTCTGTCTAGCAAATATTTTGGTAGTTATGTATACTAGGGAAAAACAAACGTGAGAGTAGGACTGCTTCCATTTTTCTTCTTACCCACCCACCCACCCTTTTCTGGTAAGGAAGTGTAACGTTTTCAATCCTCTTCTAAAATTCAAACTAGGATTCACGTGTTCTCGGTTCCGTAGTACCATAGGTTGTGTTTGTGTTTGTGTGTGTGTGTGTGAATTCCTTGTCTATCTGTTGCATCCAAATGTTATCACTATCTGCCTTTGGTTATCAACTGTTGGTACATTCCATACCGACAGGCCTTTGTAAACCGACGCGATCTATTCTGATTTGTTGTACACTGATGCGATCTATCTTACTCTTTGTATCCGACGTTATCTTGTTGGGGTGTTCGTTTCCGTAGTTACCAATCTTTAGGTTCCTCTTAAAAGAAGTTGTTGGGATATGTGTTTTACTGATTCATGTGCGGAGTAATGATTTGAGTGCGGGATGGAGTCGCGACCATACCACTACTTTTGTCATTTGCTTTTGTATATTGAACTAGTAGAGTTACTAATCTTGATTCGTTAAGTGGTTTTGCGCATATAGTGGTATTTTAATGCCGAAATTTGCGGAAAATTTTTCTTTGTTAGTTTGTATACCACACTCCTTGTTCAGTCGTGTGTGTTATGCTTAATATCTTCTAGTTGCCTTGAACTTTGTTGATATTTTCATATCACCTCAGTGAATTGCATTCTTTAATCTTGATTAATTCCATTTTGGTACTATTTTGGATTATTATCATTCTCCATTATAGTACTGACTTGTGTTTTATATCAATCACAGGATGGCACCACCACGCCGTTCTGAGGAGGATATACCACCTGAACTTGGGGCCGCTTTGGCAAGTATTGCAAATGCTTTGGGCACTATGCAGCAGAACCAGCAGCGCTTCGAGGAAAGTGTGAGGAGGAATGAGTTTGCTCCGCTACCTCCACCTCCCAAGCGAGGAGACATCAAGAGTTTTCTCAAGTTCAACCCACGTCAATTCAAAGTGTCTGATCAACCACTTGATGCGGATGATTGGCTTCGTGAAGTGTCAAGGTTGCTGATGACTGCGGATGTTCCCGAGCAAGAATGGGTCAAGTGTGCTACTCACCTTCTGAAGGGAGATGCAGCTCTGTGGTGGGAAAATTATCTCAAGGCAGATCTTTCTGGTTTTCGGCCTACTTGGGAGCGGTTCACTGCTTCTTTCAAAGAGCAATATCTGTCAAAAATTGTCATGGAAAGGATGAAGGAAGTGTTTCTCAACCTCAAGCAGGGCACTGACAATGTCAACACCTACATCAGGAACTTCATGAACCTGTCTCGTTATGGTGGCGATGAGATCTCTGATGACAAGAAGAAGCAAAAGAGGTTTCGGCAAGGCCTCAATGCTTCCATCCAATATGCAATCACTCATGTAAGGCCAGCATCTTTTCTGGAACTTCAACACACAGCTCTGCAGGAAGAAGCAAGTAGGCAAGTGTTTGAGGAGTCAAAGAAACACAGCCGTGATACAGCAAGCTCTTCTGCTATGACAACTCCTTCTAAGCATCGTGTCTGGGTTCCTAACACCCCACCGTCGCTCCCTGCTCCACCAAGACCTTCAAGCTATGCACCAAGGCCACCAAACTCCTTCACTGCGGCTCCCAGGGGCTACAACCACAACTACCCTGGAGCGCCTGGCGGAGTCCCTGGCTACGTTGCTCCACGTCCACCTGGTGCTTGCTATACTTGTGGAAACACTGGGCATCAGCACTGGAATTGTCCAATGAACAACAAAGCTCTTCCACCACCACCTCCAAGACCTGCGGCAAGTGCTCCTATGATTCGTGCACCTCCACCTCGGGCTCTCAACATCAACACCAAGCCGGGGTCTACGGTTGCTCGTGCCAACTGTGTCAACGCCGCTCAAGCTGAGCATGCACCTGGAGTTGTCATGGGTATGCTTCCTGTTAACTCAGTTCCTGCACGAGTTTTGTTTGATTCTGGTGCTTCGCATTCTTTTGTTTCTCACAAGTTTGCTCATGAGCAAGATCTGGCTATGGTTCCTTTATTACACCGTCTTGTGGTACAATCTCCTGGGTCAAACATGAGGGCTGCTCATATCAGCCATGGCAATCAAATTGAGATTGGTGGCTCTTCGTTTCCGGCTTCCTTAATTGTTCTGGGCAATTCTGATATTGATGTTATTTTGGGCATGGATTGGTTGACAGCAAATGCAGCCGTGATTGATTGTGCTGAACGTTCGGTTTCTCTAAAAATTCCTGAAGGCCATATAGTCTATTCTCCAAGTCTGACTCCTGCAATTCAGCTTTATTCTTTGGCGGCTCTAAATGATGATGTTATGGAAGGTATTCAGAGTGTTCCTGTAGTTTGTACGTTTCCAGATGTCTTTCCTGAAGAGTTACCGGGTATGCCTCCGGATCGTGAGGTTGAGTTTGTTATTGAACCTGAACCTAGTACCGCTCCTATCTCCAAGCGGCCTTATAAAATGGGTCCTGCTGAGTTGGCTGAACTTAAGCGTCAGTTGGATGAACAAGAGAAGTTGGGTTTCATTCAGCACAGTACTTCTTCTTGGGCTAGTCCAACCATCTTTGTGAAGAAGCGAGACAAGACTGATAGACTTTGTGTTGACTATCGGGCACTCAATGCTAAAACCATCAAGAATAAATATCCCCTTCCGCGGATTAATGATCTCTTTGATCAGCTAGCTGGAGATGTGGTATTCTCTAAGCTTGATTTGAGAAGTGTTACCATCAAATCAAGATCCGCAAGGAAGATGTTCCCAAAACAGCTTTCACCACCCGCTATGGCCTGTATGAGTACACGGTCATGTCTTTCGGTCTCACCAATGCACCTGCCACCTTCTCGAGGCTTATGAACTCGGTTTTCATGGAATATCTTGATAAGTTCGTTGTGGTCTATCTGGAAGACATCCTAGTCTATTCTAAGTCGAAGGAAGAACATGAAGAACACCTTCGTTGTGTCCTAAACAAGCTTCGTGAGAACCGCCTGTATGCAAAGTTCTCCAAGTGTGAATTCTGGCTGCCTCAAGTCACCTACCTTGGTCACGTCATCTCTGCCAAGGGCATTGCCGTCAACCTAGAAACTATTAAGACAATTATGGACTGGCTTCCACCCATAAATGTCAAAGAAGTCTGCAGTTTCCTTGGCTTGGCCAGTTACTGTCGGCGATTCGTTCAAAATTTCTCAAAGATTGCGAAGCCTCTTACCGATCTCCTCAAGAAAGGCAAGAAATACCTTTGGACTCCTGCATGTCAAGCAATCTTTGAAACACTCAAAGAGAAGCTCACTTCCACACCAGTCTTGGTTCCTCCAGATACATCAAAGCCTTTCCAGATTTTCTGTGATGCTTCATTGCAAGGATTGGGTGCGGTCCTTATGCAAGAAAAGCAAGTTGTTGCTTATGCCTCTCGACAGTTGAAGACGCATGAGATCAACTATCCTACACATGACCTCGAACTCGCAGCAGTTGTCTTTGCTTTGAAAGTATGGAGGCATTACTTGCTTGGCAACCGTTGTGAGATCTTTTCTGATCACAAGAGTCTGAAGTATATCTTCACACAGCCTGATCTCAACCTTCGTCAGAGGAGGTGGATTGAAACAATCAATGATTTCGATTTGACCATCAACTACACTCCGGGCAAAGCTAATGTCATGGAAGATGCTCTCAGCCGAAAAGCTTATGTCAACAACCTCATGGTGGAAGAACAACAGCCTCTCTTGTGTGAGGAATTCCGCAAGCTAAACCTTGAAATTGTGGATCAAGGTTATCTTCTGAACCTTCTAGCAAAACCTCTCTTGGAAGAAAAGGTCCGTTCCATTCAGCTTGGGGATCCTTACACTAAAAAGATCATCTCCAACATTCAACTTCCGAAGTACGAGTCTTTCCATGTTGACGACGAAGGAACTCTTTTCTTTGAACACCGGATGTTTGTTCCGAACTACCCGGGTTTAAGAGAGCAAGTTCTCAAGGAGGCGCATGATTCTGTTCTTTCTATCCACGCTGGCAGCACTAAGATGTACATGGACTTGAAAACACAATATTGGTGGCCTGGTTTGAAACGATATTGTGCCAACTATGTCTCAGAGTGTGATGTGTGTCGCAGAGTTAAAGCTGTCCATCAGAAACCTTCCGGTCTTCTACAGCCATTGAAGCCTCCGGAATGGAAATGGGAGAAAGTAGAGATGGACTTCATCACTGGTTTTCCAAGGTCGCAGAAGGGCAACAATGCAATCTTTGTTGTCATTGACAGGCTTTCCAAAGTAGCTCACTTCTTTCCAGTCAAGGAACAATTTCTGCAATTCAGTTGGCGGAACTCTATATCAACAGAATTGTCTCTCTGTATGGAGTTCCTCTTGAAATCAGTTCAGACCGTGGAAGCATATTCACTTCCAAGTTCTGGGGAAGTTTCCAAAATGCTTTGGGAACAAAACTAAACTTCAGCACAGCTTACCACCCTCAGTCGCAAGGACAAGTTGAAAGGATCAATCAGATTCTAGAAGATATGCTCCGTGCTTGCGTTATCTCTTTCGGCATGAAGTGGGAAGAATGTCTTCCTTATGCTGAATTCTCTTACAACAACAGCTTCCAGAAAAGTCTAAAGATGGCACCATTTGAGGCTCTCTATGGTCGCAAATGCAGAACCCCGATTGGTTGGTCGGGCGCAGGTGAAAGAATATTGTTTGGCCCCGACATTGTAACTCAAGCGGAAGAGAAATTTCACATCATTCTTGAAAATCTGAAGATTGCTCAAAGTCGCCAGAAGAGTAATTATGACAGAAAGCACACGGACATGGAGTATGTCCCTTGTGATCTTGTTTACCTTCGTGTCACTCCCATGAGAGGCACGCACCGTTTTGGTATCAAAGGAAAGCTGGCTCCAAGATACATCGGTCCTTTCAAAATTCGTGGAAGAAGAGGAGAAGTTGCTTATGCTCTTGAGCTCCCTAAACAACTCAAAGTCCATGATGTTTTTCACATCTCTCAACTCAAGAAGTGCTTCAAGGATCCCAGCAGGACCGTGGACCATGAACTCATCAATCTCCAAGAAGATCTGTCTTATCAAGAACACCCCACAAAAATTCTTGAAGTCGCAGAAAGAAGGACTCGCAATAAGTCCATCAAGTTCTGTAAGGTGTAGTGGTCGCATCATTCCGTTGATGAAGCCACCTGGGAACGTGAAGATGAGCTCCGTGCCAAATATCCTACCCTCTTTGAGTCTTCTTCTTCCTAGAATCTCGGGGCGAGATTCCTGTTTAGTGGGGGAGAGTTGTAGCACCCCAATTGTCTAACAATTGTAATGCTACTTGTCCTAGTAAGATATTGACTACTTCATATATATTATTATTGCATCATAATTATATCATGCTCATGTCATCATGCCACCTTGCATTTGAGCATCATATAAAACCCTTTTTATTTTGGCTCTTCTCTCACATGCATTATTAATTGTATTTGCCTCTTGATATTGTATTTGGTTATTGATATATTGTCTAAATGCCCAAGTTGAGTTGGGGGCATATCTTTTATTTCATTCCCACCACCTTTCTTTCCACCACCTCATAATTCCACCATCCTACTAGACCATGAGCTTGTTTGTCTTTATTTTGGATTTCTCTAGCTCATGTGCAATAGGGTGGATCTAGTCCATTAAATTCCTTTGCTTGGCTTTGTTCCACTTCTTGGAAATGCATAAGATTAATGCCATCATACTAATTTTGTTCTCACAAAATATATCATGGCATTATTATTTGCATGGGCCACGCAAGCTTCTCCACCACCTTTTTACTCCATTGGTTTTGCTTTGAATTTAATTGATCCTATCTTGGGAGTCCATCTTCTACCATTCCACCATCCCCATACTCCTATCCACCTATTTATTTTCTTATTTTCATTTCTTCAAGCATGATCATATATGACCCTTTCCACCTATTTCTTTTCTTCCTCTTTCTCTAGTTTCTCCTCCACATTATCTCAAGAAAGAACAAGTTTCATGCTTCTCCTTGGTTTGGCCTCATAATCAAATTAAAATATAAATGCTTAACAAAACCTAACATAATTCTTTCCTCTCTCTCTATTTTATCCTAAACCTAAGCTTGCTCTCTCTCTCTCTAGCATGACCTCCTTGCTCCCCTCTCTCTCTAGCATGACCACCTGGCCACCCTCTCCCTGGCCCACACCCAGCCACCCCAAACCCTAACCCTAGACATGCCCATCTACCCTAGCCCGATCTACTCCCTCTTCTCTCTTTCTTTCTCTCCCGGCTGAGCTAGCCCCACCTGGCTGTCCCTCCCTCTCGACCAAGCCCCATCTGCAGCCCCAGGACCAGCCCCAGCCGGCCGAGCACGTGCTCGAGGGGGAAAAGGAGAGAAAGGTGGCACGAGGCCACCTTATCTCTGCCGTGCCCCACCTGCCTTCCTCCTCCCTCTCCCTCCTTTTCCTCCTCCCTCACGCCTCTCCTGGCTCGCCCAGATCCACCCCGAGTCGCCCCTCCTTTCCTCCTTCTTCCTCCCTAACGACTACCACCTGCCGCCGTTCGCCGCCAGCACCACTTCGCCCTCGTCGTTCTAGCCGGCGTGCGTGACGTGGAGTTGTCCTGGGCGACCAAGGGGACCCCCCTGCTGCCCCCTGTACGCGCCAACGTGGACGAGGATCTCCCCAGCACCGCCAGATCTTCGCCGTCCTCCGAAGCCCTAGCCCGCCGGTGCGTCTGCATCCTCGCCGTTCCAGCGCCTCCCCGACCGATCCAACACCGTCGTCGAGCCCGCGGTGAGCCTCCCCTTCCCCCTAACATGCTCCGCCTCGCCGTACCGCTCTAGCCCCGTCGTGCGTTTCGTCGAACGACCTCCGCGCGCCAGAGCTCGTCGGCGTCTGTAGCTTTCCCGCGCCGCAGCAAGCTTACCTAGCCCCAGCCCCTCACTTGTCAACTCCCCTCGCCCTACCACACCGGTCAGCCCCCTTAGCGCGCACTCCCGTGGCCCGGGATCGAATCCCCGCTCCGCGCCGCGCACGCACTTGCCGTCAGAACAGAGAGGAAGAAAAACAGTAACCCACGCGTGGTCGATTTGCAAAAAGCCCCCCCCCCCACCTTTTTGATTCCTGCAACCCGCGCTCCTAGTGACCCCACCAGTCAGCCGTGCTGACACTTTTGCTGAAAACCCCTCGGCTTTTCCCGGCCGCAACCCGCGCTCCAGCCCCCAGCCCCACCTGTCAGCCCCTGTCTCCCTCGCCGCTGTCACGTGGGCCTGCGCCAGTTGGCCCACCCCGCAGTCACAGTGGCTAGGCGAGCCCGCGGTGACAAAAGATTTTTCCCGCGCGCGAGGCACAGTCAGCGCCAGGCCCACCCGTCAGTGGCTGTAACTAGAACTACCTGCGGTGTAAAAAGTATTTCCCTTTGTCTGTTTAAATCAAATCTTTTTCAAATTGATTTAAATTCAAATTCTTTTGAGATTCAAATAATTTTAAAAATACAAATCCAAACAATGCATATAATATATGTTTTGGAATCAGAAAAATGTGAGGAATTCAAATATGCCATTCAAAATATGTTTTGAACACTTTAAATTTCGAGATGATTAAAATTACAATAAAATGCCCTTTTCCTTATTTAATTAATAACTTTTGTTTTATAACTCCAAATTTGACAAATAATATGTCTAAATCGATCAGTGTGACGAGCCTGTTCTATTTATGCAGTCCTTGTTCTGAATTGAAGCATGCATCATGTTGTCATTTAAAATCTGAACTGTTTATGACAATAAAACTTGGTCAAATGAATAATAAAATGTTTTATTTCTTGTATCCACACCTCACCTTTGCCATGCTACTTTATGCCATGTAATTGTGCCTCATTCATCATGGCATGCTTGGTTGCTTGTTGCATTTCAATTCATATGCTTGCGCACTTTATTTATGTTGGCCCTTGTTTGTTTGGTTCTTCTTTGAATAGACGCCCAGCAGGAGAATTACCAGGAATCACAGGAGTATTACCCAGATCCATCTCTCGCTTCAACTGAGCTGCCAGGCAAGCACTACCACATGCTTGCATACATACAGTACCTACTGCCTCTATCTTATTCTTGCATCATTGAGTCGCGATTGCATTAAATTGAATCCCAAGTACTGCATAGCCTTTACTTTTAAAGCACACCAAGCTTGTTCCGGTCCCATGAGCCATTACTACAGGAGTTGTTTAAGCCATGCGAGTCGTAGAAAAGCATGAGTAGGGTATGTGAGTGTCTGAGGAATAACGAGGTACCTAAACAACATAACCTGAGTAGTAATGGGATAACTAATGAAAGAGGCACCGGTGAGCAATATCTGCTATTTGGTTTTTCATGCTCACTTGTGTCCCGTAGGACCCCGAGTACTTGATTCCTGTTCCTTGACTTTTTGCACTATCCACATCCGGGAGGCCTTATGGACCCCCCTGAGCCAGAGCTTGATTCATTCTTATTTCTTGGGGCCACAATTAGTTTGGGGCTTTATTACTATTCCGTACTTATCCCTTGTTACTGCTTTATTTAAGATTGTGCGAGGAGCACCTGTACTGTTTTGGATCGTGACACGTTTTCGCTGTATCAACAAGCCCAGTCACATTTTCGGGTTCCCAGTCGTTTACCACCGTCCACACAAACCTTGGGTCCGTCTCGGAGCTGGCCAACTTCGTTGCGGGTAGCTTAATGGGGTGGCCCCCTGAAATGTTTCTGGATCCTGTGATTGCTTTGTCGTGAATGCCTCGTTGGGTTTTGATTTGGTTTTTCCGAGGTTGATCGAGTGTGTGTTGCTATTCGTGCACCCCTGCAGGGTAAATCTTTCTGAAAGCCGTCTCCGCGGTTATGGACGACTTTGAGCACAGTTTCTCGATCATAGACAAGTATAACTAAAGTACCGCCGTTAAATTGACTAAGTACTTGACTAGTAAATAGTGCAATACTCATGAAATGGTTAATAAAACTGCCAACGGATGATTGGGGTTGTTCGTCTGCTTCCTCGTTGGTAAGCGAGGAGGAGGATGGATCCGTTAATTATACTGTTATATTTGTTGTTCTTAATTCACGGACTTCCGTCTATCATTGGTTAGGCAGAAGGTTAGCGAGTCTCTATAGAATTGTTAGGTATTATCTTTTGCTGCAATTGCGTCACCCCAGGTTGTGTCCCCTTTAGTGGCATAAAGACTTGCTGAGTACCCCTAGGGTCTCACACGATAAATTGTTTGATTCAGATGAATAGGTGTACCCGCAAGATGGATACTGGGTGGAAGAGACAGATGATGTTGGCAACGATCATTCGGTGTAGAGATTCCGAGAACGGGGATCCGTGTGATCTGTGGGCGGGATGTGTTTATTTGGGGCATCTTATGCCAATTTGCTTCTTATCCGTACTCGGATCTTGTTTTCCGCTTCCGCCTGATACTCTTATGTGTGATGTATGAGGAGCTATCCTAAATTATTATATCTATCTAGGACATTTGGATCTTGCCGTATGGCGTTGCTATATTTCTATTTCTTTTAGATGGAATGGCTCTGAGGACTGTTGTATGTGGCTTGCATACATACTCACTTGTGTATGTAGTTGATCCCTTCGCCTGCCGATTACGCCGCTCGTTCTTGTCCTGTTTTCTGAAAATGGTTAGGACGGCCGAAAGGTCTACCGTGAGTGGCCCTGGGCCCCACCGTACTATTTTAACCATTTTTGTTCATCCAGGCATTAACTAAGAGCGTAATTCACCGAGGTAGTTACAAAGAGCAGACCCCTGCTTCGCCCTGGACACGCCGACGCGTAGGAGGGAGCCCCCAGGACCGCCAGATCCTCGCCGCTCCCCGAAACCCTAGATCGCCGGAGCGCCAGCCTCGTCCACGAACCGCTGCACCCCTTCCCGTTCTGACACCGGCAACCTCCCCGCGGTAAGCTCCTCCACCTCCTAGACAACCTCCTCTCCGCTGTAAAGCTCTAGCGCCGCCGCTTTTTCCGCCGAACGGTCTCAGTGCGCCGTCGCTCGCCATTGTCTGCACGTGGTACGCGCCGCATAGCGCCATAACTAGGCCGCTTCTACCTTCCTAACAACCCCCCTATCCTACCGCACTGGTTCCGCCTCTCTGCGCGCGCGCTCCGCGTCGCGGGATCGAGTTCCCATCTCGCCGCTCTGCGCTGCGCGCTGATTTTCCGTTAGACCGAGGAGAACAAAGTACAGTACCGGGCCGTGGTGGATTTACAGTTAGCCCCCTCTTTTTAACGCTCGCTCAACCCGCGCTCCTCGCTAGCCCCACCTGTCAGCCACCGTGACCTTCTTCCAGAAAACCCCTCAGTCTTTTCTTATGCTAACCCGCGCTTCCGAACGGCCCACCCGGCAGCCTCTGTGACTCCGATCGTTGTCACGTGGGCCGAAGCCGCTGGCCCCGCCTGTGAGCCTAAGTGGCTAGCTAAGCCCGCGGTGGAAAAGAGTTTTCCGCGCGCGTGTGCCCCGCCAGCCGCTGGCCCACCCGTCAGTGGCTGTGGCTGGGTCGGGCTGAGTACCAAAAGTCTGCCCTGTTGACTGTTTTAGTTTCATCTTTTCAAAATTGATTTAAATTCAAATTCAAATCAGATTTAAATAATTTTTAAAATACAAATCCAAATAATACAAATAATATATGTTTTGGAATCACAAAAATATGAGGAATTCAAATATGCCATTCAAAATAATGTTTGAACACCTTAAAATTTCGAGATGATTAAAATTACCTTAAAATGCCCTTTTCCTTAATTAATTAATAACTTTATTTCTACAACTCCAAATTTGACAAATAATATATCTAAATCGATCAGCACGACGAGCCCGTTCTATCTAAGCAGTCCTTGTTCTGAATTGAAGCATGCATCATGTCATCATTCAAAATCTGAACTGTTTATGACAACAAAACTTGGTTAAATAAATGACAAAATGCTTTATTTCTTGTATCCACACCTCACCTTTGCCATGCTACTTTAATGCCATGTAAATTGTGCATCATTCATCATGGCATGCTTGTTTGCTTGTCGCATTTTATTTCCTATGCTTGTGCACTTTATTTATGTTGGCCCTTGTTTGGTTGGTTCTTCTTCGGATAGACGCCCAGCAGGAGAATTACCAGGAATCACAGGAGTACTACCCAGATCCATCTCTCGCTTCAACTGAGCTGCCAGGCAAGCACTACCACATGCTTGCATACATACAGTACCTATTGCCTCTCTCTTATTCTTGCATCATTGAGTCGCGGTTGCATTAAATTGAATCCCAAGTACTGCATAGCCTTTACTATTAAACCCCACCAAAGCTTGTTCCTCCATCCCCTGAGCCGTTACTACAGGAGTTGTTTGAGCCATGTGAGTCGTAGAAAAGCATGTGTAGGGTATGTGAGTGTCTGATGAATAACGAGGTACCTAAACCACTTAACCTGAGTAGTAATGGGATAACTAATGAAAGAGGCACCGGTGAGCAATATCTGCTATTTGGTTTTTCATGCTCACTTGTGTCCCGTAGGACCCCGAGTACTTGATTCCTGTTCCTTGACTTTTTGCACTATCCACATCCGGGAGGCCTTATGGACCCTCCTGAGCGAGAGCTTGATTCATTCTTATTTCTTGGGGCCACAATTAGTTTGGGGCTTTATTACTATTCCGTACTTATCCCTTGTTACTGCTTTATTTAAGATTGTGCGAGGAGCACCTGTACTGTTTTGGATCGTGACACGTTTTCGCTGTATCGACAAGCCCAGTCACATTTTTGGGTTCCCAGTCGTTTACCACCGTCCACACAAACCTTGGGTCCGTCTCGGAGCTGGCCAACTTCGTTGCGGGTAGCTTAATGGGGTGGCCCCCTGAAATGTTTCTGGATCCTGTGATTGCTTTGTCGTGAATGCCTCGTTGGGTTTTGATTTGGTTTTTCCGAGGTTGATCGAGTGTGTGTTGCTATTCGTGCACCCCTGCAGGGTAAATCTTTCTGAAAGCCGTGTCTGCGGTTATGGACGACTTTGAGCACAGTTTCTCGATCATAGACAAGTATAACTAAAGTACCGCTGTTAAATTGACTAAGTACTTGACTAGTAAATAGTGCAATACTCATGAAATGGTTAATAAAACTGCCAACGGATGATTGGGGTTGTTCGTCCGCTTCCTCGTTGGTAAGCGAGGAGGAGGATGGATCCGTTAATTATACTGTTATATTTGTTGTTCTTAATTCACGGACTTCCGTCTATCATTGGTTAGGCGGAAGGTTAGCGAGTCTCTATAGAATTGTTAGGTATTATCTTTTGCTGCAATTGCGTCACCCCAGGTTGTGTCCCCTTTAGTGGCATAAAGACTTGCTGAGTACCCCTAGGGTCTCACACGATAAATTGTTTGATTCAGATGAACAGGTGTACCCGCAAGATGGATACTGGGTGGAAGAGACAGATGATGTTGGCAACGATCATTCGGTGTAGAGATTCCGGGAACAGGGATCCGTGAGATCTGTGGGCGGGATGTGTTTATTTATGGGGCATCTTATGCCGATTTGCTTCTTATCTATACTCGGATCTTGTTTTCCGCTTCCGCCTGATACTCTGATGTGTGATGTATGAGGAGCTATCCTAAATTATTATATCTATCTAGGACATTTGAATCTTGCCGTATGGCGTTGCTATATTTCTATTTCTTTTAGATGGAATGGCTCTGAGGACTGTTGTATGTGGCTTGCATACATAGTCATTTGTGTATGTAGTTGATCCCTTCGCCTGCCGATTACGCCGCTCGTTCTTGTCCCGATGTCTGGAAGTGGTTAGGACGGCCGAAAAGTCTACCGTGAGTGGCCCTGGGCCCCACCGTACTATTTTAACCACTTTCGTTCATCCAGGCATGTAACTAAGAGCGTAATTCACCGAGGTAGTTACAATGATGCCGCTTCATTTCACACAAAACAAAAATGATATGTGGTGCTCGGGCCACACTTAAGCTTTCTCCTCTTTCTTTCCTCCTCGATCGAGGTTACCAACCTTATCCTTTCATTTGTTATTGATACAATGCATGTGTCAATGTAAAGTGGTCATTTCACTATTCATGATGTTCTGTAATGGTTTTGATAAACTTAATTATATGATGAAGATGAACTGGCGGGGAAGGATGTATGGTGACCGACGCACTTCCGAGTACATTAAAGGCGTGGCTAAATTTATCGATGTGGCTAACTCAAACAAAGAGAATGGTTTTATGTGTTGTCCATGTGTTGACTGTTGGAACATCAAGGGGTACTCTTCCTAGAAAATGCTTCACGACCACCTGGTTCGGAGAGGTTTCATGCCTAGCTATAATTGTTGAACCAAGCACGGAGAAAGAAAGAGGGATAATGATGGAAGACAATGAAGAAGAAGAGGATGTTTGACAACTATCATCCTATGTTCCCTGAATACAGTGATACTGCAATGGAAGACAATGAAGAAGAAGGAGGTGAAGAACGGGCATCAGATGAGCCTGCCGATGATCTTGGTCAGGTCATTTCTGATCCAAAGCGAGACTGTGAAACAGAAAAGGAGAAGTTGAAGTTGGAGGGCATGTTAGAGGATCACAAAAAATTATTGTACCCAAATTGCGAAGATGGCAGCACAAAGCTTGGTACCACACTGGAATTGCTGAAATGGAAGGTACATACTGGTTTATCTGACAAGGAATTTGAGAAGTTCCTGAAAATAATGAAGCCAAAGCTTCCAAAGGATAACAAATTGCCCGAGAGTACGTACGAAGCAAAGAAGACTCTCTGCCCTCTAGGATTAGATGTGTAGAAGATACATGCATGCATTAATGACTACATCCTGTACCGCGGTGAGGAGTACAAGAATTTAGATAAATGTCCAGTATGCACTGCACTGCGGTATAAGATCAGATGAGATGACCCTGGTGATGTTGAGGGCGATGATAAGCCCCCCAGGAAGAGGGTTCTTGCTAAGGTTATGTGGTATGCTCCAATAATACCATGGTTGAAATTTCTATTCAAAAACAAAGAGCATGCCAGGTTGTTGCGATGGCACAAAGAAGACCGTAAGAAAGATGGGAAGTTGAGACACCCCGCTGATGGGTCGCAATGGAGAAAACCCGAGAGAGAGTTCTCGGACTTTGCAGGTGATGCGAGGAACTTATGGTTTGGTCTAAGTACATATGGCATGAATCCTTTTGGGAGCAGAACTGCAGTCACAGCACATGGCTTGTGACTCTATGTATCTACAACCTTCCTCCTTAGTTGCGCATGAAGCGTAAGTTTATTATGATGCCAGTGCTCATCCAAGGCCCAAAGCAACCTGACAACAACATTGATGTGTACCTAAGGCCATTAGTTGAAGAACTCTTACATTTTTGGGAAAACCAGGTGTAAGTGTGTGGGATGAGCACAAACAAGAGCCATGTGACCTATGAGATGACCATCAATGATTAGCCTTCTCCTTAGAAACCTTTCAGGATAGATAAACAAGGGATACAAGGCATACACACACTATTTAGATGATACTGAAGCTACATATTTGCATAAATGTAAGAAGGTTGTGTACCTAGGGAATCGTCGATTTCTTCCGACCAATCATCCCGTAAGAAAGAAAGGCAAGCATTTCAAAGGAGAGGCAGATCACTAGAAGAAGCACAGCCTCCCTACTGGTGATGATGTATTTGGTATGGTCAAGGACACAGAAGTACTCTTTGGAAAGGGTCCTGGTGGTCAATCAATTCCAAACAACATTGCTACCGGACACGCGCCCATGTGGAAGAAGAAATCTATATTTTGGGAGCTACCCTATTGGAAAGTACTATGTGTCCGCTCTTCAATCGACGTGATGCACATGATGAAGAATCTTTGCATGAACCTGCTAGGCTTCCTGAGCGTGTATGGGAAGACAAAAGATACACCAAAAGCACGGGAGTACCAACAACGTATGAAAGACCCAAAGAACATGCATCCACAGAACAAGACAGATAAAGGGCGTCACTTAAGTCATTCCAGCTACGCTCTTACGAAAGCAGAGAAGGAAATCTTTTTTGAAGTCCTTTATAGTATCAAGGTGCTATCTGGCTTCTTGTCTAATATAAAGGGGATAACAAATATGGTAGAGAAAAAATTCCAAAACCTGAAGTCTCATGACTGTCACGTGATTATGATGCAGTTGCTTCCGGTTGCATTGAGGGGGCTTCTACCGGAAAATGTTCGAGTACCCATTGTGAAGCTATGTGAATTCCTCAATACAATATCTCAGAAGGTGATCAGTCAAGATATTCTGACAAGGTTATAGAAGGATGTGGTCCAATGTCTTGTTATTTTTGAGTTGGTGTTCCCACCATCCTTCTTCAATACTATGACGCATCTCATAGTTCACCTAGTCGAAGAGATTGCCATTCTCGGTCCTGTATTTCTACACAATATGTTCCCCTTTGAGAGGTTCATGGGAGTCTTAAATAAATATGTTCATAACCATGCTAGGCCAGAAGGAAGAATCTCCAAGGGCTATGGAATAGAGGAGGTCATTGAGTTCTATGTTGACTCTATTCCTGACCTTAAGCCGATTGGTGTTCCTGAATCGCGGCATGAGGGAGACTGAGTGGAAAAGGCACACTAGGAAAGAAAGCAATGATATGTAGGGACGAGCAATCTTTCAGTCAAGCACACTACACGGTTCTACAGAATTCCACCTTGGCAGCTCCGTATATCGGGGAACACAAGAATATTGTACGCTCCAACTACCCGGGAAAGCCCGACTCCTGGATTAGAGATGGACACATGAAGACTTTCGGCAGTTGGTTGCGAACACATCTCATGAATGATACCACTATTGGATACCAGCTCTACTTGTTGGCCCGGTCACCATCTTCTAATATATTGAATTTCCAAGGGTACGAGATAAATGGGAATACATTTGACACGATCACCCAAGATAAAAAGAGCACCAACCAAAACAGTGGTATCCGCTTTGATGCAACACACGAGAATGGGAAAAAGGACACATACTATGGTTACATAGAGGAGATATGGGAACTTGACTATGGAGTTTCTTTTAAGGTCCCTTTGTTTTGGTGCAAATGGGTCAACCTGAATGGAGAATGGGTAAAGGTAGCCAGTTGTATGGAGTGACAACAGTGGATCTCAATAATCTTGGTTACAGAGATGAACCATTCGTCCTAGCCATTGATGTGGCTCAGGTTTTCTATGTGAAGAACATGTCCTCCATACCAAAAAAAAGAAAAAAATAAGCAAACGCATACATCACATGATGAGACAAAGCGTCACGAAGTTCTTTCAGGGAAAAGAAACATTGTGGGACTCGAGGACAAGATAGACATGTCAGAAGATTATAATAAGTTTGATGAAATTCCACCCTTTACAGTGAAAACTGACCCAAGCATCATGTTAAGTAAAGAAGATGCTCCATGGTTACGACCGAAGCGATCATAAGCAAGGGACATATGCCAAGATGGGTTCGTGGCCTCATATTGTGTACCTGTAGTTCAAATCTAGCCGGCCTCATATTGTGTACCTCTAGTTCAAATCTGACCGGCCTCATATTGTGTACCTAGCTAGTGTTGGTATCTCTACAACTTTCCCGAACTATGAATATGTTGTTCTATTCTTGTGTCGGGGAGCTAACTAATTTCACATATTAGGGAGTGACTCTATGGCGAGCTAGTGGAAGATGCCTGAGGAGTAGATCCTTAGGCATCTCCCTCAAGCTCGTCGTAGTGGTGTCCCTACTCTCGCACACACCATCTTGCAATTGATAACTTCTCTAGCTAGATCAATATGCCGGGGAGCTAACTAATTTCACATATTAGGGAGTGCCTCTATGGCGAGCTTGTGGAAGATGCCTGAGGACTGGATTCTTAGGCATCTCCCTCAAGCTCGCCGTAGTGTTGTCCCTGCTCTTGCACAACATCTTGTTTGAAGTTGATAACTTCACAAGGATGCCTATTTATAGAATAAGCAGCACAACATAGTGTCGACACTCACGACATAATGTCGACACTTACCCATTTCATAGTGCTGCCACCCACCGAAATAGTGTCTCCACTAACTCGCATAGTGCCGCCACCCACCGAAATAGTGTCGCCACCCATGTTTAGTCCCGGTTGGTGTCTCCATCCAGGACTAAACATGCTCACGTTGGTCCCAGCCTGCCGCAACCCCTTAAGTACCGGTTGAAATCAACCGGGACTAAAGAAATTCAAAATTGGTCTGAACATTGTAAATACTTTTCGTGGTATCATATTATGTGACATAGTTGTAAGGAAAAATACCAAACTTGGTATATTGATTATGTCTCAAAAACCCTTCACAAAATGCCCTATCATGTTCGACGTTTCATGACTTTTGGTCCAAATGAACAATGTTATGTGCAGTATCGCGGCATAGTTTGTGATATAGTGTCTATATTGTGCATGCATGTGCATGTTGGGATGGCGAACAATGTTGCAGGAGGAATTTTTCCTTTTCATCGCACGGAAAAGCCATTTTCCACTTTTCGAGCGCCAAAAAACGCGGCGTTTCATGAAGCAACCACCAAAATTCTAATTCAAAATAGTACTAACCCATTTTTCAAAAATATTAGACCACTTTACATGGACGATCTCCCAATCGGGAGATCTCAAACCTTTCCGTCCTCCCCGGATGAAGACAAATGTCTTTCGAATTGGTAGGAAGTGGCTCCAGTTTGAACTACAGGTACATGATCTAATGCTCGTGATTTTTTGAAAAAATCATTTTTAGACTCACAATATGATGTTTCTTCAGAGATCCAACGCAAGTTTTAACGAGGCTCATCCCCTATCTTCATGCCCGCCGTTTTGACCATAGTTTGAAAGGGGAAATTTTTGAAACGGGCACAAGAAATTCAAAAATGGTCCAAACAATGTAAATTCTTCGCGTGGTGTCATATTATGTGACATAGTTTCAAAGAAAAATACCAAACTTCGTATATTGATTATGTCTCAAAAAACCTTCACAAAATGCCCTATCATGTTCAAGGTTTCATGGCTTTCGGTCAAAATGACCAATGTTATGTGTAGAAGGGCGGTATAGTTTGTGATATTGTTATCATATTATGCATGCATGTGCATCTTGGGATGGCGAATAATGTTGTAGGAGGAAGTTTTCCTTTTCGTTGCCCGGAAAAGCTATTTTCCATTTTCTGAGTGTCAAAAATGGGACGTTTTGTGAAGCAACCACCAAAATGCTAATTTAAAATAGTACCACCCTATTTAAAAAAAATACTAGACCACCTTACATGGACGATATCCCAATCGGGAGATCTCAAACCTTTCCATCCTCTCCGAGTGAAAAAGACAAATGTTTGCTGAATCGTAGGAAGTGGATCCGGTTTGAACTACGGGTACATGATCTAATGCTCGTGATTTTTTGAAAAAAAAATCATTTTCAGACTTACAATATGATATTTCTTCAGAGATCCAATGCAATTTTTAACGAGGCTCATCCCAAAGTACAATGGACACATCCAAAACTTTAGTTTTATCAGATTCCAACGTATGCAAAGAATATTAGTTAATGCATTTTTAATTGAAAATGACAAAATGGTTAATAGTTTGAATAGTTAGAATAATTATTTTAAAAAACAAAAATGGTTTTGGATTAGTTATTCAAATTCAAACATTTTTCATGTTGAAAGTTTTGTCAGATTCCAAAGTATGCAAAAAAATATTAGTTGATGCATTTTTAATTGAAAATGCCAAAATGATTAATAGTTTGAATAGTTAGAACAATTATTTTAGAAAACAGAAAATGGTTCTGGATTAGTTATTCAAATTCAAACACCTTTCATGTTGAAATTTTTAAAAAATTCAAATTTAATAATTGAATAATTATTTTAGAAATAGAAAGTTTTTTTCACATTCAAACCATTTCACATTTAAACACCTAAATAAGAAATAAGGTGGGAACCTATACTGAAAAGTTTAAAAAACATTTGAATAAGGGACTTTTAGTGCCAATTTATGCAAATAAGCAGGACTAATGGGCCTCTCCACGTGCCGTTTCGGGGTCAGCCCTAAAAGGACATACGTCCCGGTTGGTGGCACCAACCGGGACGAATGAGCCAGAGCATTACTCCTGCCACCAACCAGGACTAAAGACCCTTTCGTCCCGGTTCCTGGCTCCATCGGAACGAAAGGCCTCTTCCTGTATAAGCGTGTCGGTTCGTCTCTCCTTCCCCATCTCATTTCTGCTAAGTCCCCGACACACGTAGGGAGGCGCCGTCCTTGCCCGAGCGCGGCGTCCGCGCGTACCTGCCTGGATCGTCGCCGTCGTCCGAGCGCGCGACCACCAGATCGCCGCTGTCGTCCGCGCACTCCGTCCGCCACACCGGACCGCCGCCGTCGTCCCGTCCCAGCCACTCCACCGCCAGTAACCGCCGCCATCGTCGCCCGCTGTCGTCGCCTGCTTGCGCCCCGGCCGGCCGACACCACCACCAGCAGGTATCGCCGCCCCTCCTCCTTTCGGTTGGTGCCCCTCTCGGCTGTTCCCCTTTTTTCATTAATTTTTAGTTTACTAGGAAAATTTCCCGTTGTTTATTTTTATTGAATATAGGTAGATTACTAGCTAACATGTCCGTGCGTTACACCGGGACAAACAAAAACTATGGTTTATCTTTTGTTCATAATGTCTTGCCGATCGATTAAACTATGTCATTATCGCTTCCGTCGCATGCGTGTGGGTGGTGGAATGAAAATGCTCCTCGTGTGGGCTTTTCTAGTTTTGAGTATGCTCCCGGCCTCATACATCAAACAAAAAATTCAGAAATGTTAAAGTTCTAGGTAAAAGAACCTAATACCACAAGAGAGCTGCAAAAACCAACCACTCCCACCTCTCCATCTGAAGAACACGGTGCAATGAAACAATGAAGGGGAGTTCGATATCATGATTGTCTTCTGTCATGTTCTCCAGCAGCCTAAAGACCACACTGCATGCATGTCCATGGTCTGCTACCACATCCACGAAGTATTGGAGTAACACATCAAGTCCACACATGTAGCTAGCAATCGGCTCGTCGCTAGGTCGCCGCCCTGCCCCTTGCTCACATCCCTTCTCCGTCTGCATCCTATAGCCCCAACTTGGTCACCTTCCAATCCCCGTGTTGTATGAGGTAGATTATTATGGTCGTTATTTTTTTTTATCTATAAAAGGAGAAAATCTGCCGAGATCAAAGAATCGTTGTAAAATAGAAAGTTAGTATTCTATTTACACAATATACTCACAATGAAAGAACAATTAGGGAAGAGAGAGAGGGACATGGAGATAAAAATAGTGTCATACAAACAATCGCGAGCGTCTTCTGTCGGCGGCTGTGCGTGGCAGCCCCGTCACGGTAGTATTTTCTTGACGTGCCCAATACTGATAAGGATAACACCGTCGGAAAAAATCAGAACCCGTAAGAAACACTTCGTACTTTATTATTAGATATAGATAATAGAATCCTTATATAATAAACATCATATCCCATTTGTAATAAACTTAGCATCATATCCCATTTGTATTTTTTATGAAATTCTTATGTAATAAATAGTGTATCCATTTTATTATGAATAAAGATCAATTAATGAACATTGTCACATTTTCACTCATATTTTTCTAGTAAACATTGACAATTGATGAGCATTCTCAATTTATGAGGATTTGTAATAAATGATTATTATTGTGTATGTATATATTTGTATTATGTAGTGTATGTATACATTTGGATTATTATGTGAAATGTGAGCACAAAGTCAATCCCTTCACATTTGTTCGGGGGAGTAATGTCTTCGGATCAGGTGCGGCAACACACGCCATATAGGGACGATTGACGGGTGCGGCAACGCGCGCCATTTATTAGGGTTTCATCGAATTAGGGTTTATATCCCTTGGACCCCGTTTAAATTCTTAAGCATGTATTAGGGTTACATTTAACATGATTTTGTCATCAAACCACGACACCCTAGCCCCTCAAATCTCGCCTACCTAACCTCCACGCTAAGCCACTTCGACTCATTTGCTTTTCCCCATTTGTAGAAACTATGGAACCACATGGTAGAGACAAAAAAAAGGAAATGCAGCTCCAGGATATGATCCGCGAGGGTGGACATATTGATAACAATGTTACCTCGTTGTATCTGAACAACTCCGCTGAGGAAGATCCGAAGTTTGACCGAAGAGACGGCTCCGGTGAGGGAGAAGCCGACGTCTCCCGTGGAATATTAAATATCACAAACTCCGGCGAGGTGCATATATATATTAATTAATTAAGCCTCTGATGTCCATATACGTATATTAACGCTCTTTCTTCTTTTAGCCCACCGGATCGAGCAAATATTCTACAACGAAGAAATGAGGCACAACCAGAATGTTGGGAGACCATAAAAGGTATAGGATCAAAGAAGTCGCTGAAGACGGCGAACCAAAGGCTCCCATTGATGTTGCAAATAAATTTGTAAGGCAATGCAGAGTTATTGTTAGGAACTACATCCCGATCACCGTCCGAGAAGGGAATAAGCCAAAGGAGGCGGGAGTTAGATATGTCGGCGACATAGCCAAAGATACGCTTTGGAAAAAGCTCATGGTTAATTTCACCTTACCGACGCAGAGGTGGATCCAAAGGAGGAGGATCAAAATGAGGAGGATCTAAAGAATACCATAGGGAAAAAAGTCAAGGAGTGCGCTCTTAAGAAGATGACCCAGCAATTCAACAACCGGAAGAAAAGATTGCACCTTGACTTTGTCATGCAAGATAAGACTCTGGATTTCACTGGATCGTATGAGAAGCTAAAAGACTACTAGGCTGAATTTGTGGCGTACAAGAAATCAGAGCCAGCTAAGGAAAGGTCTGAAACGAATAAGAAAATGCTACTAGAAAGTAGTATAACCATACTATGGGTGGCTACAAGGCTAGCATGCCTAAGTGGGAGAAACTCGAGGACGACCTGCTTGCTAAGGGATCACTCCAGAGCCATACAATTGGATCGAACGGGTAAGGAATTGGTTTTATGGGCATGGGGGCATGTTGGACTCAGAAGGGAAGTGCATATATAACAAAAGACATAAAGAAACTCCCATACCCATCGAAGACATCAGAAATGCAGTAAAGGCTGTTGAAGAGGGGACATTCATTCCCGATAGAGAGAATGACGAGCTCACACTCGCCCTTGGGAACCCTGAACACGAGGGATGAACACGAGGCACAGAAGGCTCCAAACCATGGAAATTTGGGTTCCCCGTTGAAAGGAAGAAATATCTTGATAGAATCCGTCAGAGGAGAAAGGAAAAGGAGGAAATCGAAGCAATGAAGCTGACAGACTGGATGTGCAATATAGAAGAACAATTAAAGTAGCAGGAGGATCAAATTGGCGCACTTAGCCAGCAAGGTACTACTGTCCCATATCAGCGGCACATGGTAGATGAAGCTGCGTTCGATGCTACCGGCCCATCTACTAATCGGAAAAGCAGCATGGCTTCCACAGAGCTCCTAGGTGATGATCTTGATGATGCACCGGCGATGGCTCCTATTTGCTACCTAGTGGATGATATCACGGAGATGACACATTGTGAGATACATGTGAAAGCCATGAACCTAACCATGAAGGTAGCGGTCGGCTATGCCTTACCAATTGGACCTAAACCAACTTCCATTGTTGTTCGGTTCCACAAGGCTATGCTATTGTCGGGGTGGATGAAATTGTGAACGAATTTGCGCAGTTAAAGCTTGAGTACCCTGCAAGTGAAGGGTTTGTGACTGAATTGGGAGAATCCAAAAATGACACCATTCTATGGTGAAAGGAAAACATTGTGCTTCCAAATCGGACGTTAAGGCCATCGACTCCTCAAAGCACTCCATCACTGCAGCCTCACCCGTCTCTAGCGCACCAGCCGTCTTTGTCGTCGCCTCGTCAGGCGTTGTCTCCAACGCAGCCATCTTCATCGCCACGATAGCCATCTCAGCCCACTAAGGCTCAGGGCCATAAGTGGAAGAGTAACCGATCACCGAAACATCGACTGGAGCCCCTCCCAAAAGTACCAAAGGTTCCTCCCATGAGAGCTTACAACTATACTCAAGAGGAGAACGAGGTGATCGCAAAGCCCGAAGTGAAATAGTGGTTTGATAACTTGAAGTGGCTGAAAGAGTCAGAGTTCCCCAGCACCAAAGAAAAAAAGCCAAAGTGCGAAAAATGCTGAAGACCCTTCGTCAACCCGAGCCAAGACTGTCATCAAACTATGACCGCTCTATTCTCAAGTCACATGAGTCAACGGTGCTGTCAAAGAGTAGTAGTGCAAGCGGGAAATCAGTTCCCTAGCTCGAAGAACAGAAAAACCAATCGTGCCCCCCGCTCAAGGTGATTTCAGATACCGAGGTGGGGTCGAGAAAAGGTGTGGTCGAGCAGTATGATCTGGAGTTTGTTGCACTGTATGGAGAAGCAATCGCTGCTCATGGTTTGACCATTGCTCAGTATGTATCCCAGTTAGAGTTCCATGTGGCTGAAGAAGCATACAAATACTAGCATGGGAAACCTCTCGTCAAACCTGAGGAGGTCAATCATCTACCAACAAAAATGCAAAGATCGTATAAGTGGTACATGCAAGCCTCAAAGGCAGGGGAAAACTGGATAGTGTTGGGAGTTAGAAACGAGCATTACAGGTATGGAGATGCCCAATTAATGATTGAATTTGATGAACTATTCAGTTATACAATCAAGACGCCATCGACAAAGCGATCCTCGGTGCCTATTGTCTGTAAGTATTATTTCTGAAATTAAGTCTCTAGCTAGGTCACCTCGTTGATTGCATGTATAATCATACTCACTATATTATGCAGAATGAAGATTCTCGAATGCAAAAGAGGACGAATCTATGACATTGGGTTCATTGACCCATATTGGGTTCATGAACATAATGTCATAGTATCTCCCAAGAATACAAAGGCTAAAATTTTAAAGGCGTTAACGTTTCAAGAAACCAAAAGGGAAATACTATTACCTTACAACTTCGAGTGAGTGTTATTGTCTTGTACACATTCCATTTCGCTTACTCAATGTTAAGTGTCTAATTGATGAGTTATGTGGGTGCAGCTTCCACTATATTCTGCTAATCATTCAACCTGACAAAGAAGTAGTACAAGTCATGGACTCGAAACATAAACCCCTTGCGTAGTGGGCAAACATGCAGGAAATGCTCTAGCGGTAATTTCAATCATTATGACTGAAGGATCGTATGGGCACCAAGAGGGGAGGTGAATAGGTGCTACTTCAAATTTTACTCCTTTTTCAAATTAGGGTTTGACACAAAGGTAAATTCTCTAGATATGCAACTACGGTGAATTTACCTATATGTCACACTATCACAACTTAACTAAGCAAGAACTAGATAAAGTAAGGTGCGGTAAAGGATAGAAGTAACCGAAGTGAAGCACACAGAGACACAAGTATTATTTCCCGTAGTTCCTTCCTTTTGAGGGGAAGTACGTCTGTGTTTGAAGAGGGTGTGGTATCAAACCACCAATGCCACGAGAGGTCTCCCTTGTTCTCTGATGAACCTCACCCCAAAGGGATTGATTCACGCTTCCACTCTATTAGAACCCTTCAAGGTGGTAGCCGGCACCCTTACAACAAGTTCGAGGCACACATCCATAGCTTAATTGGAGGCTCCCGAATCCAAGCAAGCTGTCACAACAATCAAAGACAAGCTTGTAAGAACCAAAACAAGGCTTAGGGTTTCAAATGAAGCCCTAGAGCAAGGGGCCCTCAAGTGAATGAGGGGGAAATGAAGATCTCTCTTGGTGAAGCTGTAGATCAAGGCCTCCTCCTCTGATTCCCCAAACATCAGTGTCTTTGGGTGGTTGGATAAAGAGATCTTGGAGTTTTGGTGGCTCTAATGGTGGTGCTTTTCTTTTCTAGAACAAGCAGCTGGAGCTAGAAGATGAGGTCCTCTATTTATAGCCTCCACTGTTGCTGACCGTTTTCTGCTTATTGGAGACCTTCCATACTAGAGACTCCGGTCTACATACCGGAGACTCCGGCCTACACCAGAGATTTCGGCCTATCTTCGGTCCATTTCTAGACCGCCTATCAGAATGTCCTAGGCCTGGTCTTGTCATTCACTCCGGGGAGTTGTACACTAAAAACTCCGGTCTGAGACACTACACGAGAGATTCTGGACAACATCCGGTCTATCTCCGGACCCCCACACAAAATGACCCTGGGCTGCATCTTGAATCCACTCCGGGGACTTGTGGGGAAACTCTGGTCTGGATTCTCCAAGTAACATCAGTTTTATCTAGGGATTTTCCCACTATGTTATGGCCTTTTATATTTTCATTAGATTGACATGTAGACAATAACACACAGTAAAATGATCCTCATGGTGTTAACGAACACGAAAACAGATTAGGACAATAAGTGTCCTTTTAATCTCCCCATTTTTGGTGTTCGATGAAAACAAGAGGTTTTGCATGGGAATTTTCATCAGAGACATAACTATGCTCCCCTGACGATGTGCAGCAAGATAAACATGTAATACATGCAAGTTAGGTAATAGAAACTAAAAATGGGGAGGTTTAACCATTACAATAAAGGAACGGGCATAGAATGTCCACACACACATATATAGTTTCACATGAACCAAATAAGTTTCACAAGAACCAACTGAAAGAAAATGTTCAAATATATGACACAACCCAACCCATGCAAATTCCAAATGATCCTAATAGACATCTTCTCCCCCTTTAGCATCAAAACATTGAAAAGGGAAAAGTCCAAACTATCGCCCCAAAGGAGATCACCCGGAGTCATCATCGGCGTCATCATCCTCATCCTTAGCATAGTCATCATCAGCAGCAGGAGTCTGTGGGCCTTTGCCATGAGGGCAAGAGGAGAAGTACCCTGAGTAGAAAAACCATATGTAACCTCTGAGAATGTCTGCCAATCAACAAAGCTATCATTCATGGCATTCCAAACACCAAAGGAGAGTGTGTAACCTGACTCTATAGATGGTTTAGCCCCATGCTCATCATTGTATTCAGACTCCCCTTCCTCTTCTTCTTCTCCTTAAGCCTTTATTTCCTTGAGGAGCTTCTCAATTCCGTGGTTGCTCTTGTAGGATTCATGTTTTCCCTTGCAGATATCCACATTCATGCAGCACAATGTCTTCTCCTAGAAAGATGCCTTCTTGACCTTTTCCTGAACAAACTCACGTGTGATAGGAGCCATGGGAGCATTGGAGGAATTATTCCTATGAGAGCCCCTTGGAGGAGTGGTAGCCCGCTCAGCCTCAGAAATCTCATCATCCTCACTTTCAAATGGCTACCTACGAGTTGGACCCATTCTCCCTTTCTTTTGAAGAGACACCAAGGCATGCTCCGTAAGATTAGGAGGAAGGTCAAGCGGTGTACCATGGGCTTGAGTATTGATAAACCTCATCACAAAAGCAGCATATGGGGGAGACTTATTGAAGAGAATAGCATGGTGCATCTCCTAAAAAATGTAATCCATAATGTCAATAGCATATCCTTCAGCATCAGGGCTAGCACAGTATCCCTTGTGAGCATGGTGTAGAAAGTTGACAAGGCGACATCTAATGGCATCCTCACTACCAGTACTAGGGGAAATGTTGTGATGAAAAATCCACAATAGTAAGTTGTAGAGAGGCTTGAGGCCCTTGGCCTCACCGACGACACCCTTGCTGCCATAGAGAGGTGCCAACTTGGTATTGTTCTCGCCAAGATCAGCATCATGCATATGGTGCCCAACATGGACAGACACACCCTAAAAAGTCTCATTGATAACCCTGGCAAAGTCAAAGAAGTTTGTAGTGCAGCCGACATTGCCTGTCATCCATGTCATGTTCCTTGCCTGATTAGTCCCAAACACAACAGTTGCATAGAATTGATGGACAAGGTTGATGCTGTAATTTTCTCAGAGATCTATGAGCCCATGCAGTCCAAGCTTCTCAGTAATCCACACGTCATCTACAAAGTAGTCATTGGCACGCATGTACTCGAGGTCCATATACCTTTGAGGGTAGACAAGAGACTTTGTGAGATTGAGATAGATATTCTACATGAATACTTTTTGCTCCCTTCTCCAATAGCAAGGGTTATCACTGGTCCTTGGCATATCATAGAAGTTCATCTTGTGTAGTGCACGGTACTCTTTCTTGGTCATATGGGCAAGGGATTGTAAATTGTCATACTTAGCCCTCTTGGCGCGATTTTCCTCCTCTATGCGCTCTTGGTTCCTCCTCATGTATTCAGCATCTCTGAGCTACTGCCTACAGTTGGATGGCGGGATCACATACTGACCAGCTTCGTCATCAAACCGAGTATCCGCCCTTTTGGACTGTCTTTCGTGTGACCACGACGAGACCCAGAGCCACCTAAGAATATAGAGAGAGGGACATAACATGGAGGTAAGCATATATGTCCCGGAGATAAACACAAGACCCTCAAAACATTGCAAGATGTGCTAGAGGCAATCAACACCGGAGTCTCTGATGCACAACACCGGAATCTCCGGCCTGGACCAGAGTTTCTGGCCAGATGGACCGGAGTCTCTGTCCTGAGCCGGAGTCTCTAGAATGACCAACCGGAACCACTGGTCTGGAGATTTTGGGTTGCACAAGGAGGTTGCAGGAGGTATTGATTCTAGCAGATCGGGCAAGGGAATGAGACTAATATAATAGAGTGCACGCAAACATGTGGTTCCAGTGGGCAAAATCAGTACAAAATCAAAATAGATGAAGGGGATGAACCCTAGGTTCATGGTGAGAGGGGGAGTACTAGATATGTCCATTGGAGCGATTCCAACAGTGGGGAATGTCCTAGGGGTGGAGAGGGTGGAGTTGGCTGGTGGCACGACGAATCCCAGCAGCAAAGCAGCCTTCGGGCAACGTTTTTGGAGGAGGAGGCGACGGGTGTGAGGGTGGGATTCGGGTGGAAGATAGAGTCATGTGTGACTCTTTCACCCCGGCTCCCTTAAGTCACATGCCAAAATCGTCCCAGACCAGAGACTCTGGTCCAATGGACCGGAAACTCCAGACTGATGGACCAGAAACTCTGGACTGACCGGAGACTCCGGTGTTTGCACACCGGAATCTCCGGCCCTCTTCGACCACAAATAGCCAGATTCAAGTTTGGGACATATATGATAGATAGAATGTGTTTAGGGAAGAGTAGCAGGCTTAGGTTTAGATTCCAAACTATGAAGAACCAAATAGGAAATGAAAGAACCAACTCTTCATGACAAAGAGGGCGGTGGCCTAGGCCACCATGTAAGAGTGTGAGGCATGACACCGCGTAGAATTATCCTCGGGTTCATAGCCACTACTCGTCAATGAAGCTTTCATATCAACAAGAATGATACTAAGATAATTGATTTTCTTAATTTTGGCATTATGGGGGAGGGATAGCCCAATGGATTAGGACCGCACTCCCCCTATCTCCATGCATGCACCTAAACCAAACAATGATCAAGTAATAGGTGTGTATGCAAGATGATCAAGTCAAACTTCTTGAATCTACAATATTTAGCTCATTCCTAAAATAGCAAAACCTTGCTTCATCAAGTGGCTTCGTGAATATATCCGCAAGTTGGTATTTGGCTGACACATAAGATAGCTCAATATCTCCTCGGGCAACATGATCTCTAATGAAATGATGACGGATTTCAATATGATTTGTCCTTGTATGGTCCACTGGATTGTAGGAAATCTTGATAGCACTTTCATTGTCACATAAAAGAGCACTTTGTCACAATGGACACCATATTCCTTTAAAGTTTGCCTCATCCATAAAAATTGGGTGCAAGCACTAGAAGCAGCCACATACTCAGCCTCGGCGGTGGGAGAGATATACAATTTTGCTTCTTAGACAACCAACACACCAAGGACCTACCAAGGAATTGGCAAGCCCCAGAGGTTGATTTTCTATCATCCTTATCACCATCCCAATCCGAATCAGTGTATCCACAAAGAGAGAATGTTGAGCCCCTAGGATACCACACACACCATAGTTTGGGGTATGAACCAAATATCGAAATATTCTTTTGACCGCCATAAAGTGGATTTCTTTAGGAGCCGCTTGATATCTTGCACACACTCCTACACTTAACACAATATAGGGTCTATATGCACATAGGTAAAGCAAAGAACCAATCATGGATCAGTATACCTTTTGATCAACATCTTTACCATTTGGGTTAAGCTCAAGATGAGCCTTGGTTGCCACGGGAGTAGGAGATCCATTTAGTTCTTTCATATTGAACCTCTTGAGCATGTCTTGAGTATACTTGGCTTGATTGAAAAAGGTTCCTCCCCTTATTTTCTTGATCTCAAAACCAACGAATACCCTAAGCTCCCCCATCATAGACACACTGAACCTGTCAGTCATAAGCTTCGAGAATTTATCATTAAAAGCTTTGGTAGCTGATCCAAAGATAATATCCTCAACATATATTTGGCAAACAAACATCTTCCCATTAACCTTCTTAGTAAAAAGAGTGGGATCAATTTTCCCAACCTCAAATCCATGGTCTAACAACAACTCTCTAAGGTGCTCATACCATGTGCGTGGAGCTTGTTTAAGTCCATAGAGTGCCTTATCGAGTTTGTAGACGTGGTTTGGGAAGTTGGGATCCTCGAATCCCGGGGGTTGCTTAACATAAACCAACTCATGCAATGGAACATTTAGAAAAGCACTTTCCACATTCATTTGTTGTAATTTAAAATTATGATGTGCAGCATATGCAAGAAGGATACGGATGGACTCAAGGCGATCCACGGGAGCTTAAGTATCTCCATAATCAATGCCTTTAATTTGAGAGAACCCTTGTGCTACCAATATTTCCTTGTTCCTCACAACAATGCCATGTTCATCTTGCTTGTTCTTGAATATCCATTTAGTGTCAATAACATTACGGCACTCCTTAGGATTTTCTACCAACTTCCATATTTTGTTTCTCTCGAAGTTGTTGAGCTCTTTGTGCATTACTTCTAGCCAATCCGAATCTTCAAGAGATTCCCACACTTTCTTTGGCTCCACCATGGATATATGAGCTTGATGCTCGCCAAAATGCTTCAACTGAGATCGAGTGGACATTCCACTCCTTAGATCACCAAGAACATTCTCAAGAGTGTGCTTTCTTCTTTCTAACATTATGTCCACTCTAGCTTTGCGACGAGTTTCGATCTCCTTGTTGTTCCTTGCGGGGATCTCTTCATCATTCTGGTCCTCATCTTGACCTTCATTTTGACCTTGATCAACAATGGGTTCAGCTTCATCAACATGAGGTATAGGTTGATCTTGGTCTTGATCAGGCATGGTACTTGAAAGGCTTCGAGATGATCTTGCAGATTACTGAATAAATCTACCTTAAGGAATTGACTGCGCAGGGCTAGATAATCCGGTCAGTGGAGAGACTAGACAATTCATCCTAGAGCATTCAGCCTAATCAACATGGTGAGGGTTCTCAGCTTGTCTTTGTCTTGGGTCATCATTTCCATCAATACTAGGAGCTTCTTGACGTTGTGAAGATGAGGGCTCCACTTGAGTAGAGCATAGTTCTTCTTGATCTGCCACAAGGGGTTCCTCAACGGGGCAGATGAATCCCGCAGCCATTCTTCTTATGGCATCTTGAGATATTTCATCATCTACATCACAAACATCAACATGCCTCTCTTGGGGGCCATCATATTCTTCAAAAACCACACTACAAGATTCTATGACAATTCCGGAGAGTTTATCATAGATTCTATAAGTGTGGGAATCGAGACCATAGCCAACAAAAATACCCTCTAAAGCTTTGGAATCAAATTTGGACAAACGAACACCTTTTATGAGATAGAAACACTTACAACCAAACACCCGGAAGTATGAAATGTTGGGCTTGTAACCGGTAAGTATTTCATATGGCGTCTTGTTCAACTCTTTGCAGAGGTAGAGGTAGTTTGATGCATGTCATGCGGTGGAGATTGCCTCTGACCAAAAATTGTAAGGAGACTTAAACTCTGCCAACATGGACCTTTCCATTTCCATTAATGTCCGGTTCTTCCTCTCAACTACACAATTTTGTTGAGGGGTATATGCAGCGGAATATTGATGTTTTATCCCCTCATCACTAAGAAACCCATTTAATGTGTAGTTCTTGAACTCGGTGCCATTGTCACTTCCTATTGTTAGCACGGGCACATTGTATTAACATTGAACCATATTGAGAATGTCGATGAAGTATTTTTGGGTCTCACTCTTCAACTTGAAGAAGTATACCCATGAATATCTTGAGTAGTCATTAACAATCACCAAGAAATATTTCTTCCCACCAAGGCTAGCATGATATGGAGGACCAAAGAGATCCACATGAAGGAGCTCTGACATCCTCTTCGACTTTATAATGTTATTTGGCTTGTGGGGGAGAATCATACATCTTTCCTTCAACACAAGTCATGCAAACATGATCTTTGGCAAAACAAACATTTTCCTTTAGTCCCACAATATGGCCACCCTTCTGGAGGCTTTGCAAAGTTCTCATATTGACATGGGCTAGTCGGTGATGCCAACCACCCCACATCGGCCTTTCCAAATAAGCACATCGCACTTGTAGTGGTTTTCCCCGAAAAGTCCACCACATACAAGTCATTTTCGATGTACCCAACAAAGGAGACTTTTAGAGTCTTACTCCACAAGAGAACCACAATATCATTATCAATAAATACGGCAAAACCCATCTTGCCAAGGGCACGGACTGAAAGTAAATTATAGCCAAGGGTCTCAACAAGCATGACGCCCATGAGAGTAACATCGTGTGCAACCACAACTTTGCCAAGACCCATTACCTGTGATTTTGACTTATCGACATATGTGACGGTTATATGATCTTGATTTTCCCCTATCTCCGTCATTATGGCCTTGCTTCCGGTCATATGACTTGTGCAACCACTACCAAGCACCCACTTTGACCCTCCGGAAGCATAGTTCAACAAAAGATCAAGCTAGTTTTTAGGTACCCATTTTTCAATGGTCCTCTTTTGTTAGTGACAACGGTCTTTGGAACCAAAATAGACCAAGCAATATAACCATCAAATGAACCAACATATTGTGCATAAACATCACCGTAAGAATTAGGCATTACGACATAGTGAGGGTTAGAACTTCCTGCAAAGTCATTTTGTGACATAGTATTGCCACTTGGGGTATTACTACCCATAATGGTGTTGTCTTTTGCTTGTGTGGGCTTGGTCTTCTTCTTGTTGTTTTTGTTCTTCTTTGCTTTGGATACATAGCCAAGACCTCTTTTCTCATTATTTGACCTTTGCTTACTCAAAAGGTCATCAAGAGATTTGTTACCTTTGGGGAAGGTGGCCTTAGCAAGCTCCCCTTCAACCTAGCATTTTCTTCAAGGATGTTTGTAATACTAGAGGGAATGAAAACACTAGGTGAAGCAACATTAGTCAATTGAGTTTGAATTTGTTCATGAGACTTTGTGAGATTCAAGAGTTCACTTTCCAAGACCTTGTGAGTCTTGTTAAGTCTCTCAAAATCCTCGGTAAGTTTTTCATGAACAACACCAAACTCAATCTTGTCCTTTTTAGCCTTTTTTGTAATGATCACGTTCCTAAATGAGTTTAGAAATAATTTGACCATTTGCCTCATCAAGGCCTTCAAGTTTTTCTTAAAGCGACACCCTAGTCTCTTGCTCTTTTTCTAGGGCATTAGTAAGAGCATCCATCTCAAGCATATGCTCTCTCCCTAGTTTGCATCTCTCATCAAAAAGTTCTTGCGTGTGAGCAAGTTGATTCAAGAGATTCAGAAAGTGTTTCTTGTGCTCCCCTTGCAAGTTAGTCATGAAAGTATCGAATGCAACTAGTTCCTCCTTCACCTCAAGAGTTATATCATCATCCATTCTATCATTGATAATATAGGTGGAGAGAGGAGATGGTAATACCTCTGATCCTCTTGCCATAAGGCAAGTGACGGTCTTGTTAGAGATATTATCATTAGGTGAATAGAAGAGGGAGAAGGTGGATGTAGAGGTAGTGGCAATGGCAGCCACACCATTCGTTGTTTCTTCTTCCTCCTCCTCTTCATCATCGGAGGAGAACTCTTCATGTATGCAATGTCACCGGACTTCTTGTTGGTGGCACTCTTCTTGTTGAAAGGCTTCTTTAAGGGAGCCTTTGGATTTTTCTTCAATATGAATGCACCACCATTATCTTCTCTCTTATCATGTGGACATCCGGCAACAAAATGATAGGGGTCACCACAGTTGAAGCAAGTTCTCAGTCGTGTAGCATTTTCTTTTCTGCCGCTTGGGTTGCTTCTTAGTTGCATCTCCATCTTGGCCTTGGCGGGATCTTTCCAAAAAAATATCGCATAGAAGGCCATGTATTCACCATTAGCAACCTTGACATCTTCGGGGTGGCTCATGGAGAGTGCATCATCACTACCTTCTTCTTCTTCATACTCCACAACTTTGGCCTTCAAGGCAAGATTGACACCACTACTCATTCCAATGGTACGAGCCCGGGCATCTTTGGCATTCTTGGCAGCAACCTTGAAGGCGGCCATCTCTTGCATAACTTCATTGGAGTTCATGAGATGGTAGTTGTGTCTTCCTTGAAGACTCTTCAAGTCAGTGGGCTCGAAGGGCATGAGCGCACTCACATACTTTCTCTTGATCGAAGCATCATCAATATGAAAGGCACCAACATTTCTGAAGGAGGTGGCAGTGGATTTGAGTCTTCGATACATGTCTTCATGATCCTCACCATCCTTCATATATAAGCCTTCGGCTTCACTGCTCAAAGCATCATATCTATTTATTCTCATGCTCGCATTCCCAACAAATAAATCAGTGAGAACATCCCAAGCTTCCTTGGTGGTATTAAAGTTCTCAATGTGGGGAAAGTCCTTTGGCACCAATCCAAGTTGAATCATGTGCAAGGCAGTGGCATTGAGTTGACTATTGACCACTTCCCTTCTTGTCAAGTTTGTTGGATCCTCAATTTTGAGTCCTTCTTCAATAATGTTCCACAAGTTAGTGCAAGAGCTACGCACATGAGATTTCATCAAAACTTGCCATTGAGCAAAAGAATGTGCAGCTAACTTGGCTCGGTCACCTCTATTATTTATATGGGGGTGAGGGATCGGGGGTGAGGGAGAGTACCATCCGGGAACCACATGGTGCTCTTCCTTCCCATCACCCTTTTTGGTGGTGGAGTTAGTGGAATTATGTTCATCCCCCACTACTTCACCCGTTGGCTTAGCCGGAGCATTTACCTTAGGGTTAGGAGGTGTTTTCTCTTGAGAGGGAGGTGGTGAGGCTGACTTTTCCTTAACAAGTTGCTCAACTAGTTAACGAAACTGTTGGATTTCATTGCCCAAGGTAGAGCTCAAGGTTGTTTCCAACTTTTTGAGATCTACCATGGTCCTCGAAGTGCTAGCCTTGCCCTCTCCACCTTCCTTTGGGTTACTATTTGAAAGGATCGTATGGGCACCTAGAGGGGGGGTGAATAGGTGCTACTTCAAATTTTACCCCTTTTTCAAATTAGGGTTTGACACAAAGGTAAATTCTCTAGATATGCAACTACGGTGAATTTACCTATATGTAACACTAGCACAACTTAACTAAGCAAGAACTAGATAAAGTAAGGTGCAGTAAACCGAAGTGAAGCACACGGGGACACAAGGATTATTTCCCGTAGTTCCTTCCTTTTGAGGGGAAGTACATCTGCGTTTGGAGAGGAGGTGGTACCAAACCACCAACGCCACGAGAGGCCTCAGATGTTCTCCGGTGAACCTCACCCCAAAGGGATCGATTCACGCCTCCACTATATCAGCAACCTTCAAGGTGGTAGCAGACACCCTTACAACAAGTTCGAGGCACACATCCACAACTTAATTGGAGGCTCCCGAATCCAAGCAAGTTGTCACAACAATCAAAGGTAAGCTTGTAAGAACCAAAACAAGGCTTAGGGTTTCAATGAAACCCTAAAGCAAGGGGGCCTCAAGTGAATGAGCGGGAAATGAAGATCTCTCTTGGTGAAGCTGTAGATCATGGCCTCCTCCTTCGATTCCCCAAAGATCGGCGACTTTGGGTGGTTGGATGAAGAGATCTTGGAGTTTTGGTGGCTCTAATGGTGGTGCTTTTCTTTTCTCAAACGAGCAGCTGGAGGTACAAGATGAGGTCCTCTATTTATAGCCTCCACTGCTGCTGACCGTTTTCTGCCCGTTGGAGACCTTCCACACTAGAGACTTCGGTCTGCATACCGGAGACTCTGGCCTACACTAGAGATTCCAGCCCGTCTCTGGTCCATTTTCAGACCGGCTATCAGAATGTCCTGGTCCTAGTCTTGTCGTTCACTCCGGTGTTTTCACACCGGAAACTCCGGTCTGAGACACCACACCATAGATTCTGGCCAACATCTGGTCTGTCTCCGGACCCCCACACAGAATGACCCTAGGATGCATCTTGAATCCACTCCGGGGACTTGTAGGGAAACTCCGGACCACACCGGAGACTCCGGTCTGGACACACCAGAGACTCCGGTCTGGATTCTCCAAGAAACATCAGTTTTATCCAGGGATTTCTCCACTATGTTATGGCCTTTTCTCTTTTCATTAGATTGACCTGTAGACATTAACACACAGTAAAATGATCCTCATGTTGTTAACGAACATCAAAATAGACCAGGACAATAAATGTCCTTTCAATGACACTATATCGGCAACTTTCATTCATTTCCTAATATCAAGTAATTAATAACTCCTTTTATTTATTTTCTTTGCCGGGCAGCGCTTAGAAACGGTTTACCAACAAGGCTAAGGGTGCTTGGAAAGAGGAGCTTACATTTAAACCACTATAGATGTAAGTAGTACTAGCTAGATCTGCGTATCTCTTTGATTCTAGTTTTGATATTATTATCATGCTTGATTATTATTTTGATTGAACTATGTTCTCGTAAAGTGCTTAAGGCAGGAAGATAGAAATAATTTATGTGGCTACTATGTTTACGAGTTCATTCGTCAGACGACTTGTGAGATGGGCAGAAATTTAGAACAACTTCGACTACGTAAACAATATTCACAATTTTATTTTATTACCATCAATTGTATTTATTAATTAATTTCATTCATATATGTTGACTCCTTTAAATTAGATCGAACGAATACGGGACGATCTTCTATCAAAGGATCGCGTAAGAGCAATTCAAGAGGAAATTGCGGAATTCTTAGATGCTGTGGTCCTAGATACAAAAGGAGAATACTATCGGGAGATGCTGATAGTGGAATATGGATATATAGTTAAAGACATTATATTGTATATATGCATAAAACTCGTGTACCGTATGTAATATGTTCGACCCTTGCTGTGTAATATAATCGGGAGATGTTGTGTAATATAAAGGTTCCTTCATTGTTGAGTGCAAAACACAAAATAAAAAGGAAATAAAAAAGGAAAATAAACAAAATGAATTATTTTCCGTGGTACAAAAAATATTTAAAATGCTACCGCGACAGAGAAACATCGATCCCAGTTCGTAATACGAACCAGGACGAATGGCCCTCTCCCCTCACTCAAACAGCAGCCACGTGGAGGGTCTTTAGTCCTACTTTGCAGCACAATCAAAACTAAAGGGGTGGGGATTTAATCCCGATTGCTCCGTCCCGATTGGACAACCGAGACTAAAACCCCTAATAACCGGAACAACAGACCTTGTCTCCTCCAGTGAACTGACATCATTGGCCCTGTGGACAGCAGCAAACGCTGCTATCCATCTACACGACAAGAATCCTGATTATCGACGGCAAGCTCATCACACGGGTGCACTGTGCTCGTCATTGTAGATTGACTGAGCGGTGCGTGTAGCATCACGATCTCAAGACGTTCCGTGCGCCTTCCAACATTTCTGCTACTACTTCGAAGAGGCCACTACACAGCTAGACCAGCAGACAGTGAGAATCTCTCAACGCCAAGAGGCTTCATGTTTTGACAAAGAGTTAAATATGCTCACAGTCGGGTTAGCTCGATTTAGTCATTCTACTCGGAATTTGCTGAATTTTGTCCATGTACTTGTGAATTGAGCTCGATTTAGTCTTAATTCATGTTTGGCATCAAAATTGCGCTGACTCGGATGCCACGTGGAGGCGTGTCCCACTTGTAGGAGCGAAGATGGACCAAAAATTTGCAGTTAGCCCCTACAACGTTACTCTGTTATCGTTAGTTAACCTTCCATTGTAAATATGTCACTCCACCTTCTGGTCCAGTGATCACCAACTCTGTCACCTACCCGTCACCTCCGTCGAGTCCTTCATTTTTCCTTCCCTCGAATATAACTTTCTGGACTGGAAGGATCTGTAACATCATGGGACGCTCTGTATAATGGATCTGGTGGGGAGGGGGATACATGCATATATCTGGGAGTAGAAAAAAACGTTCTAGATGTGGGAGGGTGTTCCTGCAAGATTCTAGTCCACGTGGTGCCCGAATCAGCGCAATTTCGACACCAAACATGGATTAGGACTAAATCGAGCTCAATTCACATGTACACAGACACAATTCAGCAAATTCCGAGTACGAGGACTAAATCGAGTCAGCCCGACAAGTACATGGACCGTAAGTGTATTTAACTCTTTGACAAATCGATGCACGAGAATGTATGCAGCGAGATGCATGATGTTTATGGGAAAAAGTCCAAAACAAACCTTGAACTCATAGGCAAAAGATAAATTGAACCCCAAACTCCTAATCCCTGGAATCATCACTCTGAACTTGTCAATCCCGGTCTATTTTAAACCCCGATGGGATTGACACATAAAAAATAAAAAATTATAAATTAAACATAAAAAATAAAAATCATAAATTAAACATAAAAAATAAAAAATCATAAATTAAACAGTTTGATGCTCACTCTCACTGCCAAAATGGATCCACATGTCATATTCATCCCCTACCTCCAATGCATTACCCGTGACTTGACCAAAATAGATGTGTGTGACAAGCTAGTCAATCGGATCGATTGGAGGCGCTCGGGCAGATCACCAAGCCAACACCCTTGTCGTGCCCTTGTGCTCCTAGCACAACACCATATGTATGATTGCATCAGTTTAACCAGCACCACAGCAACGCCTGCGACCTGGAGCGCGTGCGGGAGTTCATCGGGCTTCGCCGTATAGGTAGCACCGTAGTGCTGCGACCATCCGGCTAGCATCGCGGCGATGCATCGGATCTGGGGACAAGCAGCAGGCATGCATCTCCACCAAACCGGAACCAGGCGGCCGAGTGGCCTAGACCTCTCAAGCTCCTGTCTCTTTCGTCGGCCTGGCCGTGCTCAGCCTCGGCGCGCCGGATTTTGGCACATCTGCCGCCGAGGAAAACGTACGCGAGTGCGGCAACATGAGGCAAATGATGCTCGCGTGTGGGCAGCTGTTAGGGGTGGCAGCTGTCCATGAGGATTTTTCTGAAGGTGGAGGCGCGCAACGAGGTTTTCGATGGCACACGGGAGGAGCAAAGGGGGCAGCTGCCAAGGGTGGCTAGCTTGCCGTGGGACAGAGCATGGGGTGTAGGTGAGAGTGATGAGCTATGTAGTGGGATTGACTCTAGATTAGTTGGGAAATTTTAGAGAGACAAAGGAGGAAGATGGACATGGTAGGTAGGCCCACGTCGTCAGTGATACTACAATGCTACCTGGTCAGGATCGTTACTTTCCCGGTGCGCCAAACAGACTCAGGGTTCAAAATAGATCGGGGTCGATAAGTTTAGAGTGTTGATTTCAGGGATTGGGAGTTTGAGGTTTGATTTAGCTTTTGACTACGAATTCAAGGTTTGTTTTGGACTTTTTCCATGTTTATGTGGTTTGTTTAGCTCGTGAACCGCTAGCTTGAAGAGGAAGAGCTGACTTCGACAGGGGATCTTGAAATGATCCACGTTGCTCCACACTATCATGTTTCAGCTTTCAGCGTCAGGGAATCCGCACGCGCGTCTACTTTTATGCATTCAGCTGCAGACCCCAATCCACACAGCCAAATTTGTGATGCGCTAAGATACTCGGTTGTTAGATATACTATCGTTTTCCTAGTCTAGTCGAAGCAGATTGTGATGCCAAATCTGCCTTTTATGAGGCATTCTTTGCTGGAAAGGACGTATATGCTCCGCTGTGGCGGGAGGATTCGGAACGTCGGGTGCCTCTCAACGGTGGAAGTTCTACGTAGTACTTGGTTACTTTGGTGCAAATACATCTCGCGGCACTAGCTTTATATTTTTATCTTACCAAGAAACATGCGCGTGGCTTGCAACGGGTATAAATATTCTAATCGTTCGATCTAAATCTTGTCAATCATTTAATTTTTGAGTTCTCATCCTAATCAAGCATCAGGCAAGTTTTAAACAAAAGAATAATACTATTTCATAATGTGCTTTTTGAGCAAACGTAATCTCATAATCAATCAAGACAGCGACGTCAAACACAAATCTCACAAGTCGTCTGAAACACAAAAAGTGCATGTTTCAAGAAGAAAAGACCATGGAGCAAACTATCTTTAAAAACATCGTAAATTGTATTTTCCAAATTCACTTCACATACAAAAAGTAATACATGGGCAGCTTGACTTTCCCCAAGAGGTAAGACAACTTAAATACTTAATTTGCTTCATAGAAATCATAGAGATGCAAATACTTGTAGCTAGACCCCCCAGTACTTAATCAAATATGGATAACATATATATAAGATCTATGAAGAAAACATATTACTATATAAAATGATATACTGCAAGTGCAAATCCACGGACAAAATGCCTACACAAGTTATCATTACACCGGTTTGTATCGTTTCAGCTTGATGAACGATTTCCTAGCAAATCTCGTCGTCATCGGTGCCTACTTCCGTGGCTGATTGCTACATCCAGAAGAATATCGGAATCATGTACCATGTAAATGATGAATGTTGATGCTAGCAAGTAATCCAATCATAAAGATGTTAAATGAAGAACCAGATAAATGTTCATCTTGGCAGAAAAATGAAAAAAAGCGAGTGTGATTGTGGGAGTGACAATATGGCTAAAGAGTTTTCGAGGAGTGTATGATACACCACTAGCATTGGTATTAACTATGAGTAGGATAAACCTATGTCTTTGGTTATAACATGTGTGAGGAGAGCTCCACAATAATATGTTCTCAGAAAACCATCGTTCATCACATCTCTAAATAACCACTACAACGATCTTCAACAACCACCTATTGATCCATTACAATTAAGGGTTACCCCATGGATATCGATATGAGCTTAGTGCATCTCTCCTTATCCCCCTTGTCCCTATGGTAGAGCACCGATCACGGTATGTCGGTTCAGACTGTACGAAATACCATATTTCCAAGAGTAATTCCCTCTCTAGTTCTGAAGGAAAATATTACATGGTCGACGTCATATAATATCTAGAGAGAGAACAAACACATAATCATATCACAAAGTTATAGATCATCTTTATTTCATATCATAATATTGCTACGGGTTTTCCATCTCCCTGAGAATAAGGTAAACTACTCACACATGGAGACAATCAATAACATCATCATAATTAAATGGATGGAATGAAAGTATATGGGGGAATTCAAGTACAAATCCATAATAACAATTGGAATTATAACTAGTGGAGATGAATGATATGGGAATAGTGATGTTGATGGAGATGCAATGGTTGATGATGAACGGGATGATGCCTTGTCCTCCGATCCAAGTTCCTTCTCCTTATATATGGTGGTGATGGTGGAGATCCGAGTGGAGGCGATGCGAGGCGTCTATGAAAGAGGCGGCTGCGGGCCTGCGGCAAGGTTCCGCCGTGGATTTAGTGTGGATGTTCCCGAAGGAGCTAGGGTTCCCCTCCTTAAATAGCCATTCTGGAGGCTTGCCAGGCGGTTCTGGGAGGAACCCTCGCGAATATGTCCATCAGGCCTTCATAAATGTTGTTCCATTTGACTGAACAGAGTCAACGGAGGGTGGTACGGGTGGACGGTACAACTAGGCCCAAACCGTACTAATTGTCGTTATGCTTGTAGATGTCTGAAGTGTTTTGGCCACCATTTCTTCATACGAACTCTGATTAAGGTGTTCTTCGGCTCGTTGGACTTTTTTGGACGAGAGCTACAGCACCATGGTTTTGGATCTTTAATATAAGATGATGGAAAATATGAATTTTCCACACCTCATATGGCTAAGTTAGGTGTTTGTAACTCCTCCATATTGCATCCTCTTGGCTCATCTTTCCTTGCTTTGTCCTTTATTCTCCATAGCACCTACACACATTTCAAAGACAAGAAAACTAATAAAATCCTAATAAAACTACTAATTGTGCAACACTTATATAAAAAATGATTGAGAACTAGAAATCATGCATAATAGGCTAGGTTCTTCAAAGGAACATCCGAAGAAGCGCTTGTAAACTGTTGTACCTCCATCAACAATAATAACAAGATCAACAGCAAATCCACAACCTGAAAATGGTGACTCGGAGATCATTTCACACACAGGGGAAGGGGTAATAATGGAACAAAAAACGTCACCTACGCAAATTCAAACTTCTAGAGACAACAACTCACATGTGCACGATGTACTTGTCCTCACTGAACCTGAAGGTACTAATAGAATATCTTACAATTATGTGTTGCTTTCTAGTTGAAAATATTTGTATTATAGTTGCCAATTATGTTTTTTGACTGGTTTTAGCTGCAGTGGTAAAATTTAGTGCTTCATACACAAAGCGGGTTGGACGTCAAGCAACTATGGGGCATGGACTACATGAGTATACTAGAAAATGGAGGCTCTAAGATGTAGATTGACTTCTCTACATGCCTCAAGATACCCACAAATCTTGTGCAATCATCAAAACTTAGTTCCGAGTGTGGTATTCACATCCACAACAAAATGTCTCTCGCAACCCACTGGAAGCATTATAGTAACAAAGATGGTCCTCTGGTAAATGTGATTAAAGATGCTATTAAAATTGTATTGATGAGTAAGTTAATTTCTTTTCTCATCCGGTTTTCATGTTACTGATTCATTGTTGAATTCCATTATATAGTTCTGCCATTCAATGATGATATTAAATTATTGCTCTTTTTATAGGAAAAAATTGTAATAGACAAAACTAATCTAGACATCAAGTTAGTCTGCACTGATATTCTTCGGAACGGTATTCGCCAATAACGCTATAGGCTTAAAAAGATGTACTAGAATAAAATAAAAGATCTAACACCTTAGCAAGCCTTATTGATGAAAACAGATAGTGTAGAAGAGGAAAGCTAGAAAAACCTTATAAACACATGGTCAGATGAGCACTACCAGGTACATAATTCCTATTATGTTGCAGCTACATTCGTTGCGAACATACCACTGTATATGGAGTACTGATTTGATGCATGTAAACATAGGAAATATGTGGGAAGAATAAACTTAATCGGGAATGTATGAAGCAGCAACATACCACTGGCTCTAGAAGCTATGTTGCACACTACAAACATTTGGTTAGTATTCAACTCTGCATATGCAAATCCCGCTTTTGGGAATATATCATACACACTCTAATTCACTATGTCCTAATTCTTGCAAAAATCTCTAAACAACGAGGAGGAGCAAACAAATCCTATTAAATTTTATAAAGCAAGCCACACTAAAAAGGATGGTTGTATGTCCGAGAAAGCACATGAAGCTTATGTAGAGAAATTCCCTTATTTGTCCAACGAGTTATTCTAAATATTTTTTTCTCCTTATTAATAATTCTAGACTTGCAATTTTCTTCTATCCTACTATAGACTAAAATGGTGCTTAGAAAGATGGAACCACACCAAGAAGACTAGATTTAAAAAACGGACTAGAGATTATTGAAGATATCCTAAAGGAACAAAGCACATCTCGATCGAGTATGTTCCTCTCAAGCATGGGAGTTCCAACAATGTACAAGGTCTACTGTCTAAACTGAACGCATCCAAGAGTTGGAAGAAAAGCTACCAAGTTAGGAGCAAGAATCAGTACATGCAGCTGAAAGGTATCATTGCGAGATGGAGGAAAGGATGCAAGAGCATGAACTTAAATTTTAAGAGTTGAGGAAGAAGCAGGAAGAAGAACTTGAAGTTGTTACGAAGGCCAGAGAAGAGACTGAATTGGCATTTGAAAAGAGGCAACGAGAAATGGATGGCCTTCTTAGTTACCTCCTGAGGACATCGCAAGCATCCCAGCCACCACCATCCTGATTTGTATTGTTCTTGATGAAGACCTTTCTATATTATTTTTTAAAATTCGAGTAGTCATTATCATTTCTATTACAACAGATTGAGTGTGCCAGAATTCTGAGCTCGTGTGTGATTAAATGCTAGTTTATTATTTGTCTGTGATTACAAATATTTTCTTCCATTTAATTATGTTTCAATATTTGCATGAAATTACAAATTAATTAATATTGATGTGTGACAAAAAAAATCACCGCGTCACCTAGTATTGGGCCCACATGGCAGCACCATGTGGGTCCCATATGGTAGTTTTGAATGGACCCACCTGGCCTAATGCCACGTCATAGCATACGGACCCACATAAAAGTAGCCATGTCGGCAGGATTGGACCCGCTTGTCAATTAATACGTCATCATCATGGGTTCAACATGTAAGTTGCCACATCATGATCGTTGGTCCCACCTGCTAGCAGCCACATTAGCAGCATGGGGCGCACATGTCAGTAGTCACGTAATAAGCAATGACTGGACCTACTATGGTTGGACTGAAGACAAGTACACCATGAGGGGGTCCTTGAGGCGTGGGAAAAGGTGGAGTGAGAGACGTATGGTTATCCGAGATCGTGAGCACACAAGGTTACCGAGGTTCAGATCTAATCATGGTGGACGGATCCTACTCCTGCTAGCAATCCAGTATATCAGTAGAGTCAAAAGTATAACTAATTACAAGGGTTGGTTTCCCCAGTGCGAGTTGAGATTGTTGTGTTGTGGTTGTGCCGTAAAGGTTGGTCCCTAGGATAGATTATATAGTCATCCACTCTAGGGTTTACAGGAGAGTCCTATTCGGCTACAATACAGGGTCGATTCATATTATATCTTGGACTACAAGTATTTCTACATGCCTAAATCAGTAAGTCTTCTGGGTCTTTTCTGTAGCCGGATGGATTTCCATCTTCTCTCACTGATTGGGACGCCCGTGGAGCATAGCTATGACCTAGAAGTGGGCCACCCTGGTTAGTGAATCAATGTGGGTATACCCGAAAAGTATATCTCCAACAGTAGCCCCTAGAAGCCTTCAAGATACAAAGTCGTATTCCATCGTCCAACTTGAGGGTTCTTCAGCTGCCGAATCTTGAAGGGTTTCTAAAACTCTAAAATAAAAGGCTAGGATCCGAGTCCTGAGTGATTCGGATCATTGGTAAGTTATCTTCGTTTCCACGCTCGATTCGAACTAAGCCTGAATTTAGTCTAGTGATGTAACATGAAAAAAATTTAGGTCTTATCACGTCACTGACATTTATTCTGTCAGCGTGACCGTTGGTGGGTCCCGCATCGCATGGAACTGAGGCGTCTTTTCAATGTGAATGCAGATATCAAGGCGGCGGAGGCTTCGCGAGGGAGCTGCCCCTCCTGTTTCGCGACGTGTGGCGTAAATCTGGTGCATTAATCGCTAATATCATTGAAGATGGGTTATAAGAGGGGAAACCCCCCCCCCCCATTTTCTCTCCATTGCTACTCCAGCACTTCTTCTTCCTCGCAAAATCTTGTGCTTCACATCTCCTTCTCTCTCCTCCACCAAATCTACTAGCGTCGCCCGTTTTTGGTCAATATCCGATGATATGGCCGATGCATCTAGTTCGGTGGGCCTGGCGTCATTATCAGCGGCAAAAGAAAGGAAATATTGCAGGATCTGGATCCTCGGCATCATCAACGACGAGAAGCTCAAGTACATGGAGGATGAAGGTTATCTCCGTCCCGGCTAATGGCGGAGCGGCTTCAGCTAGGCCCTCCCTACGCAACGCGACGGCGAGCGGGGTCACTTTGCGACCCATGTCGATCGCGGTCTCAGCCTTCTGTCGTCGGAATTCTTTTCTGAGGTAATAAACTATTATGGCGTTCCGCTTCATAATCTCCCCCCCCCCAAATTAGAGCTTAGTGCCCATGTATCTCTCTGTGAGGGGTTTCTCAGCATCAAGCCAAGTTTTCTTCTTTTCCTATACTATTTTAGTACCTGAAAGAACTCTATCACTACCGGTATTCCTTATAATACCGGAACTCTTAGCTTAATCCTTAGGAGAGACCGAGTCTAGCCTAAGGTTTTAGCTAGCGATTTAGTGAAGAAGTGGCCATCCACCATCTTTTACCATAAGGATATGTCGGCTCCTGACAAACTGGAAGGTATGTTGGTTTTTGTCGATCGTTCTACAACCTACGGAGAATCTTTGGATGATTTTGACCAAAGATTTGATCCGCGCCAAAAGGTGGATTGAGTTTTTTATGAAGAAAGGGAGACTGAGGGGATCCGACCTTGAACATTTCTAGCTAGAACGCCGGATTCAACCTCTGTAGTACCACGGGGACTGGCTGATGCATTCATTCACCCTCAATAAGATGGATATCTTGAAGGTTAGTCCGATCTGGACTCCCTCTAAAGACTACAAGACCTGGATCTAGTGGTTGATCAAGGGATGGGTTAACAAGAAAGTCCCGGAGATCTCCATGCACATGTATACGGTGGAGAATCGCATGGTCCCGATATGTCTTTCGACTCTGACCTACTTTGTTATGTCCATCTTTATCTTTTATCATTCTGCAATGCTGAGATATTTCCAACTCTCAGCTTGTTGACCTCCCCGAGTCATAGCTCGCTCCTATCGAGGGTTACCCATCAGAAGATCCGATTACTCTTGGCGAGGAAGAGGAGCTAGAAGAATTTCTGGAGGCGCTTACCAGAAAATGTAAGACTCCGATTGTTTCGGCTGGCCCGCAGGCACTGTCAGTCATCTAGAAGTAAGTTCTTCCATCATCACTTGTATTTTTACTTATATTCTGAATCATAGTAGTATCTATCTTACAATTCAGATCTAAACCGTTAGCCAAGGGGAAGGGGAAACCCGAGAAGACGTTGCGCCAACAGAAGTTAAACTTGACTTCTACTGCCACCGCTCCTCCGACTCCCAACCCCAACATGTCATCGACGCCCAGAGGATATTTTGTCTCCACGTGCTGGAGATGTCAAGGCTCAAACTGAAGAGTCAGTGAACACCAGTTCATAAGCCAATGTTAAGATTAGTGACTCGAGAATAGATAAGGGTGAACCCTCTAAGGGTAATGATCCCTCAACTGATACCTTTGATAAGAATCTTCTGAAGATTCCTGGTGTTGCCAACCTTGGCCTTACCAAGAAAGGTGCAGAAGAGATTTGGAAACTTGCCTTTGCTTGCATAAAATCTAGGAATATATCTGCCGAGGAAGAGGCTCAAGAGGATGAAGATGTTAAGCTTGAAGACCTGCTAGGGCAGATTCATCTTCGAGACGAAAGACGAAAGGATGGTGGAGTTCCGCCTCCACAAATACAACCCTTAACTTTAGCCGAGAGGGTTTCTACTGAGATAAACACAAGCCTCAACAAACTGCATCGTGAGCATATTGTAAGTCGTTATCTGACTCATCTTTTATTTTTCTTTATATCATACCTCTAGCTGCCAAGCATGAAGTCGGAAAAGAACTAGGAGTACAGAAATCCGAGTTTATGCTTTTAGGATGCCAAAGAATGAAGTAGTGTAGCTCCCAAGGCTCGTACTAAAATTTAACTTAGTTAAAGTAATAGCTCGAGTCTTAGTAGACTCCTGACTCTGGTTATTATTCTGACTTGCAGAAAGTTACTCGTTACAACCAGGAATTACTGAAGAATATATACACCAAGCGGAAAGAGGTCAAATATCTTCGGCTTGAAAATGTGTAGCTCAAAGTAGAGAAGGACAAGGCAGAAGGTAATCATTTCCAGCTTTCCTGTTTTTATTACTATGCTGAATTTTGGTTCGACTGACCTTTCCTTTGCCATTTTAGGCTTGCTGAATCAATCTTGCAAACTTGTGGAAGGGGCGTAAAATTTCAAGGTCTTGGAGGTGGAGAATGCTTGAGCACGAGATGAGCTTGAAAAACTTAAGGCTGATCACGAGAGAAGTATCAGCAATGTTCTCGAATCTAGCAACATGGCCACCGAGGAGAGTGGCCCAACCATTGCCCACCAAGGTAAAGAAATTGAAGATTTAAAGGCGTAAATGAACATGCAAGGTGATATTACCCAAGATCTTCGGGAACAAATCCAGATTTTGAGAGAGGAGAAGACCAAAATAGATGAAACCATCTTTGGTAAGTTTGTTGCTAACGCCATGTACTTTCCTCCTTCAATGTTTTCCAACTTAATTTTTCAGACTTGGTTATCTTATCTTTCCGCAGGACCCCTCAATATTCTGGATTCATCTTCCTCCGAGTCATTTGGCATTTGAAAAAAGGCAACAAAAAATGGATTGCTTTCATAGTTACCTCTTCAAGACATCGCAAGCATCCCAGCCACCACCATCATGATGCTGCATTGTTCTTGATGAAGACCTTTCTATATTATTTTTTAAAATTCATGTAGTCATTATCATTTCTGTTACAACATATTGAGTGTGCCAAAATTCTGAGCTTGTGTGTGATTAAATGCAAGTTTATTGGTTGCCTCTCATTACAAATATTTGCTTCCATTTAATTCTATTTCAATGTTTGCATGAAATTCCAAATTAATTAATATTGATGTGTGACAGAAATTTTCACCGCGTCACCTAGTATTGGGCCCACATGGCAGCACCATGTGGGTCCCATACACGTCATAGCATCTAGACCCACATGAAAGTAGCCACGCCGGCAGGATTGGACCCGCTTGTCAATTAACATGTCATCATCGTGGGTCCAACATGTAAGCTACCACTTCATCATCGTGGCCCCACCTGCCAGCAGCCACATAATCAGTAATGACTGGACCTACTATTTGATAGTGACGGCATATTTGTCATCTAATATGCTAGACAATGACATATTTTCGTTTATATGGTAACAGAAAACATCTGTCAAGGATAACCCATCCAAAATGACAGGATTAAGGAACATGACCGAAAATACATTGACAGTGATAAAAAAATTGCATTATGTCACTACGGTGACAAAAAATTGCATTCGGTCACTATGTAAGAATCTATGATGGGTCTTCCATGACGAACCTCGTGACGTCACCTTTTTGTCACCGGGGTGTAATAGGTGACGGATATGGCATATTAGATGACATAAGTTGTTTGTAGGTATGTAAGCGGATAGGATAATTTCCACACCAAATTCGTTTCTGAACCCATTTTAGAGACTCCATATCCGATTTGAGTGAATCCGACGGATAAGGATATTCGGATCCGAACTTGACACCCATAAACGGTATAGGATATGGTATGCGTATTAACACCCGGATATCCGTATCCGAAAATTATTTAGGATTATCCGAAGAATTTACACCAAATAATCTGATTTTTCATCCGAAACATCAGAGTTAATAAAACATGAATAATAGTTAGTGAGTTGGTGAGTTCATTCTTTAAACATCTACACACTTACATAGTCATTTTATCGAATATAAAGTCCAAACTTGTTAGGATATTGAGTTACTTAAGCATGCGTCAGTGCTATTTTAGCTCTTATGTGTGTGTTATTTCATACACATCGACTTATTTGTTCATGTGGTCAAGTTATATTTACTCATTCAATCATGTCACAATTGTTGAATCTATTAGTATTTTGTTAAACTTGTTTTATCAATCAATTTTTGTTGTCAATCTACTTATGCATGTGCCGATCCGATTACTTCTTTTTCCGTCTCGAGTCCGCTCCGTTTTTGTTCCGAATCCGCGGTATAGTATATCCGTATTCGAATCCGTAACCGGTCATTATCCGATCTGGTCCGAATCCGCGGGGAAAATATGGAATAGGATATGGTAGAGAGGAAATCCGATCCGATCCAATCCGATTACATCCCTAGTTGTATTTCACTCAATATCTTTTCTCTTATAGTGATAAGATGAGTGACAATATGAGTACTTTGTCACTAAATATACATGGCACAATAGGAGTATGTCACGAATATGATTTATTCGTGACGAGGTCGGTCGTGACGCACCAGGAATGCGCCAAATGAAAAAAATGGTGTGTCTCGAGTAGCCTATTTCCTAGTAGTGCCGCATAGGGAAAAGTTCGTATTCCATACCTTGGGGTACTTTCGGCGAACACGTTGACGGCAGTGTGGTCGTTGTCCCGTGGGGCATCGCCGGCAGATGGAGACGGAGCGACGGCCGTGGTGCACGACCTACTTCTTCATCGGTTTCTCCCCACTCTCTAACGCATGCGAGGACGCGGCTTGGGAGCCAGAGCGGCAACATCGATTAGCTCTTCTGGCTGGCCCACGGAGGCATCGGTGGCGGCTGGCGGACCTTGTGGGACGACGTGGGTGACCACGCGCTTTCTCTTCTTGGCCCCGCTGGCGGCAATGTTATGAGCAAACCGCGCCAGCGGCCGAGGCACCCGCATTACATGCTAGAGCAGCCAGAGTCATAGGGACGTGACGGCGCCGGAGAGCGGCCGAGGGCATGCAACCTTGCCAGCGGGAGGCGAGAGCTCAGTCAGATCCATGGCTTCGAATAAGGGACGTGACGATGCCGGAGAGTGGGTGAGTAGGTAGATCGATGGCAGCGGCGATGTGGAAGCAAGAACGGGGCAAGCTGAAATGTTCCTCCCGCGCAAATCCCTCAAGAGTACAAGTCGCACTTAGTTTAGCCTCACAGCCCGCGTTTGTAGGGTTCGGGGCGCGAGTTTTTCCATCCCCTTAAAATTTTAAGGGTCGGGCGGGTTTGCGGGATCTGCTAGCACCAGTTTTTCACGAAAAACTATAAACGAGCGGTTATTTTAAGGGTCAGGAGGATTTACAGGATCTCCTAGACTTGCTCTAACTCACACTCCCTTCACAACTTTTTGCAATGTTTTGGCCAACATGGAGCCAAGAAATCCCTAAATAATATCTAGGCTAGCCAATGGTTGGCAAAAATTGATAGGGCACACGATGACATGACTCAAACATACCCAAAACTCCACACAATCTGCCCCAAAGCTTGCTAAAAAAGGCTTGCTAAAAGGGTTTATATTGTGGAACAGAGGGAGTATTAATTTTCTTCACTACCAAGTCTAAATTTATATTCCCATAAAAAAAAGTTCAAACTGAATTTCGCAAGATGTTTAGGTGATAAAATAACAAGACATTCCAGAGGAAACATAAACCCTGCTGCACAGATAGATATATTGTTCAAAGTTACCAATCAATAAGTGAAAATAAAGGGTAATATAGAAAAATAGCCTTATTCATCTGCGATCGAACATTAAAACTTACAGAGACTTGCAAAAAAACTGCAGCTCTCCAACTTAAGCCTACCCACTAAGGAATAATCAAGGTCATATATAATAATGCAAAAGGAAAATGTGAGACAGAAAGTAATAAACAAGAGAAGAAGAAAAAACAAGAAGAACTACGTAAGAAACTACTAAGCTTCATCCAAGTTGGCAAAGACTGCCCTTGCCCTATATATATCCTCCTAGTGTACATCATGCTTTGACCAGAAGCACAAGACGTCGTCTGTCATCTTCGCCTGTGTCTTCATATTTTGGCGGCACCAGACATCTTTATGCACCCCCAGCATTCATTCTGACGAGGAAGCACATGGATTAAATTTTGAGCACAGCCCAATCACACTTTACTACTCTAGATGCTCTCTTTAACTTCGACAGGCTTCGCAGCAATAGATGAATCCCCAACAGGCCCTTTCTCGGCCGAAGGGCTCACACTCTTGGTTTCACCACCAAGCCGGACAGCCTGAGCAAAAGTCTTGGTGATTTGACCCACCATGTCAGTGGGTACAGTCAAAGGCTTCTTAGGCTCCACAATGCCAGGACTCTTGGTGATATGACCCACCAGGTCAGAGGGTGCAGCCAATGGCTTCTTGAGCTCAGCAACTCTGGAGTTGGATATCTGTTGTTGCTGATGCAGCCGCGCCTTATTCTCGAGCAGGGCTTTCTCACGTTCCTCGTAAAAGTCAAAGTCATCAAGGATTGATGCATCCTCTTCATGGTCCTTGAAGATTTTCAGCATCTCCAGTCCTTGTTCCAGTTTAACCTATAGTATGTTCAAAATGTATTAGCTTAATTAATTAGTTGAAGATAGAGCATTCCAAATGTTAGTACTGATACTAATATTAGTACTCCCTCCTACCCATATTAGTTGACTAGGATTTTTCTAGATTCGGATGTATCTAGTATTAAAACATGTCTAGATACATCCGAATCAAGACAAATACGAGTCAACTAATATGGCTCGGAGGGAGTAACTGTAACTGATATTAATATTACTAACTGCTAGCATGTATGCTATATCTTACTCCCTCCGTTCACAATTACTACCTCCGTCCCAATGCATATGGCGCCTTAGTTTTGCTTTTGCATGCACTAACTTTGACCATTACTTTTGATTAACAATACATGTGTTATTTGTGATAAGAATTATATCATTAGAAACTTCATTCAAATACGAAATCAACGATAAAACTTTCGTGATGTATAATTCATGTTTTGTCAATCAAACTTAAATCTCAAAAAACGTGTGCACCACCTAAATTGATACGGAGGGAGTACTTTGCGTTCTGGATTTAGTCAGAGTGAAACTTTGTAAGGCTTGACCAAATATTTGGGAAAAAATATCAACATCTACTGTAAAACTTATATTATCGGAATCTTCATGAAGTATATTTTCATATTATATGCATTTTGTATTATGGATGTAATCAACGATAAAACTTTCGTGATGTATAATTCATGTTTTGTTAGTCAAACTTAAATCTCAAAAAACGTGTTCACCACCTAAATTGATACGGAGGGAGTACTTTGCGTTCTGGATTTAGTCAGAGTGAAAATTTGTCAGGCTTGACCAAATATTTAGGAAAAAATATCAACATCTACTGTAAAACTTATATTATCGGAATCTTCATGAAGTATATTTTCATATTATATGCATTTTGTATTATGGATGTTGAAAAAAATATTAAACTTGACAAAAATTGACTTTGACTAAAGCTAGAATGGGAAGTAATTAAAAACGGAGGGAGTGCCTATTTGATGAGCGACATCACTATGAAATGAATGGATGTGGTTAAAAGAAAAGGAAATGTACAAATCAAGTAACAGAAAGAAATATTCAAATGTAATGTACCTCTTGTGTGTCCCGGCTGTTTGTTACAGGTTTGTTCTCGTTGTTTTCAAGAATTATATGGCGGAAGAGATTATTTGGTACATCCTTTACTATGCGCCACTTAACAGGGAACTGGCCAGTCCACTTATCTTGCTGCCAGTAGTCCACACTCTTCTCAAAATTCACTGGTCCAGTCATCTCTGCAACACCACAGAACTGTGCACTAGCATTCACCTGCACAATGTCCAGTTTTAATTCTGAGTGAACAATAAAAAATGCAAGGTAAGAAATATGAGCCTAAAATACGACTAAATTGGAAACAGGATAAGGGTTTGATTACCGAAAACAACAGAAAAATGGGACAATGTTCTTCCTTCTCCTTCACTTCATGATATGCTGAGTCTAGTTTCTTGTTTCCATTTGTGGTGCTAGCCCAAACACCATATTTGATGCTCTTGTGCACATTATCTTCACTGTATGATTTTATGATAAAAAATCTAGCATTTTTGTACTCTGTAACAAAGTCAGTTATGTTGTATGACTCCTGGTCAAGTCCAGCAGAAGGCTTCTCATCTTTACTATCATCCTCTGGTTGCTTCTTAGGCCTGGTGGCCCGTGGACCCCGGCTTTGCTCATTGAGGAAATCAAGAGAACCATCGCAACTGCATAACAGACCATTACCTCTTCCTCTCCTGCGCCCTTTGTCAATTGGAATAAAACTTCTACCATTCAAGCCATAGCCAGGGTAAGGACCCCCGAAATTATTGGTGTGTGGGAAAGTCCCGCTATGAGAGAACCCTCTTCCATAAGAGTCACTGGGGGTTCCAAAACCATAGAAAGACTTCTGCTGCGGGGACATCTGAAATGAGACAAAGCTAGGTGTTAGAACCTTGAACTAACAATGTTAGATTCTGTCTCGGTATAACCAATAACAGTCTTGTCAGATTATCATGTGTATCAGCATAGAGAGAGCAGCTCATAATTCTAATTAGCTGATGTGTACACGACCACGAAGCATCGACAGCCGACAATGCAGGCACATGCTTGCTTGCAGAGCAGGGTGGTTTGATTGCCTTTGGAAAATAGCAACCAAAACTTGAGCCTAAATTGCAACTAGAGACATCTTTGGCAGTATCAAGCTAATTTATTACAGGATCAGTTCATGTTTCTCTTTTCTTTTTAGCAACATGTTATTATAGGTAGAAGTGATTGTGGCAAATACTTCAATGAAATGTTTACGTAAAGGACATTAATCTTTGACTTTTATGTTAAATGTGAGAAGCGTGAATAAGTGAAATAGTGTTGAGAAGTCAAAATACAAGAGTAAGAGACGCATGTGAAAAAATACAAGAGTAAGAGACGCATTAGATTTTTATTTCTTTTGGAGGAACGGGGTCTATGTTTCTTGCAAATAAATGCAGATAATTTATTTGATTGCTGAAGGGACTAACTTGTTATTCTTATACGACAATAGATAACATGTGGAAAAATACCATTCCAGAAGCCATAGGAAAGTTGCTTTGTCCAAATGCCCCTGAAACACCACCAAAAGGTTGAGGTGAAGCTGCAGGTGATGGAAATGAACCAGTTCCTTCTGATGATCTAAACCATTCTGCAAAAATAGCATTTCAAGGAACAAAGTTATAATCTCACCTAAGCATGGGACATACATCATAATGTAAACAATGCATGACATAAATAATAACCTGGTCTTGGCCCAAAAAGAAAGCTGTTTGGACTCAGTGTGTCAGCGATAAAAGCTCCTTGTGTTGGGTCAATTGGCATCATTGTCTCACCCTGTGATATTGGAGTAGGAGAGCTTAAATATGGCATGCCAGGTTGTACTGGTTGCTGGTAGTAAGGAGCCGAGAAGGAGAACTGCTGAGGGGAGTAGAGCTGACCATCTCCACTAACACCAGCCGGTACCGGCGTCGAGATAGGAGAATAAGGAGCATAAGGGTCATAGCCATAACCACCATGGTACATCATTGAAGGGTCCTCGTTGTATGCAACCTTCAAGAAAAGACAAACTGAGAAAAGAAACACTTCACGGATATTCCTGACAACTAAGCAAATCAGCTTACCGCTGGACCCACTTCCAATCCTTCAACACTCGCATATGGAGGATACACATCCCATTCATTTGGAGGGTTCTCATATCCCGGACCTGCTTTTATCGTGCCAGACCCAACAATACCATTCATCAACTCAAGAATAAAGTTACTCCCTCCGATCCAAATTAATGTTCTTATGTTTGTCTAGATTCGGATGTATCTAGTCATGATTTAGTGCTAGATACATCCGAATCTAAACAAATCTGAGAACATTAATTTGGATCAGAGGAAGTACAAATTTTAGAAGACATTAAAAGGCTCAGTGTAAATATACTCTCCAAAATTAAATTAGTGCAACACTATGTATGAAAGAAACATCAAATTGATAAGTTTATTTCATTACTTGTTAACTGAAGAACACAACTGATTCTTAATAGGTCACAGGAAATTTCATAGTAAATGCAAAGAGATCCTTCCAGTCCATGTATGCCCAGATAGCATCTGATGGTGCTTTTTCAGTTATTATTTCTTCTTAGTTTTACCATCATGAGATGAACTATGCATGTCAGCGGATAACATACTTTCCTTCACAGACAAGAGAATGGAGATGTACAAATGAACATCAACAGTCAAAAATTGCAACCTGACATATCCAGCACTTTTTTTTACCTCACCTTGGTAATAGAATGGCTGTGCCTGAGATGAATACATGTGTTGTGGATATGCAGCATTATGTTCCCCAACTATGTTGGATGTGCCAGCTTGGCCTTGTCCGTCACTTGGTAGATTGATAACACTTGAATCAAGTGAAATAGTGGGTTTAACAATTTGCTCATCCTTTCTAGGAATCATCTGAGGTACAAAAAATAATTACAAAAATCAGCAAAAAGGGTGAAAAACAATCAAAGGGTTGTATCAAATATCTTTAGAAATATCATCAGATAATGACCTGCTCTTTAGTGTTACCAGCAAGAACATTTTTTTGTTCGACCTCGATTCTTGGCTCCGGTGAACTCGTAGAGCCTGAAGCAGCAAGATTTAACAAATTAGCTCAAGCTTCAAGAGTGGTAAATTAGTGACAACATTTTTTTGCACCTTGTAGAGTGCCAAAAACAGTAGTACAAAAGTTCATTCCATGCATCATGTTTTATTAGATAACTTTTTTGCCCTTCCGTTTTAAAACAAACGCCTCAATCACAAAAGAACGAGGCTGAAATAAAGCTAAGCTTGCACAAATGGCCTAAAATAGCAAATAAGGATAGCTACTTCGCAGCACATTTATATCCACATACCACAGACTCCTGTCATTCAGTCAATGAACCTACCTAGTGTTATAGGGAGTCACCTGCATCAGGAGATGAATATTCCTCCAGCACTCCTAATTTGTGTTGTTAATAATTGGCTACTTATTCTAGCCCACTTGATCATGACGCTAATATCAACAATCACGCTTAATAAAGGCATGTCATGTCCAGCATTCACTGCCATTCTTTTTTTTTCATTTAGTCAAACAACACTAGTATATCGCAATCGAGGCCAACTTGCCCTCCCACACCTGGATCAACGGGTTTCTGCTATGAAACAGACATCCTACCACTACCCTCTGCTTTAGTCCAGCCCTGCACCAGCTATTCACAGGACAGGTACATCAGGCATAACTATGTATCTCATTCACGTACATATAAATCATGCCCGGACCACTCGAATTAAGTGTAGACTGCTACACAAACCATGAACATGTGACACGATTTTCACATGATGGCAGCATCGTACCCAACCAATGAGGTGCTTGTTGCTACACATGCACGCCACTCGAAATAGTCAACATACGTGTAGCTATTAGGAGGCACGAATGCACAAGGTTGAAGCTTGATGCCTTGGCTGAACTGCTAACTGTAATATCATATGGAAAGAGCTTGGCATGGCATGGTATCCAGCCATCGATTACGCAATAATTCGTCCGCAACAGGGTGGCAACTGGCGCCTAAGAGCTCGCGCATCAACTAAATAGCAGCAAGATCTGTCACAGGGAATCGCCGTGACATCCCAAAACCAAGCAGCAGCAGCAACCAGTAGCAATTGCATGAATACCGCAGCATCCTAGATGGGCAAACCCAGCCCCCAAACTACCGGATCCAAATCTCACCCGCCATCGAACGAGCACACGATATATATATAAAAAGAAGAAAACAATTCGAGCAAAAGCAAGCGCTCACCACCGGCCCTCTCCGATCGAGTGTGCGCCGATTCCATGGAGGATCCGTACGACGCGCGGGAAGGAAAAACAGAGATCGACCAAACCAACCACCAATTGGGCGTCAAGCCCCTCCTTGGCTTGGGATGAGATAGCTCCCCACGATCTGGCGCGATGATGCGCTCCCGCGATCGGATCGAGCTCGCTCCTCGACGGGATCCGATCCGATCGGGGGGCGCGCGCGCGACCGATCGATCGATCTCTGGCTCTGGCTGATGGGCTCGAGCTCGATGCGAAACGGGACCGCTCTCCTGTTTGCTTTTATGAATTGTGTTGTTAAAATTATTTATAGGGCAGGGTTGGATTTGGAAACGGCGGGAGGGTGGGAGGGGCGTATCTGCAAAATACTCTACAGGCTAAGTGTAAAAGAATAATGAATCCGACGTGGCGCTGGCCTGACACGGCACGGCGCGGCATGTGATGTGCAAGTCAAGTCAAGATCCAGTGATCCACGCTAGCTAGGATAATGTAGCGGGCACTATGCTCTGGCTGGTAATTTAATTTTTGCTTTGATGAAAAACTTCTGCTGCTGATGCTGAAATTGATCCTCACACCAAATACAAGAGGGAACGAAATCATAAACCGGCCAGATCTACTACTGCTACCACCTGAGTCCGGAGAGGCCTGGTGATGATGCTGCGTCACCTGCATCTGCATGTGTTTGGATCTATGCGGAGGCGTGGAGCATCAAAACCTGTTTGTACACATCCAACACGACAATGGAGGGTCAGGGTCCTTGTGGATTTCGTGAGAGCGCGTGTAAGGTCAAGTAAACAATCATCCCGGAACCCAAGAAAGCACTGCGTATTGGTATGGAGTAGTGGGTCTCTGGAAAACGAATTTAGGGAAAGCGAGCGTAAAAATCACGTGAAATCATAAATTTTCAGTCTGAACCACGGAGAAAAACACAGCGAACTCAAACGTTTTAATTTTGCCAAGATGATCTTTTGTACGAACCTTCACATTATAATAGTATTTGTTTTTTTTTTGAGAGTACGGAGGCATACCGTATATTTATAGAAGGCAGAATTGCAAGCACAAGCCGACTACACCTCATTGCAAACAACGAGAGCAGCACAAGCTCCACCCCCAGGCGTTCGAAGACAGCCACTCACGACAAAACAACTACTCCCTCCGTTCAGAAATATAATACATTTTGGCGTTGTGAAAATGAATGTATTTAGACACTCTTTAGTGTATAGGTTCACTCCGAACCTCTACGAACCTATACACTAAAAACATCTAGATACATTCGATTCACAAAGCTAAAACATCTTATATTTCTGAACAAAGGGAGTACAAAGCAAAAGAGCTTGTCCAAAACTGAGCACACAACACCGCGACTCCATCGACGCCGGTCACCTCCGAAGAGCAGCAACTCCCACTGAACTTCACTGGCCGACGCACCATCCACCGTGTATGAAAGGAGGTGGCAAATGGATGGCGGGACTCGATCACCTCCGAGAAAGACACCATCTTGGGCTCATCGGTGACGATGTACATTGCGCCGTTGAGGGTCAAACTTGGACATCAGTGATCATCGGAGGAGCACAACGTGGGACCTTCGAGCCGTGTCTCCAAACACAACGCTTGATGACTGCAAGTGTACAGATCATTTGTAACTAGTTTCGAAATAAAGATATCGATCTCACAGGAAGCAGGAGACTGAAGTCTAATAACTCTTGAATTAAATACTACAATAGAAATGTTAATAAAGTTCTAAGTGACAAGATAAAATGCGAGTATTGCGTAAAAAGGTGTTTTGCGGTTTTTGGTATAAGAGCAACAATAAGTAAAGTAAAACAACTGAACACAGAAAATAAGTATCGCGTATGTAAAAGAGATTGGAACTGCAATAGGAAAAAGACGGAGTAGCGGATACACCACTAGCATTATAAATAGCTAAGGTAAAGATTATTATCATGAACATTCTCAACTGTGTATGTGTGGGAGGAACTCCGCATTTGGACAAATAGGCAGCAACCACTGCTCACATCATCCTCATAACCACAACAGTCGGCAATCGACATCAATCGAATTACTGCGTTATTAAAGAACTTAATCCCGTTGGACGTATCCCATGGCATGGATAGTGTTCCGTGAGTTTTCTCGGTTCTCAAGTTGATACGTAAGGAGTGCCAACAGCTTTATAGTCACTGTAAGTGCTAACACACCTTCGTTTACCAACAAATAGTTCCCTCCATCAAGTCCCCATAAGAGGCAAATATTGAGAAGTCGGCTTCTTCCAACATCAAGATGAAGACAATCTAACACATGGTCACAACGATGAATATCATAATAAACTTTATCTTATTTCAATCTCATACTAGGGTTTCTCCATCTCCACAAAAACTAAAGATCTACTTAGACATGGAGGCAATCAACATCATGGCAATAATAATGGAATCTATTATAGATGAATACTTGTATAAATCCACAACGAATACAGAAGTTACAATAAGATCTAGACAAGATTTAGATGGGATGGATGTAGATGGTGGTGATGCAGCGATTGATGATGAAGATCGATGCCTTAGCCTCTCGGATCTGCGCAGGGCAAAGATGGATCCCTGGTGGACGAGTTCCCCCTCTAGATGCCTTCCGGAGGTGATATTTCAGCGATTTATGGTTGTTCTGTATGTCGTCTCTCTGATCTAGTTGGACGGGATGAAACTATTTGAGGAGACGGTGGTGGCGCCAACTATACGGCGGGAACTATACGGCCGCAAAATTTATTCCCGCAATATAGTTGGTCGTTAACCTGTCTGTACGCCTTGTTCGCTTCGAATTTTCTTCTGGTATTATTAATATTTCCCAAATAAGCGATTTACATTGTTTTTACTCCTTTTCTCTTTAGTATAACTGCTCTAAGAATTGTGTCCATTATATCCATCATCTGTCCTGATCTTGGTGAAAATAGACATAAAATATGCACGCGAGCGCCGTAAAATACCAAGATCCTACATCTATAATGCAAAATAATAATGTAAAACATGATTTAAATATGCACTCATCAACTTCCCCAAGCTTAGACTTGCTCGTCCCGAGCAAGTTAGCTTAACGGATGTGATCCTCATATTCATGAAGTTGACTTGATAAAATAAATGAGGCAGTTCCAACATGTGTTTATTATACATGATTGATACGTTGTAAACGTATCTATAATTTTTGATGTTCCATGCTTAGTTTTATCTACTTGCTTATGTTTTGTCCACACTTTGTAGTACTTTTCATACACTTGCTTGGACTAACCTATTAACAAGATGCCACAGTGCTAATTGCCTGTTTTCTGCTGTTTTTGGTTCCAGGAAAGTCAGAAAATTAATATTCTCAGAATTGGACCAGACAAAAGCCAAAGTCGATATTTTACCGACAGACTCATGGAGCCAGAAGATGAGACGGAGAGGGGCCACAGGGCGGCCACACCATGTGGTGGCGCGGGCTAGCCCTGGCCGCGCCACCAGGTGGTGTGGGCCCCCTGGCCGCCCACCGACCTTGCCTCTTCGCCTATAAGATGCCTCCCGATGCATAAACCCTAAATCGTCAAGCCTCTAGCCACAAAAAGTTCCGTAGCGCCGCCGCCACCGAAGGGGAGATTTAGGGGATAGAAAGTCTCTATTCCGGCACCCTGCCGAGACGGGAAAGTGCCCCCGGAGCCATCTCCATCGACTCCACCACCATCTCCATCACCGTTGCTGATTCCCATGATGATGAGGGAGTAGTTCTTCCTCGAGGCTAAGGGTTCTACCGGTAGCTATGTGTTCATCTCTCTCTCTCTATGCGTGATCTTATGAGATCATGAGCTTTGTAATCAAGTAGATCTACCTTGCTACTCAAGTGCTTTAATAGATCTCTGCTCTCCCCATGTGTGTGAAGTTGACAGTGTGCATACCGTGGTGGCACTTAGGCTAGAGATTACAAATACTTGTTATGAGTTATATTTGGAGTTGGATGTCTCTATGAAATTGTGGTGTTTGTTGGAACCATCTAGTGCTCAAGGTGACAGTGTGGGTTATCTAGATGACGAAAGCGAACTTTGAGGAGTGTTGTTATAGGCCTACCATGGATTAGAGTGTCCAACCGGAGAGTAGTTCAGAGTAGGATCATGAAGAGAAGATATTTATATGAGAGTTTTCACTAGTGAAAGTATGATCCCTAGGCCTTGTTTTTAAGCATTGATACACCGGTTGCAATTAGATCTGTTACATGTTTGCTTGCTCCATCTTTATTTCAGTTTGCCTTTAGTCTTTTCCCACGTCAACCACACGCCAGCAAGCTATTTTCTGGCACCGTTACCATTTATAATTATCCATACCACTTGTATTTCACTATCTCTTCGCCGAACTAGTGCACATATACACCTGACAAGTGTATTGGGCGTGTTGGAGACACAAGAGACTTCTTGTATCTTGATTGCAGGATTGCATGAGAGGGGATACCTTTGACTACTTCCTCCCTGAGTTCGATAAACCTTGGGTGATCCACTTAAGGGAAAACTTGCTGCTGTCCTACAAACCTCTGCACTTGGAGGCCCAACAACTGTCTACAAGAATAGAAGTGCGTAGACATCAAGCTATTTTCTGGTGCCGTTGCCAGGGAGGTAAGGTAAAAGGTACTCACATCCTCCGGTGTGAGTGCTCGAAGTTATTTCCTTTAGATTCTGCAATTTTGTCTTTTTGTTTCTTGTTTTCACTGGTTAGGCTTAATAAAAAACAACAACAAAATTAGAGAGCTTTATAGTATTTATCTTGAGTTAGGACATGAAGTGTTTGAAGAGAAAATTAAAAAACCTATGGAACTTTAGTTGCATGCTAATAGCAATGTTGTTAGTATAAATTCTTTGGACACCATTATTGCTAATGCTATGGAAAAGTCTAAGCTTGGGGAAGCTAGTTTTTATGAAAACTAGTTGAATGCCCATGCGTTGCTACGGTCAGTTAGTTTTATTTCTGTTACTCGAACTGCGTGTAAATATAATGGACATAAAAATTCGTGTGTATAGAAAACGATAAGATACATAGTCGTGTGTATAATGGACACTCCTACGAATCGGCGCCCCATACCTAGCTTCCCATCGGATCAATCTTGGGCCGTAGGATTGGAAGAAGGGGGGCGTCCAATCTGTTAGTTTCCTTTCGTTAGTTGATTGTTTATTAATAATTGCTCTGGTTAACTTAGCTATAGAAACCGACCCTGTTAACTACTCCTGTAATACACATCCAAATGCCGCTCTTTCCTTTCTTTCTCGGGAGATGAGAAAAGATTGTTCCCAAAAACAGGGAAAAGCTAGACACATGAGATTGAGTTTCATGTAATGGTTGTGTGAAGCACAATTTTTATGCGAGAAGCATGGCAATATTACATCAGTAGCTTTTAATTTTGAGAGACGCAATTATTTTAGATTTGGAGATAAATAAGTAGTAGGAAGCACATGTGACAATAGTAGAATCCATGTCTGGGAGGCGTGCAGCAATATTGGACTCTCGGAATCACATCACTTGATTGTAAAGAAGCATGCTGACGCATGATCTGAAGCACTGTTGTTCCATGCAGCAACGCCTTTTTAGCATGAAGTATAAAGGATTTGGGTTAGGAAGCAGTCATGTGGCATCGATTTGGTAGCAGGATGGCGACTTATTTGGTGATTCCGATCAGACCAAGCACGGCGAGGGTGGAGCAGCGCCGACAAGGATAGAGACGAAAATAATGGAGAAGTGGCAAATGTCGAGGAGATGGCGATGTGGTGCAGACGTCGTTTTAGGGAAGGACTGATTAGGCAAACACTGACATGCTCGCCCATCTTTCATACGCGGACATGATCTCTGCCATTAGCCAACCTGGAGCATGTTGAGTCAGTCGTGAGTAACGAGGTCAAAATCCAGATTGCAGAGGATCAACGACACATGTGTAGGCGAGGTGAGTAGGGCTCATTGTCGAGGGTACTTATATAGCCCAAGCATGCGCCTGCCTTGCTCCGAAGGAATGACCAGATGCTAGTCCGGTGAATCATTTCCCATCGGACTATGATAGGAAGTGTTTAATTTGAATCAACGCGTGCATCTGAATGTCCTCATTGTTGTCATGTATGCAGCTGTAACTTGATGGATAAAAAACTTTGACATCATATATCCCAATTATTGACAAATTATTTGAAACAATAAGCAATCCCATATAGTTATCCTATTGTTGTAAACAATATTTGTTTAAGAAACACTACAACATTCCATTACGATAGCTGGGTCGACAAGTCGACAACTACAATTTCTTTTCCAAAATTTTGAAACCAGCAAGCCAAGTTTCATAATGGCCAGCTTCCATAAGTACACCATGCACAACTTCTTCAAAACCGTGAACAAATGAAAAATAATTTCTCTGAAGATGGATCCTAGCAAGGACATCTCATAGTCTTCGGTCGTGGTAGTCTTCTTTAACACAACACAACACAACACAATCAGTTTCAACCATAACATTCCTTTTTTTAAACGCGGGCAAAAGATTTGCCTGATTCATTAATTTAGAAGACAATGCTCAGTTAATTAACAGAAAACAGGACGAAAACCAAAAAAGGCATTTTGATAGCCTATATATGAGAAGCTACGAACGTTCCCCATAACATGGCCTATAATTGAGCATGGAGAGCATCACAAGCTCGCTCCAGGTTGCATGCCTGCTCCAGCTGCAATCAGGAAGCCATGTTCATTGCAGATGGTAAAACCCCATCCACCTGCACAAGATGCTTTTTTAAATGCATCGTCTGTGTTGATCTTCAGGATGTCGCCTGATGGTGGAGACCATCTTTGGGCCCTCTCGCAGATTAATTCTCTAGACTTGTGATTCACCTTCATACAGTTTGATAAATGATAATTCACAGAAAAATAAATGTTGTCATGACTTCTAATTACTTCTCTTCTGTTCGCCTTATTCCTATCATGCCACCAAAGCCAGAGCAATAAAATTACTCTAGGATTTATTCACAGGATTTCTTCACATAAGTTTAAAGAATCTAGGCATAATGTAAGCTACAGTCTGATATATGTTGTTGAGCTATCCTAAAACACATAGGACAACAATGACCACCACACTTAACCATTCTAAAACACATAGGACAACAATTATCTAAATCCATACATCTGAATTGTATTAGGGGCCAGCATTTTTTAGTATGCTATTTTCCATAACTTTAAGTTGCACCTAACACTCAAGATGTGTAATTTCTTTGAGAAAAAAGACAAAACATGTAATTTAAGCAGCAAAACTATCACTGGAAATTGTGCGACATTCAACTGATAAAATGAGTTTAATATACCAAATGCAAGGAGAACCAGGTATTTTATCTTAAAGTAATGCTAAGTATAACCAAAGGCAAATCTTTTGCCGGTTTCGCTCATGAAGCATGACACATTCTCTACCATGTTGACGTTGCTACATCACACAACCAGATGTTCTTTTCAAGAAAGTGTAATGTTATTCTACAAGCCTACCTGCCAACTGCCAACAGTACACTAAGATTGGATGCTTCATAAATGGGCACTAATATCTTCCACAAAATACAGAAATGAGTCAGCTCATTTTGCAAGATTGATAGGACATACCGATGATGAAGAATCAAGGTTGAAAGCTTCAAGTTGAAAGTTTCAATCCAACTTGTCTGCTGGCGCATCTTGTCATTCTTAGACATGACCTTAATAATCTTCCAATGTACACATTAGAAATCACAATTCTCCTGTAATATCTCTCTTTATTGTTCATCATATCATTTCAATAATCAATTCCAAATATTTAACATAGCTAAGTTTCCCCATGCTTATATCTCTAAATGTACTTACTGTAAGAAAATAATAGTTTATCTCAGACTCCCTTGTCAATTTTACTTGGTATTTGTAGATATAACTTCACCAGAATATCCTATACATAAGTACGGGGCCAATTATTGAGTGGGATAAAATATCCAATAAATGAATCGAACTAACCAATGCAGAATCATAAAAAAATGAAAGGGTCATGAGAGAAGGGACCGCAATAACAGGACCAATTAACTCCACCATGAAGAAAACTTAATATCAAATGCATGATTTAGAAAAAGAATGGGAGCATTAACTAATCTAAGACCATAACAAGAAATGGAAGTTGCGATGGCTGCTTTCCCCAAATCACCGTGTACAGAGATAGAACTGGAGGAACTAGAGCAAGGATAAAGGGCACAATGCTAGTGTGCTCGTCCCGTGCTGTCGTCCAACTCCCCCTCAGCCCGACGAAGCTTCCACTTCAGGTGATGAGATATAACTGGAGAGGGAGGGGCAATGGTGCAGTTGGGGTTGGAATGGACTCACCTCCCACCACAAGCCATGATGCGCCACCGCATCACCCTTGTTGCGTTGTCTCCGCCTCAATATGGCGCCGTCGCTACAATAGCCATCAGAGATGTGCCAAATACCATATTGTGCATGTAAAAACACAGCAACAAGAAATAGTATCAGCACCACAACCAGGTTGGGAAACACATCGACTATGCGAGGATGGTAATGTCTGCTAGGGGATGGGGACGGCGGTGCCTGCACATGGCGAATGGCACGTCCTATGGTGTGGTTGTGCAAAGTACGACCTTCAATTGAAACACAATTTATCTAAAAGAAGGTTTAATTATACTAGGCAAAAGTATTGAGACAAGATTCACTAACCATACAAGCAATGTCTGACTCTGTTTTGGGGTTCTAACCTAAAAGAAACCCCTCACATGTATCCAAGTATAGTAATATAGGTGGTCATTGTAGGTGCACGAACATTCTTTGTGCTTGCAAACAAATTCTGGGTAAATTGTTGTAGTGGTATCCATATCACTCAGTGACCAACACAGTTTCTAAAGAAACACAAACACCTCTTCATCAGGATTCACCTAGTGAGCACTAAGCTATTATGCTTCTAGTGAGGTAGCATCCATCTGTTTGAAACTATCTACCTTAGTGCAATTTTTAATTCAAAAGAGAGTCATATGCTTGTAACTCCTCTCCAACCCACCAGGGTTTATATGTAGATATCATTTCAGAAGAGGCTAATCAAAATGAAGCAAATCAATATCACACGGATACCTCTTATTGACCTATTGACTATACTATTGACAATCTTCATTAGCAATAACATTTGCTGTAGATTTCTCTTGATTCACAATTACCGGTTCATAAGTTCCAAGATACAAGTAGAAAAATGGAACTAAAGCTGATAGAAGATAAGCCTATTCAAATGGCAGCAAAAGGACAGTAAAACCATATGTACATTTCTAGACATAAGTGCACTTTCTTTGAGTAGCTATGCACTAAAACATACATATATAGCTCAGCACAAATTAAAGTATAGTCCTATCAAACAATTAAAACTATGGGACAACCCACATCTCAGATCATCACCATACCTTGAGTGGCAGCTGAGATGATTTTCTTACAGATCAGTTCTGATTTAGAACATTTGAGAAAAGGAACGCCTTACAAAAATCATGGCAGTGCGATAAGTTAGAAATCTAATATCTCATAAAATCTAATCACAACTAACATGCGCAGATAGATTAGGTTAGATGAAGTGTTCTTTCTACCCGTTATAAGTATTGGGTCAAGACAATAAATTAGTATCTCCAAGTACTCCTACCTGTTAAAAATGGATAGCTACATGCTAAAGCCTCTATCCTAACAATCAAATAGACATCCACGACCACTACTTTTTGCGTGAATTCGTGAAGGCACACCGTCGTATATTTGTAAATGAGAGCTGTGAAAAAGCTCAAGCTTTTAGAATGACATAATTTGTACTAATAGGACATATTGAAAGATATAGGTACATGTACAGTAATCAATAATTAAAATTAAAATCAATGGTATAAAATACTCATAGCACACTTGTATTTAAACATAATTTTCTTGCTGCTTGGAGCCTATTTCAGTCAAGAGACACTGAGAGTAACACAAAGACCAAATCAAATCGATAAATATGATCAGATCTCTACTGAAACGGGAGCATGAATTTTTTGTTAGAAGACAATATTATATGCCAACTTTAGTTTCCATAATTATATTGAACTTTGGAATTGGTTTCCCTATTGCAGCTATGAAACGGACGGTCACGTCAGAATGTATATGAATATTATTGAGAAGTTTCTGCAACAGTTAATGTACAACAACTCCAAGAAAAATAAAAAGTTATTAGATGGATTAAATTTGGTAAATTTTGCACCAGTAAACTCCGATCGAACAATATGGGACTTAGCTTTGGATGCTTGCGCCTTTATTTTATTTTTTACCTGAATGATGAGGAAAGTACACTTTAAGAACAAACTAAGATACAAATAAGTGCAACTCCAGACCAAGCTAGCTACATCCATAGCTTAACGCCTAAATAAATACAACACGCCAACAGTATATGCCTCCAAATCAAGCTAATCACGATCTTTGATGACTTGATTTTCTACCAGTCTATGGGTTGCTACATTGGGCAGGAAAAGAGTTCTCAAGGAGTATGGGTGGTATATTTTGCATCAATTACCTTGGTTCGTAATTACCCTTTGTTGTAGCTAATGCTCTTGAAAAATACATGAAGCTAGCTAGTAGCTACAGCCAAGGCTTTGAGACTCACTCGCAATATTCCAAGCACTTAGAACAATACAGTGCACATATATTTTTTTCACGAAACTTTGCGTCGCGATTCATTGATAGAAGAGAAATCCTTTTACAAGCCTAAGAATATTTATTAATCCCACGCCAAAATTTCAAAAAAAAATACCAATACAAATAGAGGCATACAAAATAACAGGAAGTCATCACCATTGGGAGACAATTGTTCTGAAAACATATATGAGGATGAGCTATCACTCACCATGCAAAAGCTGCTCTTATTGGTAACGGTAACAGAAGTGCCTCCCGCCCCATCCAATACAGATGTGTAATCTCCACTTAGCTTTATACGATTAGGCATACCATGGAGCATTATTTTAGAGGCATTACACTATGTTGGCAATCCCAGGTTGTATAGTGTGGATTATCATGCTTAGAATGAGAGAAGCCTTGATGTGGTGTTATTAATGTAGTTGTCTTTAACATTTTTTAAGGACTCCTGTTCAGAAATGAGGAATCCTTTTTCCCTTAGGTGTAGAGCTTAGATTTTCAGTTCCAATACATTTTATACCATATGCAATCTTTGTAAAACAAAACAAGATTTTTTTATCATATACAGGTTCTAAATAAAGAATGTCCCAATGTTTGTGTAGATTATTGAGATTAAAAAGGTAAACGAGAAAGCTCATCACCTCATTAGATTCAAGAATTCAGAAACATCAATAGCCAAAATATTGTCATAAAGATTATGCGGAACAAGCAGTATATCTCTTTAATTTTCGAAGTCTAACTCAACTTATGAGCATACACCTCAGAAAATTTAATACGCAAATAGTTACCTTCATTCCTGGAAAAGTTGAGTAGCTAGCGAAATCAACAACTTCCAACTGCTCCTGTTTTTAATAGAAATTTATTAGAGATATCATGGTTGCTTTCTCAATGTCTTTGTGGCGTTAACAACATTAGTACAGTGAGCGTACCTGCGCAACCTTGTCACTGGCAGCTGTAGACTATAGGTCGATGTTCTAAACTATGTCGCTAGTGTTCAGCAGCTCTGCATTCACAAATTCGTGTTCCGTCTAGCTTCGGGCATGGGAAAGCATGATAAATTATGTTCAGTAACATGCTCATTCTTCATCTAGCTAGGGTCCCAAATCTTATAGACGTAAGAAATCAAAAACTGCCAATACTCTAATAGATAAATTATCTAATCGCCGCTGATCCCGAAGTCCAATTGGCGCTCCTAAGACAACTTGTATGGATACCTCCACTCTTGCGCTAGTTTGCACAGGTCTTGCTAAAGCAGATCCTCCTCGATGGGCTAGGAAAGGTCACCGGCCGCAATCTCAGACCATGTTGGGCTGGAGGCTCTCTGGAAGGAGGAGGGCATCCGCCTTGGACCAAGAACCCAAATAAGCAACCAATGTCCCATATTCCCTATCATACAGATCAACCAAATTTCACAAATTGTCAAGATCTTCCCAAGATCCTGGAGGGAATCAAGAAACATATAAGAGGCTGACCTGGTGGATCTGGGGATACATGGAGTTGTGCAGACCAGGCACTCGAGGACATCGTGGACGCTGTTGCCGTCTGGATCAGCGGCCCAGCGATCCCCCCGCCCACCAAACTCGATGCTCATCGCCGTTTCAGAGGCCTTGAGGCCGTGGTGGGGGCAGGTTGGAGGACATGGCGTCGTCATCCACTCTGATCTCGAGGTTAGGTCGGGAGACTTGAGGGATTAGTCTCCGCTGGTTCCTCCTGGTTTGTTCTAGAGAGTTGCAGGCCATCCTCGGCAGCTGCCCAACTTGTGGCCTGGCAGCGGGGCACGATTTCGGTGGTTGCAAGGAATGAGGGCAGGGTAACCGGTATGGCAGCGCAGAACACGCGTAAAACTGGGGAGCTGTGCGGCCATGGGGATGGGCCGCGCCGAGGGTCTTTGGTCTGGATCCGGTCCATGACTCGACGAAGGAAGAGGAGGGGGACTGTAGGTCGAGGGAAGTTACCGATGGCAGCGCAGCATCAGGGACCTAACCTCACCTCCCTAGAAGATGCCGACAGCAGCGCAACATCAGGGACCTCACCTCGCTCCGGGCATGGGACGGCATCCTACGGAGGAATGCGGTGGCGCGGCCAATCCTACGCGCCTAGAGCACCAGCCCCGTCTTCCATCTCTCTCCACCGCGAGCGAGCGGAGGGCGTCTGCCTTGGAGATTCTCAAGATGTTTGAGGCGGCGGGAGGGCGGGTAGGGCGGGGAGAGACGGGGGCGGCGGCACTGGATACTGTGCTAGGGTTCATGGAAGTAGGCCGGGAGAGGATGGGTAGGTCCTCGTCTCCATTTCTTTTTGGGTAATCTGGGGCATTTTTTCTTAGCGGTGGCAAAGACATGTAATTAACTAACCTAAATATTTGGTTGATTTCTTGTACCCTCGGATGTACATCAAACGCTCAGAATTGCTCCAATGTTTGATGTTTGATGATGACCTACGATCACCAACTCCTATTTAATAGTAAAGATGATCTTTTTAGTCCCCAAACACGGAGGAGAAAATTTACTTTGATGATACTATATCTCCAATATTTGATGATTATAATGATGAATATGATATTTTCATTCCACCTACTATTGAGGAGGCAATTAATTATGATTACAATATGCCTCATATATTTGATGATTATGGTGATGAGAATAATAATGATAGCTATTTTGTTGAATTTGATCCCACTACAATTAATAAGAATGACTACGTTTATAGGAAGAGGAATAATTCTTTTATGCATGTGGCTTATGATAAGAATGTTTTATGTGATAGTTATATTGTTAATTTTATTCATGATGCTACTAAAAGTTATTATGAGAGAGGGAAACATGGTTTTATGCATCTCAATAATATTAAGTTTCTCCTCTTTATGTTGAAAGTCTTAAAGTTGCACTTGTTTTGCTTTCCTATGCTTGTTGCTTTGTGCTTTCATGACTTGTTTCTTTACAAGATTCCTATGCATAGGAAGTGGGTTAGACTTAAATGTATTTTGAATTTGCTTCTTGATGCTCTCTTTTACTTCAATTCATATTTCCTATGTGAGCATCTTTTCAAACTATTATGCCTAACTTAAAGGCGTTAAAAAAGTACTTATTGGGAGATAACCCAAAAGTTTTAGATGAGTCTTGGAAGTTATTACTTCTGTAATAACCGCTTCTTATCCTTTTTATTTGTTTTTTGTGCCAATAGTAACCTCTAATGAGAGAGAAGTAATGATTGGAAAAGTTGCTGTCCCGAAACAGATTTATGTGCTTCACCGTAAAAATTCGTGTAAAATCTCTGTACGTTCTTTTGAGGCGTGAATTTTTGTGATTCTGCCCCGGGTTGTTATCTAACTTTCATTAGTCCAACACTTTTTGATTTGAGCAACAGAAGGTCTTCTAAAAAATTGTCTTTACCTGCTTGTCTGTTTTGACAGATTTCTACCATTTTTTGCATTTGCTTCTTGTTGGTTCTTTTTGAGTTCTTTTGGGGAATTGAGATTTTTGAGGGAAGTGCTACAGTAGCTTGTGTTTTAATGGAAGTTTTATTGGTGTTAGAACTGAACCTAAAGACTTGTTATCTTGATGCACTAATGTTGCTAATAAAGATTGTGTGAAGTTTTGTATGAAGGAAAAATTTCAGGTGTATGGAAGGAATGAGTAATGAGAAGAAGGATGGACTAAATCTCAAGCTTGGGAATGCCACACGTGTCACCCTAAGAAATATTCAAGAGGTACAAGCGTCAAAGCTTGGGGATGCCCAAGGCATCCCCTTCTTCATCAATAAAAATCCCAGGTTTCTTCCAAACACTTCGTTTTTTTGTTTCATGCACAGTTGTGTTGTTCTTGGAGCGTCTTCTTTTTTGTTTTCGTTTTGGTTTCTCGTTTGCTTGGTTTTCTTAGTTTTCTGAATAAATTGGTTGGACCCCCTCTTTCATGCATTGGTTTTCAAATAGTTTGGTTTGGATTGGAAACAGAGTAGGAAAAGTTCATGCTTAAGTGGTAAAAGGAGCTTGTTTTTGACTATGGCCTATGCTTTGTCATGCCATGCTTGATATTGTTTTGGCTTTATGCTTAGTATTATTTGTTGTAGCATGACTTGTTATAAACAATTGAGATTGCTTAATGTGCCTTGGAAGGATCATGCGTTGTTTTAGCATATTAAAGCATAGTATTGTGGTATTCTCCTTTGATGTTTTATCTGGGTTGACTTGGTGCATGCTCACACCATGTTATGACTATCCCAAGTCACCATAGCCTTCATGATCCTTTAGTTTTCAACTTGTAGTATCACTTTATGCTTTGATCAATGATGTTTTGTCGCTCTGCATGATTATGGCCATTATTGCTCTCTTAGTTTGTCGCTCCCCGTCTTTTGCTAGCCTCCGTAACCAAGTATGAGTTCCACTCATGCATCCAATTCCTTAAACCAAGTTATTCCAAAGAGTCCACCATACCTACCTATTAGCATTTGCTATTCCAAGTATATTCATGTTTTTATCTACCTTCCGAATTAAACTTGTTATGAGAAAACTAGTGATTAAAGCTCTCACGAACTTGATGGCACACTTTACTTTTCTTGCTCTTAATAAACTTGAACCATTGTATCGTCTATGTTGTATATGCTTGCACTTATTTGTTGGGGATTAGCAGAACCATGCTGTCATGGGGAACGCTTTCAACATTGCACATGTACTTTGTACCTAGTTGATATCATGTTCTTTTGTCTATGGATGTCATCGGTGTGAAATGAAAGGGGAGCTTGTAAGTCCATGGAGTTATCTATGTGTGTTAGAGAAACGCCTGGGCAGCTGGTCTAATCCATGCCGTCATGGTGGAAACCTGCAGCATAACCATAATGAGCTGTCTATGAAGCATTCTTCTTATAAAAAAGAGTTAGATAATGAGAAAAAAGAGAAAAAGAAAAGAAAAAAAATAGATATATGAAAAGAGGAAAGATAGAAAAAAGCACCATATTCCCATGGTAAATAAGAAGATTGCTGAGATGCTCGTTGTCTGCTTGCCTTGTCATTTTGATATGGGGATTCTTCCGTATCATCGGGCAAGGGGTACCCTGTTGGCGGTTCTCTATGATACACATGTACTTACGATGACAAGAACTTACCGGTGACTAAACTTGAGTAGCATGAGGAGCGGCCCTCGTATTCAAGGGACATGAGATTTCCAACCTATACTTCATCAAGCATATACACCATAGTTTGTTTACTTTAACCTTAATCACTTCAAGATGCTTATGATAGGGGCAATTAGAGCTGAAAGCTATTAAGTACCATAATTTTTGGAAGCTCTTTATGAAACTTGAATCCCTACTTCCTTCTATGAAGGCCTTTCTTCCACTTTTATATTGAGTCTCCACCTTCTACCTTTATGCACCTACTTTGAGAGCATAGTGGCCATTCTTAGTTCTATGTGCATTGTCCCAAGACTTGTTGATTGATGCCTAGCTTTGATATTGCTTGTTTTAAACTATTTGTATCTAGTCACTCTTATGAACTTTGAAGGTGTCCTATGCATTTATGTTTGCTACTCTACAAGAGACAAGTTGAATGCCACTATGCTATGTTTCCTTTATGTGAAACAAACAAATGTCTTGCAAAGCATTGTTATTCATGAATCTTTTGTTTATGCCTTTTCATGTTGCAACATAGTTGCTATGTCTTAATTGCTAGAACTTTATCTTTCATGCTATGTTGAAGTACTTTGATCCCAGCTTTCAATGTTTTACAAATACCTTGATCAAGTTTATTATGGTGCATGTTACCTCAAAAATTATTCTTTATTTTTATCACTTACCTACTCGAGGATGAGCAGGAGTTAAGCTTGGGGATGTTGATACGTTGCAAACGTATCTATAATTTTTGATGTTCCATGCTTAGTTTTATCTACTTTCTTATGTTTTATCTATACTTTGGAGTACTTTTCATACACTTTATCGGACTAACCTATTAACAAGATGCCACAGTGCCAGTTGCCTATTTTCTTCTGTTTTTGGTTCTAGGAAAGTCAGAAAATTAATATTCTCGAAATTGGACCGGACAAAAGCCAAAGTCGATATTTTACCGGCAGACTCACGGAGCCAGAAGACGAGACGGAGTGAGGCCACAGGGCGGCCACACCATGTGGTGGCGTGGGCTAGCCCAGGTTGCGCCACCAGGTGGTGTGGGCCCCCTGGCCGCCCACCGACCTTGCCTCTTCGCCTATAAGATGCCTCCCGATGCATAAACCCTAAATCGTCAAGCCTCCAGCCACAAAAAGTTCTACAGCGCCACCGCCACCGAAGGGGAGATTCGGGGGATAGAAAGTCTCTGTTCTGGCACCCTGCCGGGACAGGGAAGTGCCCCCAGAGCCATCTCCATCGACTCCCCCACCATTTCCATCACCGTTGCTGATTCCCATGATGATGAGGGAGTAGTTATTCCTCGAGGCTAAGGGTTCTACCGGTAGCTATGTGTGCATCTCTCTCTCTATGTGTGATCTTATGAGACCATGAGCTTTGTAATCAAGTAGATCTACCTCGCTACTCAAGTGCTTTAATAGATCTCTGCTCTCCCCATGTTGTGAAGTTGACAGTGTGCACGCCATGGTGGCACTTAGGCTAGAGATTACAAATACTTGTTATGAGTTATATTTGGAGTTGGATGTTTTTATGAAATTGTGGTGTTTGTTGGAACCATCTAGTGCTCAAGGTGACAGTGTAGGGTTATCTAGATGCGGAAAGCGAACTTTGAGGAGTGCTGTTATAGCCCTACCAATGATTAGAGTGTCCAACCGGAGAGTGGTATCATAAAGAGAAGATATTTATATGAGAGTGTTCACTAGTGAAAGTATGATCCCCAGGCCTTGTTTCTAAGCATTGATACACCGTTTGCAATTAGATCTGTTACATGTTTGCTTGCTTCCATCGTTATTTTAGTTTGCCTTTAGTCTTTTCCCACGTCAACCACACGCTAGCAAGCTATTTTCTGGCACCATTACCACTTATAATTATCCATACCACTTGTATTTCACTATATCTTCGCCGAACTAGTGCACCTATACACCTGGCAAGTGTATTGGGTGTGTTGGGGACATAAGAGACTTCTTGTATCTTGATTGCAGGATTGCTTGAGAGGGGATACCTTATCCCACTTCCTCCCTGAGTTTGATAAACCTTGGGTGATCCACTTAAGGGAAAACTTGTTGCTGTCCTACAAACCTCTGCACTTGGAGGCCCAACAACTGTCTACAAGAATAGAAGTGCGTAGACATCAATGATACATAGGAATAAGTTCATGAATACTACCTTACTCGAACCATCCGAATAATATTAGCAGACTTCCACACCTTAGCATTTAATAGTTCACAAAAGATCACTCTCAATATGATGTAAAAGTATTCAGTTCAACTAGGATTTAACATATTCACTTGGGATTCAAAATATTAAAACGTCTTTTTGTCATACTACAATATAGCGGTGTATGACTATTTGTACTTTGCACATTCACTCTTTTTCTCCTTTCTTTTCTTCTTCTCTTTTTTTATATATATGCTCACACTTTTGTTTTAAGTGTTGTGCAAAGAAGCTAGCCATAGACTCCACTTCATGTAGGAATCCAAAGTTTAACGATCTCAATTACCAAATTCCAATTGTATATTAAGCAATCTTTATAGCTTGAATATTATACCTCGTCTTGATCCCACTCTAATTTGATAGCACTTTTTATTTTCCTTTGTTCAAGGTTTCCTTTTCAATTTAACTGATTAGATAATTTTTCTTTCTTTGTAAGTCAAACCATGTACCTACAACATATTGACCAAATTATCTTTGTATGTTTCATTAATACCAATGGTGTGGAAGACTTCTATTGCTATCATTGACTGCAAGTAAAATTATACTCAAGCCATTCATATATCCAATCGGACAAACACAAACTCAATATTGCTCCATATATGATAATAAACTCGGAATTTCATAAAAGGGATCGACTATTCCTGAAGGGAATTCTAATGATGCAAACTTTATTTTTAGTTTGAACTAATGCGAAAATAGTAATAAAAACTTATAAGATAGATTACAAGGTCTTAAAGATCTCCCCAAGCTTGGAATCAATCCAGACGGGATCAAATAATTCCTTGAGATTATTTGATACCATGATTATTGTAGATCACTGTGGTGCCATGGCATATAACACCGTGGTGCGTAGCTTCTTATTGGTATCCTCCAGAATAGTGATGCGGCTATAGCACCTGCGCAAATCAGATTGCAAAGTGTCCACTTTATCCGCGAGTTTAGTCACCAATGGGAGAAGATCATATTTCTTCTCTATCTCCTTGAGACGGTGGCGGATTTCAACACGATGGAGTAGCTCTTGCTTCTGATATATCTTTAGTGCTCGCACGTGGTCCTTGGTCCTGGGAGCACCTTCCTCTTCCTCATCCATGATTGATGGATCGGGGAAGTGGAAACCGTTCCTCCACTCTTCCTGATGCTTCACCCTCATACGAGCACCAATAGTAGGCTTCAAGAGTGGCGTCGTCGCTCCATTGCTAGCACCTGCACCAATATTAGGTAATTCCTTATGCTTGTGCGGCCTAGGGTTCATGGTGATGAACTTGATTGTCTCCACACGCCCTTTTCCATGTGGCTTGCGACCTTACCTCTCTTCTTGAGCTCTCTTCATTGTCGTCCAGTTGATATCTGGTGGATCATAAACATCGCGACAGATGTAGATGTCACTCATTTCATCGGAATCATTGTTGTAGTAGCTTGGCTCGACGAACTCCTTATACCCCGGGCTAAACCTCTCCACCTCCTCCTCGTCGTCCTCCATGGACGAGCTGCTAGAGCGGTCCCTGGAAGGAGCAATGAGACCCAGGGTTTTTTGATGTCTACTCATGCTTCTATTCTTGTAGACAATGTTGGGCCTCCAAGTGTAGAGGTTTGTAGAATAGCAGCAAGTTTCCATTAAGTGGATCACCCAAGGTTTATCGAACTCAGGGAGGAAGTGGTCAAAGGTATCCCTCTCAAGCAACTCTGCAATCAAGATACAAGAAGTCTCTTGTGTCCCCAACACACCCAAATACACTTGTCAGGTGTATAGGTACACTAGTTAGGCGAAGAGATAGTGAAATACAAGTGGTATGGATAATTATAAGTGGTAACGGTGCTAGAAAAGAGCTTGACGGGTAGGAAGAGAATAAAGGCAATCTGAAATAAAGATGGAAACAAGCAAACATGTAACAGATCTAGTTGCAAACGGTGTTTTAATGCTTAGAAACAACGCCTAGCGATCATACTTTCACTAGTGAACACTCTCATATAAATATTTTCTCTTCATGATGCTATCCTGAACTACTCTCCGGTTGGACGATGTAGGGCTAAAACAGCACACCTTAAAGTTTGCATTCCCCATCTAGATAACCCCTCACTGTCACCTTGAGCGCTAGATGGTTCCAACAAACACCACAAACTCATAGAGACATCCAACTCAAATTATACTCATGATAAGTATTTATGTAACCTTAGCCAAAGTGCCACACGGTGTGCACACTGTTAACTTCACACACATGGGGATAAGCAGAGATTCATTAAAGCACTTGAGTAGCAGAATAGATCTATAGATTACAAAGCTCATGATCTCATAAGATCATGCATAGAAAGAGAGATGAACACATAGCTACCGATAGAGCCCTTAGCCTCGAGAGAGAACTACTCCCTCCTCATCATGGGAGTCAACAACGGCGATGGAGATGGCGGTGGAGTCGATGGAGATGGCTCCGGGGGCACTTCCCCGTCCCGGCAGGGTGCCGGAACAAGGACTTCTGTCCCCCGAATCTCCTCTTCGGTGGCGGCGGCGCTGCGGAACTTTTCGTGGAATTCTGATCTCGTATTTAGGATTTTCGTCTTAGGAGGCATATATAGGCGAAGGGGCAAGGTCGATGGAGGCCGGAGGGGACCACACCACCCCCTGGCGAGGCCTGTCCTGACCCGCGCCACTAGGTGGTGTGGCCAGCCCCTGGCCCCTCTCCGTCTAGTCTTCTGGCTCCTTGAGTCTTCCGGTAAAATATCAACTTTGGCTTTTGTCCGGTCCAATTCTGAGAATATTTATCTTCCAGCTTTTCTGAAACCAAAAACAGCAGAAAACAGGCAACTGGCACTGTCAATAGGTTAGTTCCAAAAAATATATAAAAGTATCTCAAAATGTAGACAAAACAGAAGAAAGTAGATATAAAACAAGCATGGAACATCAAAAATTATACATACGTTTGCAATGTATCAACATCCCAAGCTTAACTCTTGCTCTTTCTCGAGTAGGTAAGTGATAAAAATAAAGAATAATTTTTGAGGTGACATGCACCATCACAATCTTGATCAAGGTATTTATAACATTGATAGCTGGGATCATAGTACTTTAAGATAGCATGAAAGATATAAATCTAACAATAAGACATAGCAACTATGTCATAGCATAAAAAGGTACAAACAAAAGATTCATGAATAACAATGCTTTGAAAGATGTTTGTTTGTTTCACATAAAGAAAGCATAAAGAGAATGTTATTCTGCTTGTCCCTCATAGTGTAGCAAAACATAAATGCATAAGACACCTTCAAAGTTCATAAGGGTGACTAGATACAAATAGTTTAAGAACAAGCAATATCAAAGGTATGCATCAATCAACAAGTTTTGGGACAATGCACATTAAACTAAGAATGACCACTATGCTCTCTCAATAGGTGCATAAAGATAGAAGATGGCGACTCAACATAAAAGTGAAAGAAAGGCCTTCATAGAAGGAATCAAGGATTCAAGTCTCATAAAGAGCTTCCAAAAATTATGGTACTTATTAGCTTTCAACTCTCATTGCCCCTATCATAAGATATTGAAGTGATTAAGGTTAAAGTGAACAAACTATGGAGTATATGCTTGACAAAGTATATGTTGGCAATCTCATGTCCCTTGAATACGAGGGCCGCTCCTCATGCTACTCAAGTTTAGTTACCGGTAAGTTCTTGTCATAGTAAGTACATGTGTATCATAGAGAACTGCCAACGGGGTACCCCTTGCCCGATGATACGGAAGAATCCCCATATCAAAATGACAAGGCAAGAAGACAATAAGCATCTCAACATCTTCTTATTTACCATGGAAAAATGGTGCTTTTTCTCTCTTTCCTCTTTTTTTTTATTTTTTCTCAATCTCTATATCTTTTTTATAAGAAGAATGCTTCATAGATTGTTCATTATGGTTACGCTGCAGGTTTCCACCATGATTAGGCATGGATTAGACCAGCCACCCAGGCGTTTCTCTAACACACATACATAACTCCATGGACTTACAAGCTCCGCTTTCATTTCACACCGACGACATCCATAAACAAAAGAGCATGATATCAACTTGGTACAATGTACAAGTGCAATGTTGAAAGTGTTCCCCATGACATCATGGTTCTGCTAATTCCCAACGTATAAGTGCAAGAATATACAATATAGATGACACAATGGTTCAAGTTTATTAAGGGCAAGAAAAGTAAAGTGTTCCATCAAGTTGTGAGAGCTTTAATCACTAATTTTCACATAACAAGTTTAATTCGGAAGGTAGATAAAAACATGAATATACTTGGAATAGCAAATTCTAATAGGTAGGTATGGTGGACTCTTTGGAATAACTTGGTTTTATTTGTAGTTGGATGCATGAGTAGAACTCATACTTGGTACATGTGGAGGCTAGCAAAAGACTGGGAGCGACCAACTAAGAGAGCAATAATGGCCATAATCATGCAAAGCAACAAAACATTATTAATTAAAGCATAAAGTGATATCACAAGTCGAAAACTAAATGATCATAGAGGCTATGGTGACTAGTATAGTGTTAACATGGTGTGAGCATGCGCCAAGTCAACCCAAATAAAGCATCAAAGGATAATACCACAATATTATGCTTTTGTATGCTAAAACAACGCATGATTCTTTCAAGGCACATTAAGCAATCTCAATTATTTGGAACAAGTCATGCTACAACAATAATTACTAAGCATAAAGTCAAGCAATATCAAACATGAAATGATAAAGTCTAGGCCATAGCCAAAACAAAACTCCTTTTGTACCACTTATAAGCATGAACTTCCTACTCTTTTCCAACACCAACCGAAAACTAAAGCTAAACTCAGTGCTAGCAAAGGAGAACACTCACATAATAATAAGAGTGAAAACTAGAGTGTTCTAGGCAATGAATAACGGGGTGTGTCTCTCTCCAAAAGAAGTGTGTTGGGATCCAACCAACTTATTTAAGTAAACTAAGCAAAATAAAACTAAAAACAAAAATGATGACGCTCCAAGAACAACACAACTGTGCATGAAACGATAAAAATGAAATGTTTGGAAGAAACCTGAGATTTTTATTGATGAAGAAGGGGATGCCTTGGGCATCCCCAAGCTCTGACGCTTGTACTTCTTGAATATTTCTTGGGGTAACACGGGTGGCATCCCCAAGCTTGAGCTTTTGTCCATACTTCATCTTATCACATTATTCTTCCCCTACACTTGAAAATTTTCCTTCATACAAAACTTCACACAATCTTCATTAGCAACATTAGTGTATTCAAGATAATAGGTCTTTAAGTTCAGTTTCAACACAAGTAAAACTTCCATTAAAACACAAGATACTGTAGCAATTCCTTTTAAAAGTTCAAGTGATCAAAGAGAACTCAAAGAGAAAGAGATTAAGAGGCAAATGCAAATAATGGCAGAAATCTGTCAAAACAGACCAGCAGGTAAAAACTAATTTTTTCGAAGACCTTCTGTTGCTCAAATCGAAAAGTGTTGAACTAACGAAAGTTGGATAACAACCTGGGGCAGAAGCACAAACAATTACAGCTCAAACCAACGTATAGAGATTTTTCACGAATTTTTACAGCGAAGCGCAAAAATCTGTTTTGGGACAAGAACTTTCCCAAGTCTTACTTCTCTCTCATTAGAGGTTACTCTTGGCACAAAAACCACACAAAAAGGATAAGTGCTGGTGCGTGGTTGACGTGGGAGCTTCTTCTTCTTCAGTCCCCGGCAACAACGCCAGAAAATAGCTTGATGTCTACTCACTTCTATTCTTGTAGACAGTTGTTGGGCCTCCAAGTGCAGAGGTTTGTAGAACAGCAGCAAGTTTCCCTTAAGTGGATCACCCAAGGTTTATGGAACTCAGGGAGGAAGTAGTCAAAGGTATCCCTCTCAAGCAACCCTGCAATCAAGATACAAGAAGTCTCTTGTGTCCCCAACACACCCAATATACTTGTCAGGTGTATAGGTGCACTAGTTCGGCGAAGATATAGTGAAATGCAAGTGGTATGGATATAATACAACGGTGCCAGAAAATAGCTTGATGGCGTGGAAGAGACTAAAGGAAAACTGAATTAAAGATAGCAGCAAGCAAACATGTAACAGATCTAGTTGCAAATGGTGTTTCAATGCTTAGAAATAAGGCCTAGGGATCATACTTTCACTAGTGAAAACTCTCATATAAATATCTTCTCTTCATGATCCTACTCTGAACTACTCTCCGGTTGGACACTCTAATCCATGGTAGGCCTATAACAACACTCCTCAAAGTTCGCTTTCGTCATCTAGATAACCCACACTGTCACCTTGAGCACTAGATGGTTCCAACAAACACCACAATTTCATAGAGACATCCAACTCCAAATATAACTCATAACAAGTATTTGTAATCTCTAGCTTAAGTGCCACCATGGTGTGCATGCTGTCACTTTCACACACATGGGGAGAGCAGAGATCTAATAAAGCACTTGAGTAGCAAGGTAGATCTACTTGATTACAAAGCTCATGATCACAATATGATCATGCATAGAGAGAGAGATGAACACATAGCTATCGGTAGAACCCTTAGCCTCGAGGAACATCTACTCCCTCATCATCATGGGAATCAGCAACGGCGATGGAGATGGTGGTGGAGATCGATGGAGATGGCTCCGGGGGCACTTCCCCGTCCCAGCAGGGTGCCGGAACAGAGACTTTCTGTCCCCCGAATCTCCCCTTCGGTGGTGGCGGCACTGCGGGACTTTTCATGGCTGGAGGCTAGACGATTTATGGTTTTTGCATCAGAGGCTTATTATAGGCGAAGAGGCAAGGTCGGTGGGTGGACCAGGGGCCCACACCACCTGGTGGCGCGGCCAGGGCTAGTCCACGCCACCACATGGTGTGGCCAGCCCCTGACCCCTCTCCATCTCGTCTTCTGGCTCCATGAGTCTTACGGTAAAATATCGACTTTGGATTTTGTCTGGTCCAATTCCGAGAATATTCATTTTCTGAATTTCTGCAACCAAAAACAGCAGAAAACAGGCAACTGGCACTGTGGCATCTTGTTAATAGGTTAGTCCCGGAAAGTGTATAAAAATACTCCAAAGTGTGGACAAAACATAAGAAAGTAGATATAAACCAAGCATGGAACATCAAAAATTATAGATATGTTAGCAACGTAGCAATAAGGAGAGGTTATTACAGAGATAATAACTTCCAAGACTCAAAAAAAAGGGTTTCTAATGAAATTTGGGTTATCTCCCAATAAGTGCTTTTCTTTAATGCCTTTGAGCTAGGCATGATAATTTCGATGATGCTCACATAAGAGATATGAATTGAAGTAGAAGAGAGCATCAAGAAGCAAATATGGAACAAATTTAAGTCTAACCCACTTCCTATGAAAAATAATCTTGTAAAGAAACAAGTCATGAAAGCACAAAGCAATAAGCATAGGAAAGCAAAACAAGTGCAACTTCAAAAATTTCAACATAAAGAGGGGAAACTTAATATTGTTGAGATACATAAAACCATGTTTCCCTCTCTCATAATAGCTTTCAATAGCATCATGAATAAAATTGAAAATATAACTATCACATAAAACATTCTTATCATGAGCCACATGCATAAAATAATTATTACTCTCCCTATAAGCATAGTCATTCTTATTAATCGTAGTGAGCAAATTCAACAAAATAGCTATTATTATTCTCATCACCATAATCATCAAATATAGGAGGTATATTTAAATCATAATTAATTTTCTCCTCAATAGTACGTGGACTAAAAATATCATATTCATCATTGTAATCATCATATATTGGAGGTATAGTATCATCAAAGAAAATTTTCTCCTCCATGCTTGGGGGACTAAAAATATCATGCTCATCAAAACCAGCTTCCCTAAGCTTAGACTTTTCCATATCATTAGCAATAATGGTGTTCAAAGAATTCATACTAATAACATTGCTATTAGCATAAAAATAAAGTTCCATAGGTTTTTTAATTTTCTCTTCAAACCATTCATGTTGTACCATAGGAAAAATACTAAAAAGCTCTCTAATTTTGTTGTTGTTTTCCATTAAGCCTAACTAGTGAAAATAAAAACAAGAAACAAAAGGATATAATTATATAATCTAAAGGAAATAACTTCGAGCACTCACACACCAGCAATCCCACTAGAAGATAGCTTAGTAGCCAGAGGATGTGAGTACCTTTTACCTTACCTCCCCGGCAACGGCGCCAGAAAATAGCTTGATGTCTACTCACGCTTCTATTCTTGTAGACAGTGTTGGGCCTCCAAGTGTAGAGGTTTGTAGAACAGCAGCAAGTTTCCCTTAAGTGGATCTCCCAAGGTTTATCGAACTCAGGGAGGAAGTGGTCAAAGGTATCCCTCTCAAGCAACTCTGCAATCAAGATACAAGAAGTCTCTTGTGTCCCCAACACACCCAATACACTTGTCAGGTGTATAGGTGCACTAGTTCAGTGAAGAGATAATGAAATACAAGTGGTATGGATAATTATAAGTGGTAACGGTGCCATAAAAGAGCTTGACGGGTAGGAAGAGACTAAAGGCAATCTGAAATAAAGATGAAAACAAGCAAACATGTAACAAATCTAGTTGCAAACGGTGTTTTAATGCTTAGAAACAAGGCCTAGCGATCATACTTTCACTAGTGAACACTCATAAATATATTATCTTCATGATGCTATCCTGAACTACTCTCCGGTTGGACGATGTAGGGCTATAACAGCACACCTTAAAGTTTGCATTCCCCATCTAGATAACCCCTCACTGTCACCTTGAGCGCTAGATGGTTCCAACAAACACCACAAACTCATAGAGACATCCAACTCAAATTATACTCATGATAAGTATTTATGTAACCTTAGCCAAAGTGCCACACGGTGTGCACACTGTCAACTTCACATACGTGGGGATAAGCAGAGATTCATTAAAGCACTTGAGTAGCAGAATAGATCTATAGGTTACATAGCTCATGATCTCATAAGATCACGCATAGAAAGAGAGATGAACACATAGCTACCGGTAGAGCCCTTAGCCTCGAGAGAGAACTACTCCCTCCTTATCATGGGAGTCAGCAACGGCGATGGAGATGGCAGTGGAGTCGATGGAGATGGCTCTGGGGGCACTTCCCCGTCTCGGCAGGGTGCCGAAACAGAGACTTGTGTCCCCCGAATCTCCTCTTCGGTGGCGGCGGCACTGTGAAACTTTTCGTGGAATTCTGATCTCGTATTTAGGGTTTTCGTCCCGGGAGGCATATATAGCGAAGGGGCAAGGTCGGTGGAGGCCGGAGGGGCCCACACCACCCCCTGGCGCGGCCTGGCCTGGCCCATGCCACCAGGTGGTGTGGCCAGCCCCTAGCCCCTCTCCGTCTGGTCTTCTGGCTCCTTGAGTCTTCCGGTAAAATATCAACTTTGGCTTTTGTCCGGTCCAATTCCGAGAATATTTATTTTCCAGCTTTTCTGAAACCAAAAACAGCAGAGAACATGCAACTAGCACTATGGCATCTTGTCAATAGGTTAGTTTTAGAAAATGTATAAAAGTATCTTAAAATGTAGACAAAACATAAGAAAGTAGATATAAAACAAACATGAAACATCAAAAATTATAGATACGTTTGCAACGTATCAGTTTTCCATGGCCTTGGGCGGATATCGCATTGCTAGATTGGTTCCTGGAGATTATGATTAGAGCGAGAGACAATGACAGTATGTAAGGGGGGTCAGAGGTCGGTAAAGCTCGCGAGAAACACCAAATTCACGCCTAAGAAAAGAATCTTAACGGAATAGGAAAAGAAATCGCGGATTTGGAGGAGTCCTACCGCGTAACGACCAACTATACGGGCGCGACCCGTATAGCTCTGACCATATAGTTGGTTCTGGGCAGATATTTCCAAATATCTCGAGTCCAGGTCGGTTAAGGTTTGACTCATAACCGACAATTTTTTCATGAATAATCGGAAAAACAGAAAAGTAAACGAAGATGTCAGAGAGTTTAACGACCAACTATACGACCGAAATTTCATCTTCGGTCATATAGTTGCAACCATATAGATACATACACCAAAATTGAAAGTGCCTGAGAGTTCAACGACCAACTATATGGCTGGAATTATTTCCTCCGGTCGTATAGTTGTGTCCGTATAGTTCCAGACATCGAAAAAAAATTCACAAAGAAGATAGAGAGGGTTTAGCGACCAACTATACAGCGGGAGCTTTCTTTTCGGTCGTATAGTTCCGCCTGTATAGTTGGTCAACCCTCAAAAAACTTCAGAAAACACAAGGAATTCAAAGGCAAAAAAATTAGGAGTAAAATCTGTGAAAATAAATCACTTATTTGAGTAAGAACGCTTACCTTGAACTTACCGTTTACTTATTCGGGAATGACAAGGTCCTCCAACAACAAAGACTTCTTCTCTTTTGGAGAAATCGACCTTAGTTCATTGAATAATTCTTGCAAGCAAAAATCACCAGGACTAAAGTTCCTCTCAACAAGATTGGTGTCTTGCTTGGCAAATATGGATACTACATCCAAAATCTTTATTTCTTGCCTCTGCATGATCTATAACTCAAATTCTTGAAGTAAAAGAATCCAACGGATCAGTCTTGGATTATGGTTCTTCCTCTCAAGGAGTTCTTTTAAACCATCACGATCCGTATAAACTCTTACTTTTGCATCAACTATATACGAACGAAATTTATCGCAAGATAAAAATACAGCAAAGAGTTCCCTCTCTTCCTTAGGATAATTCTTTTGAGCACTATTGAGAGTTCTACTAGCATGATGTATAATATTAAATCTACGACCTATGTGTTGTCCCAGAGTTACTCCTACAGCATCATCACTAGCTTCACATATTAAGTCAAAAGTCATATCCCAGATAGGTGGTTTAATGATAGGTGCATGTGATAAAGCATTTTTAAGTTTATCAAAGGATATAAGGCATTTATCATCAAAATTAAATCTTACTCCCTTTTGCAGGAGGTTAGTCAAAGGTTTAGATATTCTAGAGAAATTTCTAATGAACCTTCTATAAAAACCCACATGACCAAGGAAACTTATTATACCTTTTATATCCCTAAGTTGTGGCATTCTCTCTATGGCCTCAACCTTAGCTCTATCAACTTCAATTCCCTTACCTGATACCTTATGTCCAAGGAATATACCTTCTTTTACCATAAAATGGCACTTCTCCCAGTTTAGAACAAGATTGGTTTCTTCACAATGCTGCAGAACTATTTTGAGATTATCCAAGCAACTAGTAAACAAAGTTCCATAGACAGAAAAGTTATCCATAAATACTTCCATTATCAGTTCTATAAAATCCACAAAAATAGCAGTCATGCATCTTTGAAAAGTAGCTGGAGAATTACATAAACCAAAAGGCATACGTCGGTAAGCATGTAAACCATAAGGACTAATGAAAGTTGTTTTAAGTTGGTCATTAGGATGAACATATATTTGAGAAAAACCAGAGTATCCGTCCAAGTAGCAAAAATGAGTGTGGTTTGCTAACCTTTCTATAGTTTGATCTATGAACGGTAAAGGATAGTGATCTTTCCTAGTTTCTTTATTCAATTTCCTGAAATCTATGCATATCCTATGTCCAACAATAGTTCTAGTAGGTATCAATTCATCGTTTTCATTAGGAACAAAAGTAAAACCGCCCTTCTTAGGGACACAATGAATAGGACTTACCCATTCACTTTCTTTTACAGGATAGATTATACCTGCGTCCAATAGGCGTACAATTTCCTTTCTTACCACTTCCTTCATTTCGGGCTTCAGCCTTCTATTAAATTCTTCAACTAGTTTAGCACCTTCCTCCATGAATATTCGATGGACGGTTATCATGGGACTAATGCCCTTCAAATCAGCCATTGAGTACCCAAAGGCCTTGCGATCCTCCTTAAGTATTTTCATGAGTTCTTCTTCTTCTTCTGAAAGTTTAGCACTAATAATAACAGGAAATTTATTTGTATCATCTAAAAATCTGTATTTAAGATTATCTGGTAGAGTCTTCAATTTAGGGGTGGTAATTCTTCATCCCCTCTCTTTTCTTGCTCTTCAAAAGCCTCATTAGTTGGAGGCCCTGTAACGGGAAGTGAGTCGAATTGATCTTCTAGTTCTTTTAGGGACTTTTCCTCCATAACTATTTCTTCATAATTTAAGTCTTCATTTATTTCTTCTTTTTGATCACTAAAGAAGATAGCTGTCATTTCCTCAATAGTTTTCTCTTTCTCTTCTTGTATTTGTGGAGGCCTATCTTTAAATTTGGAAAAGTAGAATTCTTTTTCTGCTTTCCCAAGCTTAAGAGACACAATCTCCTTTTTGAAATCAACACTGGCACCTACATCAGTTAAAAAGTTTCTTCCAAATATAATAGGACAAAGAGTGTCAGTTCGCATATCAACAACTACAAAATTTATAAGAAAGTTTTTATTGCCAATTGTGACAGTTGCATCTTCAACTACTCCCATTGGGATTCTAAGAGTTTTATTGGCTAACACGATTGTCATATTAGTATTTTTCAATTGTAGCCAGTTCTATTTCTTTTTTTATTTCTAAATAGAAATCATAGGATATAACATTAACTTCGGTGCCAAGATCACATAGACCATAATGTGAGGTTTCTTTAAATATGCAGGGAAGAATAGGCTTACCCACATCTCTTAACTTTGTCTTGCCTTCAACCAATACGGAAGTTTCTTTATCAAGTTCAACTATGTTACAATGTGCATACATAGCCATAATTGCTTCCTTGGTTACCTCTTCATCTTTGGTTTCTTCTAGATGTTCTACAACTTCTGGCAAAATTTCCTCGTTCTTCTTCTCTTATACTACTTTGACCTGTTCATATTCAGAAATATGCTTTTGTGCAGTTTTAGGGAAAGGTATCTCATATGTTGGTTCTAGGGAGGTCAGTGTTGCTTTAAATTCTTTCTTCTTTTTAGGTTCAGGTGGTGGATCATACTTGACCAAACCCTCTTTTGGAGCTTTGATGTGTTATGTAAAAGCTTTAACAACTTGTAACACAAGATCTGAATCTAAATAAAGTTCTTTAGATAATTCTTTAACATGGCCCTTTTTGTTATAGTCATGAATACACTCATGATCTATTTCTACGCCTCCTTCGCTTCCTAGACCAAAATTCCATGAAACTCTATGATCGCGAATTATATTAAGTAAAGCCAAGCTTTAGTTATAGGAAGATTCATAAAGGCTCCTTCCGCGAAAGAGTATAGTTCAATTTTATTAGGTTCATTTAGACCGCCATAAAAGATATGCAACAAATACCATTCAGGAAAATCATGATGGGAACATAGATTAAGTAAATATTTAAATCTGATATAAGCTCTTACTAGTCCTTCATTAGGACAGTTCCTCCAAGTCATTATAAGACGCCTGATTCCAAAAGATTTTCATAATGGATAATATTTTGCTAGAAATTCACAGGCTAAATTATCCCAAGTAGTAGTGGCTTCTGGGGGTAGAGATCTATACCATGAGAGAGCCGAACTAGTCAAAGTCTAACTAAAAAGATTAACCCTTACCTCATTGGTGGTATATCCCGTCAATTGAAAAGTGCCACATATATCTTTAAAACATGCAATATGCTCATATGGATCAAGATCTTCTTCATCCCTAGTAAATTGCTTCTTGTGTAGAATACCAAGTAATAGAGGATTTATTTCAAACCCCCTTGTCTTCTCGTTGGAGTTGTCTCTTTTATAAATATCATAGGGCTTCCCAAAGTTGCTGAGTGGGTTAGCACTAGGTCATATGCTCAAACTCCATGTAACACCCAGCATTAGAGCTTAGAAATAAGCTGAACATAAGTGTGTGCATTGCATTCATGCATAGAAAATCTGAGTAATTTTTGTGCTTTTAAATAAAATTTGTCAAATAGATTGAAGCTTCTCTTAACTTGGTGGAACTGAAGTAGATCATCAAGTTTACTGCGATAAGTTTCAACATGACCTTTGCTAAAACCTTAACTTTGGGTAATATAATTTGATCTAAGGGTAGATCAAATGGAATAAAACTAAGTCACAACACACTACTTAATAAGGAGCACTTGATCTCCTAGAGATTATTACATGGTATTCAATACCACAACTCAAGGATGAATACTTAATACTCTAAAGATGATATCAAGGTATTATCTACCACAAACATTGTATACCAAGTCAAGTATATGACTTAAGTAAAGTAAACTCATAATTAAATCTTGATACACTTGTTTGCCATAGTTATTCCTACCATGGATATCATGGTAGTTCTTAAACATTAACTCTTATCACAAATAGGGTAGAAAAGGAAGTCAAGCCAAGACCATCCATCACATACCTTAGTGTCATGTTAATAGATGACAGTCCTATTTAACCAAGTCCTAGTGTCTATTGGTCATCAGTATTAAGTGATCAATTCCTAACCTAGAACTTATTGACTCTTCGCTTTGACCTTTTATAATAACCTTCCCAAAGACCTTAAGTTAATTAATCAGGAGAAGGAACTAGATATGGTAGAGTGTGCCATCATCAATGGAATGAGATCCTTAGTGGTGATAAAACCATTTGATGTTGGAGGAGTTAACTCACTCCTGAGTTAGCTAGAAGAAGTGTTTAAATCCAAGAGTTTAGATAGTAACTATGAAGCTATGAGAAAGCTAGCAGTATTTGTGTATCAAATAATAATCTTGTTAAACCAAGTGGGTATAAACTTCAAGTAAGTTTCCTTGGCAATATAAGTGATGAGCCCACAAGTATAGGGGGTGTATCGCAGTATTTTCGATAAGTAAGAGTGTCGAACCCAACGAGGAGCAGAAGGTGCTGGCTAGTGGTATGGATCAGGAATTCTCTGGAAATACTTACCAAACGGATTTTTAGGGGTTTTTGATAATGCAAGTTAATAAAGTACGAGTAAATAAAATACAATAAGAATAAATGCAGCAAATGGCCCAATCCTTTGTTCAGCAAAGGACAAGCCGGTTGTATTACTTAAGATGACCAAACGTTCTCGAGGACACACGAGAATATCGTCAAGTGCTTTCGCTTCATATAGCTGATTAATCTTCTTTAGTTTGCCAAGTGTTGTGTGGGTGAACCTGTGCTAATGTACCGACCTTCCTAGGACTAATACATACTTGTGATTATACCCCTTGCAAACATCCATAAGTACAAGAAAGTAATTAAGGTGGAAACCTAACCACAGCTTTAAACTCCAAGACCTTGACGTCCCTTGTGCAATGGTTTCCTAATGGGGGTTCAGGTTTCTATCACTCCGGCAACCCCTCCGATATTAGCCAAATACACAATGCATTCCCCTAGGCCCATATAGGTGAAGTGTCATGTAGTCGACGTTCACATGACACCACTAGAAGAAGTACACCCCAACTTAAATATCAAACTATTGAATCTTTCTCAACACAATTCCACTACTAACAACATGACTTCTCCCATGTCCTCAAGAACAAAACGAACTACTCACGAGACATCATATGGATCATGATCAGAGATGGAATAATGATGTATAACAATCTGAACATAAACAATAATTCAATGGTTCACTCAATAGCATCAACTACAAAGAGTAATCAACACCGGGAAAGTTTCCCCTAAGAACTATGCAAAATTCAATCCAATTGTTACAACGATATGGATATGGTGATGAAGGTGATGATGGTGGTGATGAGGATCGTGATGAAGTCCAGCTTGATGGTGGTGTTGATGGCGACGATCTCCCCTCTCCGGGAAGGAATTCCCCCTCGGCAAAATTCTGTCTACCGGAGAGATCTTTCTCTCTCAGTGTTTTCCGCCCCGCAAAGGAGGCGGAATCTTTCTGTGGTCCCTCTCGAGTCTTAGGGTTTCTGGAGGATAATATACGCCAGAGGGGAGAGCCAGGGGTGGACCAGGGCGGCCACACCACCTGGTGGCGCGGCCTAGGCTGGTCCGCGCTACGGCGTGGTGTGGGCCCCCTGTGGCTCATCTCCGCTTCCCCTTCTGGCTTCCTTCGTCTTCTGGAAAAATAGGATTTTCGATGTATTTTCCTGGATTTTTTGATCTTCACGAAATTTGCCTCCAAATAGCACCTTTTCCATCAGAATCCTGACTGCAACGATCCATGCTCCAAAAGTTATCAACCATGCAAAAACAGATGAAATAACATAAGTATCATCTCTTAATATGAAATATATCAACGAATAACAGTGAATTATGATATAGAATAGGGATGCAAAATGGACGTATCAACTCCCCCCAAGCTTAGACTTCGCTTGTCCCCAAGCGAAACTGAGCTCAATAAACATGGCCTCAGGTTTATGGAGTGAAGAGTTGATAAAAGAATATGGACAAGAAGCATCACATTCATCAATACATAGATCATAATAGAAGACAACTCACTATTATATAACTTAACTTGCAATAAGTAAAGGAAACACAATAAAGATACATAGAGTGAATCATAATTGGTAATGGCAAACTTAGCTCTTGGTCGAAGAATAGTAGACAATTTGCTAGAGTTCACAAATAACTAATTTTCAATGATAGCTTTCAAAGTAGTAGACACCTAGATAATAGCAATGTGCAAAACAAGGAACATAAGAAACATGATTGAATAAATCATCATATGAATGAATGAAACACAACAACTCCAAATACTTGCTGAGATAGAAGGGAATAGGTTTACTGACTCAACTAAAAAGTAAAAGAAAGGCCCTTCGCAGAGGGAAGTAGGGATTTCAAGTTTCACAAAGAGCTCCCAAAAATTATGATACTTATTAGCTTTCAGGTCTCATTGCCCCTATCATAGGCATCTTTAGGTGATTAAGGTTAAAGTGACACAACTAAGAGGATATGCTTGACAAGTTATAAGTTGAAATCTCATGCCCCTCACTTACGAGTACCGAACCTCATGATACTCAACTTCAGTCACAAGTAAGCTCTTGTCATTGTAAATACATATGTATCATAGAGAACCGCCAACGGGGTACCCCTTGCACATGATACAGGAGCTATCCCATAATCAAAATGACAAGGCAAGCAGACAATGAGCATCTCAGCGATCTTTTTATTTGCTATTTGCATAGGTTTTTATTGAGGATGCTCATAGAATGCTCATTATAGTTATGCTGCAAGTTTCCACCATGATTAGGCATGGCTTAGGCTAGCGACCCAGGCGTTTCTCTAACACACATATAAACTCCATGATCTTACAAGTTCGCCTTTTATTTCACACCGCCGGGATCCATAGTCAAAAGAATCATGATATCAACGAGGTACAAAGTACTAGTGCAATATTGAAAGCGTTCCCCATGATACATGGTTCTGCTAACTTCAACTTATAAAGCGCAAGCATATACGCAACAAAGATGGACACAATGGTTCAAGTTTATTACGTGCAAGAAAATAGGGTGTGCCATCAAGTTCGTGAGAGCTTTAATCACTAATTTTCTCATAACAAGTTTAATTTGGAAGGTAGATAAAAACATGAAGTTACTTGGAATAGCAATAGTGCTAGTAGGTAGGCATGGTGGACACAAATGGCATAGGTTTGGTTTAAGGATTGGATGCACGAGAAGAATTCCCTCCCAGTACAAGTTTTTGGCTAGCAAGGCTGGGTAACAAGTATAAGAGTTGAAGGAAACAAACAAACATACAAGCGATATAAACAAACATGCAATCTTCCTTGGAAGCACAAAAGACCTTAACAAGAGAATACTAAACTTATGAGCAAACAAGAAAGAAAGATGATGAAATTATATTACTTTAAGAGTACTTCTATCTTTTTCATTCAATTCTCAAAAATAGTGTTGCTACTGACCAAGCCAGGTTTGCCAAAACCAACTAAATTAACTCAATGATCCCAAAGTGATACCAATACTAATGACAAGATCAATCATATAACCATGAATTGAAAACTAATATAAGATATGCAAGAGAGTAAACGATAGAACTTCTCATTAATATTCTATAACGACAACTCACACCATGGGATACATACATATCTAACGAGAGATGGGACACTTTCATAATGCAAACCATCCTACATGATAACTTCTCTATTCATGATATGACTCTACTAGAAAGGTAAAAAGATAGAAGATAGCGATGTGATACCGCGGCAGGCCCCCACGCTTGGAACAAACTAAGGGGATGCCAAACCTGATGACGAGTTACTCCTTCGGTGGTGGTGGTGTTCTTTCAATTGGCGTGAGGAAATCTTCCAGCATCTTGCGAAGCTTGTTATTCTCTTCTTGAAGCATATCCACCTTCCTCCTCAGGACTCGGTACTTATCGTAGAACTCGTCAGTTACTCGTAGAGCTTCTACTGCTGCAGGGCAGGAACTGAGATCCGGAGGTATCAGCCCCTTCATGCCTACTGTCATGTCCTTTACTTCCTTTCCGACGTTATGTTCCATGTCTTTGCACCTAGTTGTGGTTCTTTCTTGTTTCACCCGTCCCACGAGAGTCTCCTGCTCAAGATTTCGATGGAGCTCGCGACGGCGTCGCAACTCGTAATCCTTTGAAGTTGAACCCCTGAACGACATTTGAATAAAACAGATCGAAACAAAAACACGACGAGAACATGATATACGACCCTCGGGGGATCTGGGGGATTATATGTTACAAAGTTTTACAACAAAAGGAAGGTACTGGGAGAAAACGGGTCGGAGACGGAGGCCGAGGTGGCCACACCACCTGGTGGCGCGGCCAGGGGTGGGTCCGTGCCACAGGGTGGTGTGAGCCACTCAGGCTCCGTTTCCGTCCCTCTTTCGCTTCGTAACTTTCCTTGTTGGATAAAAACTGCAAAAATATAACTGGACAGATCTTTCACGGAACTTTTCTTACCAGAACTGTTACCTATTCGAAAACGGACTTTGCAGGTCTCTAAATTTGGTATTTAGTAGATTCTTCCGGAGTCACCACTTGAATAACATCAATATCTTCATCTTCATACACATATTGCTTGAGTCATAAAACCTTTCTCTTTCTTATTACACCATTATCTCCACTAACCTAGAAATTTCTTTCACACAAAACTTCACACAGTTCTCATTAGCAACATTAGTATAAGTGAAATGATAAAACCTTTTGAGTCCAATTTCAACTGGAAAACATCAAAACATAAGCTACTCTAGCAACTCCTTCCGAAAACCCAAAAAGGATTCAGAAAGGAAATCGATTAAGGAAGCAAATGCCAGAGTGGGAAAATCTGTCAAAACAGACCAGCAGGTAAAGATCAATTTTTCGAAAATCTTCTGTTGCTCAAATGAAAAAGTGCAAAACTAACGAAAGTTAAATAACAACCTGGGGAAGAAGCACAAAAAATTACAGCTCAATCTGAAGTACATAGATCTCTCATGAAATTTACGGTGAAGCACAAAAATCTGTTTCGGGAAAGCAACTTCCCCAAATATTACTTCTTTCTCATTAGAGGTTGATCTTGACACAAAAATCAAAAAAAAAGGATAAGAAGAGGTTATTACCAAAGTAATAACTTCCAAGACTCAAAGAAAAACAAAAACAAACTGAAAACACAAATAAATTGGGTTGTCTCCCCAAAAGCTCTTTCTTTATAGCCATTAAGATGGGCATGATAATTTTGATGATGCTCACTTAGAAATATGAATTAAAGTGAAAGAGAGCATTAAGAAGCAAAAATACACACGTTTAAGTCTAACCCACTTCCTATGCAAGGGAATTTTGTGAACAAACAAGTTGTTGAAACCATAGGCTACTAGCATAGGAATGCAAAAGAAGTGCAACGTAAAAACTTTCAGCATAAAACGAGGAAACTTGATATTATTGAGATGCATAAGAACACTTTTCCCTCTCTCATAATAACTTTCAGTATCATGCATAAACTTAATAATATAACCACCACAAGGACCATCGTAGCAATGATCACTTATCCTAACAGAAAACAGAGGGACACTAGCTCTCATAACACTACTTTGTGAAACAATATTAGAGGTATCCTTACAAAGGATAGTGTGTCCTCCTTCTACATATTTAGTGACAAAATCTTTCACATTTGCAATCATAGGTTCATCATCCATTTGTTTATCAGGTTCAACAGCTTTATTTGTACTTTCATTAACCATACTATCTATCATAGAATGTTCCTTTATCTTAACTGGGAAAGGCATTTTCTCAATATAAGGTTCAGGTAAAACATGATTAGCAGTATAAACTTCAGTATTTCTTGCAGGAACATTCTTAGCAATATCTTTATAAGGTTCATGATACTTATTCCACTTCTTTTTAGGCACTTCAATGCAGGAAAGAAAAATCCTTAAAATAAGTTGCAATAGCTTGAGAGTCTAGACCATAAGCATTTTCAATATTTTGAAAATCATCAGTTCCCATAAAAGATTCAATGCATTCATAATCATTATTTATACCTGACTTTCTTCCTTTGTCATTCTCCCATGCTTCAGCATTATCTTGAATACGGTCTAGAAGATCCCATTTAGCTTCTTCTTCCATGCGAGTGAATGATCTAGCACAAGAAGCATCCAATAAATCCTTATCATGAAGAGAAAGCCTTGCATACATGTTATTGATAATAATATTGTTGGGGAGCTCATGAATGGGAAATTTGAGCATTAGCAACTTCAATCTCCCCCAAGCTTGAGCTGTACTCTCTCCATCAAGAGGCCAAAAGTTGTATATTTGATTCCGATCTTCATGAATCTCACTAGGATGATAAAACTTTGAATAAAAGAGAGGTACTATTTCCTCCCATTCAAGAGGTTGACCATTCTTTAGCAGCTTATACCAGTCCTCAGCTCTTCCTTTCAGTGATAATGAGATTAACTTCTTCTTAACTCGATCTGTAGTAATACCTGCACACTTAAACAACCCGCATAATTCGTGTATAAAGAGTAAATGATCACCGGGATGGACAGTTCCACCCCCAACATAGTAGTTATCCATAACACGATCAATAATTCTTGTAGGTATTTTAAAAGTATCATTCTCAGCAGGTGGTGGTTCGTCTACTACCTTAGTAGTGGTAGTAGCATTACGAAATAAGAAACTCAGCGAATTATCCATAATGAAAATAAAGCAACTAACAGAAGTAAACAATACTCACAGTAGAGGTTTCCTTTACCAGTTCCACTCTCCAATAGCGCTTCACTCCCCAACAACGGTGCTAGAAAATAGTCTTGATGACCCACAAGTATAAGGGGTGTATCGTAGTATTTTCGATAAGTAAGAGTGTTGAACCCAACGAGGAGCAGAAGGTGCTGGCTAGTGGTATGGATCAGGAATTTTCTGCAAATACTTACCAAACGGATTTTTAGGGGTTTTTGATAATGCAAGCAAATAAAGTACGAGTAAATAAAATACAATAAGAATAAATGCAGCAAGTGGCCCAATCCTTTGTTCAGCAAAGGATAAGCCAGTTGTATTACTTAAGATGACCAAACGTTCTTGAGGACACACGGGAATATCGTGAAGTGCTTTCGCTTCATATAGCTGATTAATCTTCTTTAGTTTGCTAAGTGTTGTGTGGGTGAACCTGTGCTAATGTACCGACCTTCCTAGGACTAATACATACTTGTGATTATACCCCTTGCAAACATCCATAAGTACAAGAAAGTAATTAAGGTGGAAACCTAACCACAACTTTAAACTCCAAGACCTTGACGTCCCTTGTGCAATGGTTTCCTAATGGGGGTTCATGTTTCTATCACTCCGGCAACCCCTCCGATATTAGCCAAATACACAATGCATTCCCCTAGGCCCATATAGGTGAAGTGTCATGTAGTCGACGTTCACATGACACCACTAGAAGAAGTACACCCCAACTTAAATATCAAACTATTGAATCTTTCTCAACACAATTCCACTACTAACAACGTGACTTCTCCCATGTCCTCAAGAACAAAACGAACTACTCACGAGACATCATATGGATCATGATCAGAGATGGAATAATGATGTATAACAATCTGAACATAAACAATAATTCAATGGTTCACTCAATAGCATCAACTACAAAGAGTAATCAACACCGGGAAAGTTTATCCTAAGAACTATGCAAGATTCAACCCACTTGTTACAGCGATATGGAGATGGTGATGAAGGTGATGAAGGTGCTGATGGTGATGATGGTGGTGATGATGATGATGATCTCGATGAAGTCTATCTTGATGGTAGTGTTGATGGCGACGATCTCCCCTCTCCAGGAAGGAATTCCCCCCGGCAGAATTCTGTCTGCTGGAGAGATCTCTCTCTCTCTCTTGGTGTTTTCCGCCCCGCAGAGGTGGCGGAATCTTTCTGTGGTCCCTCTCAAATCTTAGGGTTTCGGGAGGATAATATACGCCAGAGGGGAGAGCCAGGGGTGGACCAGGGAAGCCACACCACCTGGTGGCGCGACCTAGGCTGGCCCACGCCAGGGGGTGGTGTGGGCCCCCTGTGGCCCATCTCCGCTTCCCCTTCTGGCTTCCTTCGTCTTCTAGAAAAATAGGACTTTCCATGTATTTTCCCAGATTTTCTGATCTTCGCAAATTTTGCCTCCAAACAACACCTTTTCCATCAGAATCCTGACTGCAGCGGTCCATGCTCTAAAAGTCATCAACCATGCAAAAACAGATGAAATAACATAAGTATCATCTCTAAATATGAAATATATCAACGAATAACAGTGAATTATGATATAGAATAGTGATGCAAAATGGACGTATCAATAAGCCTTATAGAAAGACTAGTACAAGCCAACTACTTAGTTGAATATAGATCTTGATTAGACAATTAGAAGCCTAAGCTTATTATGATCATAGTATGGAAGCCATCTTTCTCAAACCACTTGAGAGTAGATGATTAGGTATTGAAGAGGTGAGGTGAGTACACCAAATTAGGTAAATCCCTAGTAAGATGAATTATCTAGCTTGATCATGAGAAGTTAAGCTAGAGTATGAGGAAGTATATAACATAAGTTGTATGGAGTAGTTGGAAGTATAATAGTTTAACCAAGGTAATACAAGAACAAACTTGTATTGTGGGGGTAGTACCATACATATTTCAAAGGATTGATATCACATGTGATATAGAGAGGAGTATAATCTTGCAAGCCTCGGATATAGTTGCAAGATGGAATTAAAGGAATTAATGGAAGGAGTTAGAAGTAGCTACATTGATGGATTCATCAAGGGTAGTTTAGCAATGGAAGTTATATAGATACTAGGAGGAGAATGGAGAAGGAGTATTGTTGGAGTGGCATGACCAGGTCATCATATGATGATGGATATGGTGGAGTCAGATGATTGTCTTGTTCAGGAAGATGTGATCTTTGTGAATAAGATAAGAGAGATTTATAGAGTATATTTAGGAAAGGAATTCCTTAACTATGATCCAATCTTAGTGAAGTGTGAGGATAGGAATTCTTTAGAAGTTTTAACCAAGATCATATCAAGCAATGACAAGACCATGTCTACCTCTTTGTTCTAAACTCTTGAATGAAGAGGGTAGTTAAACCAATTCCTATTTTTTTAGGTAGCCAAAGAATAGTAGCTCTTAGTCAAGTAAGTTTCCAAGAGGTAATTAGAGAACCAAGTGAGTGTTTGAGAAGCCTTGTCCAGCTGATTGTCTTAAAATCTAATAGGAACCTAGAATGATAGAATTATCATGATCACATTACTAAGTAATTCCAATATCTCACTCTATGTGGAGATATCAAACCCACTCATATATTTAGAAGTAGTATTCCTAAATCTTGGTCTTTGTCCCTATATATAATTAAATATGGGTTATTAATCCTCTCAAAACCTATGTACCTATATTTGAATAAACGTTAGTATTTCTGTACCAATGATTATTATTGGTTCATTATTACCTAACCAAAAGTGTTTTGTGGTAACTCTAAATTTTATAAACCAAGTAGAATTGGATTTAGGAAATTACCAAATATGGAGAACCATGAAATTTAAATCACCCTATTATGAACCACAAGACTTAAAGCACTATAATATGTATATATCAATTCTTAAGTGAGGCTAAGTAAGGATAGAATTACATATGTATTTCTCACCATTTTAAATCTTTACCTTTATAATTATCAAGTGATGACAAAATCATTTTTATGCAAATCTTATTATAAGAAACAAATCCCTAAAACCCTAAATTATATTTACTTTACTAAATACTAGAACTCTTCATATAGTTATGAATATATAATATACAATAAATAGTAAAATAAAAAGGTTATAATTGCTTCATACAACAATATGCATAAACCTGAAATTCTCTGGATGTTTAAATCTTTGTAGAAATCAAATTTGAAGTGAATTTATAAATAGAAAAGAAAATAGAAACTGAAATTAAAATAAAAAAAGGGAAAACAAGAACAGAAGTTTCTGGCACGTGGCCCAATTCTCCGCGTGTCTATTCGTCGCTCGCGAGCAGCAGCAGTCATCTCCCGCTCACTTTGCTTCAGCCTAGAATCGGCCCACTTGGCCCATACCCTTTCGTCGTCTTCCACCTCGCGTCACAAGCAGCTCTCTGGAGGCTTCGCCGTCGCCCGATGCCGATCAACGTCATCAGCGAAATTGGACCGCTGTGTTGCTCGCCGACGCCCCGCGCTCTCCTCTCTCTGTCCATACCGATCTTATCCTCTCTCTCACCCTCTAGAGCCAATTCCCTTTTCCCCACCGAAAAACCTAGCTCGGAGGTGAGCCGGTGCCGTCGATTCCGTGCTCGCCTCGGCCAACTGAGACCAAGGTGGTGATCGCCGTGCTCTCCTCGATCGATTTCCCTCATCTGCGCAAGCCGAGGAAGCCCCAGGCGCTGAGATTGCTACCTCTGTCCGCCGCTCGCCGTCGACCATGGCGACGCCGTCCGAGCTCGCCTCCCCTCCCGTCGCCTCTACAAGCTTCCAGGTGAGCTCCTAGTTTTGATGATCCTCTCCGATTCGACCCTAGCCCTCCGTAGCACCGCCTCCACGAGCACCTGACACCGCCGCCGCTGTCCGTCGTCGGTGACCGCTTTCCGGTGACCATTCTGGGGCGGTGCCGCCACTAACCTATTCACCATCGTCTCTTGGTTCCAACACGCCAAACTGTATCCGTGGGGATGCCCTACATCGCCGTCGGCGACCGTTCCTTGGCGGTGGAGGCCGGGCTGACGTTATGTTGACGTCAGGCCCACATCACCCTCTGCCACGTCGCCGGGTGGGCTGATCTGTGCTCGCGTGGCAGCCAACATGGTCCAGACCCCACATGTGTGTGACCCTGGGTAGATTAGGACCCGGTGTGAAAAGTTTCCTCTGTTAGTAATTAGATAAAACAATATAGGTTTAAATATAAATACATTTTAGGAATTTAGGAAAATAGTTAAATCTTAAAAAAATGAATATCTTTTGTTTTATAACTCAGAAAAATATATATAATATATCAAAATATTCAGAAAAATAAACTCTATATTATAAAATTATTATCAAATATCATTGTGTTAACTATTTAAATAATTATTATTTAATATATATATTATAAGTAATAATACTTTGCAAATTCATATTTTAATATTGATAAATAAGAAAAATAAACATAATATACTAAAATTCTTGGAAAAATAAGAACTAAAATTTAAAAATATAAACTTAAAATATTATATCACTTAACTAATATTTATTATTTATTAAGTATTTATAAAGTGATAAAACTTATAAAAATCATATCTTATTATTTAAACATCACAAAAATACTCATAATATACCAAATTAATCACAAAAATAAATTCTACACATAAAAAATGTCAACTCTTACTTTTGAAGTAAAATAAAAGGTAAAGGTCTAATAAATCTTATTTTAACCCTTTTATTTTATTTTAATTCCTTAAAAATACATAAAAATTTACTATTGCTTTTAGTATTATTTGTTTAGAGTCTAAAAATGTAATAACAAGTCAATTAATGTTTAAGTGAAGTTAAAATAGGTCAAACCATTTAAAAATATATCTACTAAAACTATCATCTCAAATTAAGGATATTTTAGTTTTCCTAAAAGATTTTTACCAATTATAAAGTCAACTAAAATGGTATATTGTTTATCACAAGAATCCTATGCACTTGTAAAATCACCAAACTTTTATTTACTAATCCCTTTACTAGTCTGGGAAGCTACCTAAATTTAAACCAGGTTCCTAAGTACTTTAAGTAGTGTCCAATTTTGTACTTGTTAAACATAACCTTAAGAAAACACAAATTCCATAAAGCAATGTTACTTACATTCTAACTTTAGGAATCTTTAAGAAGTGAACCCCTATAATAAGATGACTTATTCAAAATATGTAAATCTTCACCACTTACACTATGATTGTTTAATGTAGTAATGTTTTCCTCTTTAATAATCTTAGCTAATATGAAAACCTTAAAGGTGTAGCTTAAGTTTTAAAAAATTCCTACTTTGTAAAGTAATATTTTCCTCAAAAGTTATTCTTTTAAGAAACATTAAAAGTGATACTTGAACACTTCTTTAAAAGCTCTACTTGATTCTTAATCTTGTTTAAGAAATATTTTAGATACTGTGATCCATTTGAATGCTTTAGTAATGTATACTACTTGTTGTATTTACATATTGTTTCACGCACTCTTACAAGCCTTAACCAGAAGCACATGTGTAAAGCTGATATAAAAGTACAACACATTCCGAAGAACTCATCACAAACTTCAAACCCTAGATCAGGTACGATAAGTCCGGGATTCGCATTCATTAAATTGCATTACATTACTTATGCATAATTGCATCTTGTTTCTTTAAACATTAGTCCTTACCAGACCAATGATGTTGTTTGCAGAATTTGGATCTTCTATTGTCTTGAAGACCATGAGTGCATAATCTTGCAATCACAAAAGGCAAGTTCACAACTTGCTCATGTCCTTTGATTATTTTCTATGCTTGTAACTTAGCTATGTCATCACCTGCATTTCAAAAAGGTCGAAAACACTATTTTCACAATTAACTGGAAATATCGGTTACTGATCCACGGTGATCAGCTAATCTATCATAACTGGTAATGGAAATGCCATTGTACAGTAATGTATCATCTAGGACTTAACAACCAATGTCGCCAGTGATTCTAGCGCCGTATATTACGCGTCAACCATAAGACTTGGAATGGGACGAGAAAGTCAGCTGTATCTTCTCCCTTTCACATGGACGGGTAACCTTATCGTGAGGCCATTGATTTCTCGTGGAGTTCCAGAGAATCCAGCACATGGGTGGGACCCCTTAGTTCCCCGCGAGCTAGGTGTCTAGATTAATTGTGCATCTCTGACTAGGTCTGAGTTCACCATATCTGATGGTAATCGCCAGACAGAGCTATGTATGGAGTCTCCGAGAAGCTACCCAAAGAGTAACCGTGGTAGTTGTCTCGGGGGATTGTATCTCATACGGGGTCGTGGAGAGGGAAGTATTGGCTTGGATCTTAGACTAGGCCCCACACCATGGAAGTGTGGACAAGAATGCAACTCGGTTGTGCAACAAAGCTAAGGTCTCTTGTGGGAAAAGTGACGCACCTCTGTAGAGTGTAATGATTGTGACATGTTACTCCCTGTTCCGGGAAGGAGCTACGAACGCGGCAGGAAAGGAACTCCATGAAGTTCTAGTCAACCTGTGAAGGCTGTTAGACATAGTTTTCAGAATAAAAGCAACCTTTGAAGAAATGTTTATGAAAACCCGCATTGCCTATGACCTATGGTCTGTGGCTGTAGAGATAGTGCATCATACACTCCTTTTTAGTGAACTTGTTGAGTACGCTCGTAGTCAACCGTAACTTCTTACCCTTGCTAGGTTCTAAGCCATTGAAGACGATATCAGCATCAATTTCTTCTCAAGAAACCATCATCGACAACTCAAGTTCTTCAATCAAGTCAATGAAGTCAACATATACATCACCTGAAGTGAAGATAAAGTGTCGGTTTAGATAGGAGTAAATTCTCTAGCCATAAAACCTATTTCTATGGAGCATTGCAATAGTAGTAATGGAAAGCCAGATAGTTTAGATGCTAGTCTTAGTTACTAGATAGTTCTGAGTTATTATTTCTGGTTCTTCGTTGTAATAAATAAGCAAAAACTAAAAGACCTACAACGCTTAGCTCCCCGGCAACGGGGCTAGAAAATAGCTTGATGACTGCAAGTGCACATATCATTTGTAGCTAGTTTCGAAATAAAGATATTGATCCCATAGGGAGCAGGAGACTGAAGTCTAATAACTCTTGAATTAAATACTACAATAGAAATACTAAGAAAGTTCTAAGTGACAAGATAAAATGCGAGAATTGCGTAAAAAGGTGTTTTTGGGTTTTTGTATAAGAGCAATAATAAGTAAAGTAAAACAACTGAACACAGGAAATAAGTATCGCGTATGTAAGAGATATTGGAACTGCAATAGGGAAAAGGCGTTCTCAGGGAGTAGCGGATACACCACTAGCATTATAAAGAGCTAAGGTAAAGATTATTATCATGTACATTCTCAATTGTGTATTTGTGGGAGGAACTCCGTATTTGGACAAATAGGAAGCAACCACTTCTCACATCATCCTCATAACCACAACAGTCAGCAATCGACATCAATATAATGACTACGCTATTAAAGGACTTTATCCCATAGGACGTATGCCATGGCATGGATAGTGTTCCGTGAGTTTCCTCAGTTCCCAAGTTGATACGTAAGGAGTGCCAACAACTTTATAGTCACTGTAAGTGTTAACACACCTCCGTCTACCAACAAGTAGTTCCCTCCATCAAGTCCCCATAAGAGGCAAATATTGAGAGGTTGGCTTCTCCCAACATCAATATGAAGACAATCTAACACATGGTCATAGCGATTAATATCATAATAAACTTTATCTTATTTCAATATCATACTAGGGTTTCTCCATCTCCCCAAGAACTAAAGATCTACGCAGACATGGAAGCAATCAACATCATGGCAACAATAATGGAATCTATCATAGATGAATATTACTTGTATAAATCCACAACGAATAAGGAAATTACAACAAGATCTAGACAAGATGTAGATGGGATGGATGGATATGGTGGTGATGAAGTGGTTGATGATGAAGATTGATGCCTTAGCCTTCTGGATCTACGCAAGGTGAATATGGATCCCCGGTGAACGAGTTCCCCCTCCAGATGCCTTCCGGATGTGAGGTTTTGGTGATTTCTGGTTGTTCTGTATGTCGTCTGCAGTCCAGTTGCATGGGTGAAACTACTTGAGGAGGCGGTGGTGGTGCCAACTATACAGCGGGAACTATACGGCCGGAAAATTTATTCCCGATGTATAGTTGGTCATTAAACCGTCTGTACGCCTTGTTCGCTTCGGGTTTTCTTCTAGTATTATTAATATTTCCCAAATTAGCGATTTACATTGTTTTTGACTAATTTTCTTCTCGGTACAACTACTCTAAGAATTGTGTCCATTGTATCCATCATTTGTCCTAATCCTGGTGAAAGCAGACATAAAATGTGCGTGCAAGTGCCGTAAAATACTAAGATCCTACATCTACAATGCAAAATAATAATGTAAAACATGATGCAAATATGCAACCATCAACACTCCAAACAGAGGTGCGACAGCGAGGACACCACCATCGTGCCGATCCAACTCCGAATCTAGGCTTTCATCCGGAGACAACAACCAACTCCAAACAAGCGAGGGATATGTTAGCACACCTTGGCAACGTCTCCAAGGAGGAGAACGACACTCGCGGGCGCCGTCGCCACCGGCCCAACCAAAGCCGGGAAAGAATTTTTTCCGTATCTTTACATCTCCATACTCCCAGAGTTGGGGCAGTACCATCCATGTAGTCTTGCACCGCCACCACAACAACACCTTACCGCCGTAGTCACATAGCCGTAGAACTCCGACACCCCGCATGGTCGAGAGACGCGGTCCATCTACCACCTCCATCCTAGACAGGGAGCAGACTCCAACCACCTCTGGCACATACCAGGCCATCGACGGTCATGACCCACTCCGGGTGACCTCCAGCGCGAGGATCCTAGCTCAAAAGACTTAGATCGGTGAAAAAACACCTCTCGTGATGCCCCCCTCCCGCAAGGGAGACCGGCCGCCCCGCCACCTCCTCTTCCTCGTGGCTCCCTCTCCTCTTTGTCAACACCCGGATTTTTAATCCCAGATGCCTGTTATGTCATACCTCGCAATCCCAAGATTACCATTTTTGCGAGACATAACAGATTGGATATCACAGTACATCATCCATTACAAACCATACATAAGGTCTTACACAAATAAGGACCTCATGATGTAGTCTTAATACAACAAACAGCGGAATAAAAGATAAGTGTAGCGGTGGGGTCCATCTTCAGGGGCACAAGCAATGCTGACGAAGGCAGATAGTCCTGGTTATCATAGCCATCCTGCTGGCCATCATCTTGGTAGTCTCCTTCATAGTCTGGCCATAAGAATAGCCAGGGACAAAAGCCATGAGTACTCTTTAAGTACTCGCAAACTACCACTAACAAGTAGTATAGTTCTAAAGTAAAGTGCTAACTCTAAGTTAACTATAAGGTTAAGCTTGAAACCTAAGCTAAGTTCAGAAGCAAAGAAAGATAAAATAAAGTTCTAGAATCACTTAAGTTGGGAAGCTAGTGTCATAAACACAACCCTGTTGTGGTCAAGTCAAGATTCATCATTCCTTTCGTAAGTTATTTTGAAAACATCTGATAACGAAACAGTATGGCCATTCCAACTGTCCATAACCGCGGACGCGGCTATTTGAATAGTTTGACACTCTGCAGAGGCGGTACACTTTCAGCACAAGATTCGACACATCTATCAGGGATAACCCTAAATCATCATACTTAGTATGCAGATAATCAAACATAACCTTTCCTTTACACACCCTAGTATAAGCACCTCTCCTATGAGCATGGCCTCCCAACCATGACCATCTGTCATCTTGGGCACTGCATAGGTGGACAACATTGAGAGGTAGCCTCAGCTCAAACCTCTCCCACGAGGGAACTAATACTAATGCATATAAACTCCCGGCTAAGCCTTACCAATTCAGGTATTATGGTTGTACGGTAAATTTGGAATGATATCGCATCCGAATCCAACCATCAGTTTTGTAAAAAGGGTCAAGGCTCATGCCTCAACATTTTCATAAACCATTAGTGTTTCTCAACACATGTCAAAACCTCTCAATAGAATGACTCATCATTCTAAGGTTTTCACAATTCTTCTCACCAAGTGTTCCCATCTAGAGTGACTCCAGTTTTTATCTACTCTAAACTACTAAGTTAAGAGTGTTCACTAAGGTGGAAGATGGGATCAATCTCATGCCATAGAATGACATCTAAAGTTATCTATATAGGTCAAGTTTTATACTCTTTATGCTACCTTCAAAACAAGTAAAGGACTTTGGTAAAGTAAAGGAAGTAAAGCTTGGAAAAAAATAATACTTGGGGTAAGTAATGGTCAAAGTGGTATAACCAAAACATGCCTAAAGCATCTACTTAGATTATCTAGCTTGCAAGGGTTAGCTTGCATTGTTAATGGTGGCTTGCCTTGTGCAGTGTAGTGGCACTCTGCGGCACGGGGCACAGCTGACAGGGGGTCCACCGGTCAGCGGCTCTTTACACGCGAAGCGGTACGGGGCGATGTGGGCCGTTAGATTAGAACTAGGATCTACGGCTGGGGCTCGTCGTTGACGACGGACAGGTCGCCGACGAGGTCTAACCTTAGCGGCTCGGTGGGGGTGCTCAGGGGGCATACCAGGGCTCCAGGGACGACAGCGAGGCAGGCAAACGAATTGGTAGACGACGGCGAACTCAGGGATGGTTGCGGCAGCTCCTGGGGTGGACGAAATTGACGGCGCCTTTTCCTCCTCTGCAGCAGGCTCCTCCAGTGAAATTCCGGCGAACCAGTGCTCGAGCTGCTCCGGCTAGAGGTGGGGAAGGACCAGTGAGGAGAGGGGAGTGGAATGGTGTGAGTGGTTTGTGCTGGGGTGGCCTCTATTTATAGCTCAACGAGGCGACCGAAAGGGATGGGCGGGCGACTCTGGTGAGGGCTGCACAGCGTGCTAGCGGCATGGCTTGAGGTAGAGGACGATCGCCTGCCTCCTAGAGGTGCTCTACGGCTTAAATGCGTGGCTAGGGGCGGTGGCAAACGGTCGGGCGGTGCTCACGTTCTGAGAAGCCGAGGCGGCGTTCGACTCGGCGTGCGGTGGCTGTGGGTCAAACAGCGGTGAACAGGCATGTCCGTGCGGTTCCTGGGGTGGTGGCGAAGCGGTGAGCACGGGCTACGATCGAGGTGCGGCGTGCGCATGCTTGTCGGGCGCGACGCTCTGGCGCGTGTTCGGCATGGTGCAATCGCTCTGGGCGCGGTGCTCTGCGGGTGGTCCACAACTTGGCTTTGCTCGGGGAGGGGACAGAGGGTGGTGGTGTGGTCCGGCCTAGCTCCTAGACATGGTGAGAGAGAGAGAGGCGGTCTGCTACAGCGTTGGCAAGTTTGGCCGACGAGCATGTCCTCGGGGTGGCGCGACACTGCTGCTAGGAGATAGGGGATAGGGTGTTTATTGCTTGGTTAGATCAAATGGAGACAGAGGGAGTGATTTGAGGTCAAATGGGTGGCAAAACCCTGTAGAAAATAGTGAGCTAATACTAGGTGTAAATCCTACCTGCCAAGTGTTTGTGTAAATGGCCGAAAGAAATTTAGTTTTTGAATTTTGATAAGATTTTTGGTGGGTGTGTTAGTCATAAGCTTGATCATCTGTGGTTGCTTGGGTTTTGAAAATGGAGCTCATTTGAGTGGTTTTTGAAATAGGGTGATCTTGATACCTACACTAGATTCAATTTTCAAATGTCATTTAAAATAAGTGTTTGAAAGTTTTTGGCAGATCCCAAAGTGGGCCTTGGTACATCATTACATGTACTAGCAAGTGGTGCAAATATCCACAATTGTTTCTGTTAGGTTTTGAGTACTAGGAATAGCCAAAGTAGGCATGTTGATTAAAATGGCACAAATGACCATTCTCTTCTTTTATTCATTTTGATTTGTTTTTCTTTGGGATTTGTTTGGGAATGACCTGGATGATGTTTATGTCACCTAAGAATCATTTTACGTGCAATGTATCACTTAAACAAGGCAATTCAAATCAACTCCTATTTTAAATGCACACACATATGAATGCTTTAATAATTTCAATTGGAAAAGTTTTTGTTTACCCTAATTTTGATGATTTGGATCTTAATAACCTTGGATTAAAGTTTTGGGATGTTACAAACCTTCCCCCCTTAAAAAAAATCTCGTCCCGAGATTTACAAAGAAAACTAGGAACTAAAGAGATCTGGGAACTCTGTCCTAATGTAATCTTCTCGCTCCCAAGTGGCTTCCTCCTCTGTATGGTTGCTCCATTGAATGTTGAGAAACTTGATACTCCTGGTTCTGGTGGTTCTGTAAGCTCCTTCTAGGATACGGATGGGCACTTCACGATATGTTAGGTCATTGTTGATCTCCACAACTCGGTGATCGATGTTCTTGAAAACTTCAGTCTTCTCCGGCACTTCCAGGCATTTGCGAAGTAACGAGATATGGAACACATTGTGGATGGCTGACATCTCTTCTAGCAGTTCTAGTTGATACAATACTTCTCCTCGACGATTCAGAATCTTGAAGGGCCCTATATATCTATGGGCTAACTTTCCTTTCAGACTAAAGCGTTGTGTTCCCTTCAATGGCGAAACCTTGATATACACAAAATCTCCGACATTGAAAGTCAGGTCTCTCCTTCTCTTGTTAGCATAACTCTTATGTCTAGATTGGGCGGTCTTGAGGTGCTCACGGACCTTGTGAACCTTCTCTTCGGCTTCTCGGAGAATGTCGGGTCCAAAGATCTGACTCTCTCCTACTTGTGACCAATTCAAAGGGGTACGGCACTTCCTTCCGTATAGGCACTCAAATGGTGCCATTTGCAAGCTAGCTTGATAATTGTTGTTATATGAGAATTTTGTGAAAGGCAGGCAGTCTTCCCATTTTGATCCATACTCTAACACACAAGCTCTCAACATATCTTCTAGGATCTGATTGGCTCTCTCAGTCTGTCCATCAGTTTGTGGGTGATAAGCAGTGCTGAAATTCAACTTGGTTCCTAATCCTTCCTGGACTTTCTGCCAAAATCTCGAGGTAAACTGGGTTCCTCGATCTGATACTATGGTCTTGGGGTTTCCATGCATACTAATAATCCTAGCAATATACAGTTCTGCTAGCTTCGAACTCTGGTAGGTTGTCTTGACTGGGATAAAGTGAGCTACCTTGGACAGTCTATCAACTATGACCCAGATTGAGTCATTTCCCCTACTAGACGTAGGCAAACCGGTGATAAAGTCCATTCCGATGGAATCCCATTTCCATTCCAGAATCTACAATGGTTGCAATAGTCCTGCGAGTCTCTGATGCTCTGCTTTGACTCTTTGACAGATGTCACACTTGGTGATGTAGCTTCCGATTTCTCTCTTCATCTTGTGCACCCAAAATTGCTCCTTCAAATCTTGATACATCTTCGTTCCTCTGGGGTGGATAGAATAAAGAGTATCATGAGCTTCCTACATGATAACTTGCTTCAGCTCCGAATCTGTAGGCACACAGATACGTCCTTTGTACCACAGAACTCCTTCTTCGTCTTCAGTGAATCCAGGTACCTTTCCTGTACCAATACGACGTTTGATTCCGTCGATACTTTCATTCCCCTTCTGGGCTTCCTTGATTTGGCTAATCAAAGTGGGTTGAAGTTCAATGCTAGCTAAGAATCCTTTGCTAACCAGCTCAGTTCTAAACTGCTCCAACTCCTCATACAAACTTGGCTGCTTCTCCTTGATCATGGTGTTTAGCCGGCAAGGCAATCTGCTAAGAGCATCCGCTACCACATTGGCTTTGCCGGGGTGATAGTGAATGTCAAGATCATAATCCTTGATTAACTCTATCCATCTCCTTTGCCTCATATTCAGCTCCTTTTGAGTGAAAATATACTATAAGCTCTTGTGATCCGAGTAAATCTCACAGCGATTACCCATCAGATAATGATGCCATGTCTTCAAGGCTAAAACTATGGCTGCTAGTTCAAGATCATGAGTAGGATAGTTCTGCTCATGCTGCTTCAGTTGCCAAGACAGATAAGCGATGACTTTTCCTTCTGGCATTAATACACATCTGAGACCAATCTTGGATGCATCACAATTTACATCAAACGGCTTCTTGATGTCTAGCATGATCAATATTGGGGCTGATATCAATCTCTTCTTTAGTTCTTGAAAACTGGCTTCTAACTTGTTAGTCCATTCAAATGTCTTGTCCTTCTTTAGCAATTGGGTCATGGGTCTGGCGATGCTCGAGAATCCTTCTACGAACTTGCGGTAGTATCCCGCTAATCCGAGAAATGCACGGACTTGAGTTTGAGTGGTTGGGGCTTCCCATTCTTCGACATCTTTGATCTTGGCAGGATCAACAGAGACTCCTCCGGCAGACACAATATGTCCTAGGAATCCTACTTCTTTCAGCCAAAACTCACACTTACTGAACTTGGCATACAACCGATGCTCTCTCAGGGTTTCTAGGATGACTCTCAGATGTTGCTCATGCTCTTCTTCTGACTTGGAGTAGATAAGGATATTGTCGATAAACACAACTACAAACTTATCTAGGAAATTCATAAAGATCTTATTCATGAGATTCATGAAATAAGCAGGGGCATTGGTTAATCCAAAAGACATAACCGTATACTCGTATAAACCATAACGAGTAGTAAAGGCGGTCTTCGGAAGATCCGTTGCACGAATCTTAAGTTGGTGATAACCAGTCCTAAGATCAATCTTTGAGAATACCTAGGCTCCAGTCAACTGATCAAATAGATCCTCTATCTTTGGCAAGGGGTACTTGTTCTTGATGGTGACGTCATTCAACTTTCTGTAATCTGTGCACAAACAATTGCCTCCATCTTTCTTGTCAACGAATAACACTGGTGATCTCCATGGCGATGTGCTTGGTTGAATCAAGCCAGTTGCTAACATGGCATCCAACTGCTTTTTCAGTTCCACTAACTCTGAGGGGTTCATGCTATATGGTCTCTGGGCTATGGGTCCGGTTCCGGGGATTAGTTTGATAATGAACTCAATATCCCCATCCGGGGGCATACCTGGCAATTCATCTGGGAATACGTCAGGGTATTCACAGACTACTCTGACTTGGTCTAAGGTGGGTAGGGATAGACTCTTGTTGCACTTGAATTGACGGGGTAGGGTTTCAGAGATATGCTCTACTATGACACCAGAGCTACTGGTCATGGTGATGGCTTTCTTAGCACAGTCTATCAGTCCTTTATGCCTTGACATCTAGTCCATACCTAGTACTACTTCCAATCCTTTGGTTCTGAGTACTATTAGGTTGGCATAAAAATCTATCCCATGTATTCTAATAGGCACAACTTTGCAAATTTTTCTAGCTTTTGTAGTTGAACCAGGGATTTGAACTATCATGACATGCTTCAAGTTGGTTGGGTGAATCTTACTAGTGCATGCAAATTCTTAGGTGACAAATGAATGTGATGCTCCCGAATCAAACAATACCCTTGCTAAAACTGAGTTGACAGAAAACATACCCAACACTACATCTGGCGCTTCTTGGGCTTCCTCTGCGTTCATGTGGAAGAGACGGCCGTTGCGGTTGTGAGGGTTCCCTGGGGCAAATCTTCTCCCTGGTTGAACACAACGCTGCTGTTGAGCTGGGGCATTCACATTAGCAGTGGCGGTAGTCTTCTTGGGACACTCATTGGAATAGTGACCCTTCACTCCACACTCAAAACAAGTGATCTAGGACTTGTCCTTTGCTGCGATGGGCACAACATTGCTGCCAGTTCTGGGTGCAGTGTTGTTGTTGTTGTTCTTGGGAGGTGCACGGTTGAAATTGTTGGCATTGTCGGAGTTGTTGTTGTTTCCTCCAGACTTCACATTGCCTCCGCTACGATTGGGGTAGCTTGGGCGAGACATTGGTGGTCAATTTTTCCTTGGTGCATATCCTGGTGAGGGGTTGGGACGGTACTTCTGGTGGCTGCTGGATCCAGATTGCTGCATCATACGATGTTTGCGGTTGTCATTTGCTTGGTTAATCTTCCCTTCCATCTGAATGGCAGAGTCGACTAGTTCTTCGAGATCCTCAAAACATATGTTAATGAGGACAGTCTGCATCTCATCATGCAGTCCGTTCAGGAATCTCTCTTTCTTCTTGACTTCTGGGTTGATCTCATCAGGGGCGTACCTTGCAAGCGACAGGAATCTGTCATGGTATTCCACCACAGTCATTCTGCCTTGCTTCAAATGGCGAAACTCATCCCTTAGTTGGGTGACTAGACCTTGCGGCACGTGGGTGCGGCTCAACTTGGTTTTGAAAGCTTCCCATGTCATCACTTGACCATGATTCATATTACGGATACTAGTCCACCACGCTCTTGCATCTCTTGCCAGGTAGTGGGTGGCGAAGAGAACCTTCTCGTTGTCATCAACTCCCGCAACCTCTAAGTTGTTTTCCATTGTCTGTAACCAGTCATCAGCATCTAGTGGGTTTTCAGCTTGGTTAAAGATTGGGGGATTGGTATTCTGAAAGTTTTTGAGTTTGGATCCATGGTGATCCTGGTTTCCATGCCCTTGGTTGTTTTGGTCCATCTGAGCTATCTACTGCAACGTTGCTAAGTTGGCCTGGTGCTCGGCCCTGTTTGCTTCACGGTCTGCAACTAACATCTGCATAATCTGCAGCATTGGGTCTTGCGACGAGCTGCTCCCTCCTTGGTTTCCACGAGTCATCTGAAGATCAAGCTAGATAAAAGGGGTAAGAGGGAAAGTTCTAAGGTTCACGGTTTTGGGTTTCAAGGCTAAAACTTTGAGTTTGACTCAGGTTTTGCAACTAACTTCATTTCATTCACTCAAACAAGCACACGATACAAACACACACCACAACAATAAAGGAAAACATATGGTTTGAAGAACCATTCTGCAAGCTACGATACAGTGGGACCGATACATCTCATGCTACGACAGTGCTCTAGTGCATCTACCCATCGTTGATGAAGTCGGAGTCCTCATCGTCGGTGTAGAAATCCATAGCATCCTCCTCCAGAAAGTCATCATCATTGCTAAGGGTAAGAATCCATGTCTCCCTGGATGTCTTCACCCTCCTCCTCTTCCTCCTTTGCTGCAAGCTGATCTTCCTGCTCCTTGACGGTCTTCTCGAGGTCGGCCACCTTCTTGCAAAGACGGACGATGGTGCGATCCTTCTTCTCGCGGTGGAGGCAAAGAGACTGATGATCCTTGACAAGCAGTGAGAAAGTCTGGGCCTTCTGGGCTGCGATGGCACGGTTGTGGTTGGCGAACTCCCTAGCATTGTCCAACTGCCTTTGATGATCGTACAACAGGAAGTCAAGGTTCTCCACTTGACGCTTCAGCTCTGGGTGACTGGGCATCTCCATCGGCATTCTAATGAAGTCACGTCTTGCATAGTGAGAAAAACGGGTTCCTTGGATTTGGTTGACGCTGAGGGCACATAGATGTGCGAGAGCTTCATGCATTGCCCTAGCTAATCCATCTATCCAGTTGTTCTCTCTCACGGAGAACTAGATTCTCCCGGACGTTGGTGCTTCTATGCTTCCTCTAAGATCAGCGGTGGCTAGCCACTTTAAATCTCCTCCTAGGGGTCCTGGAAGTTGAGATCCAAGAAACTCCGGATGTGGGCACCCTAGTAACTCTGATAGTGAATCCAGATCCCTCTCGAAGATTAGCTGAGCTCCGTTTCCCAACAGGTAGAACTTTCTGAACTGAGTCTCCATCTACAAGAAATAAGGATGAGGAGATTAGTGAAGTGATCAAGTGTGTCAAATTTTAAGTAGTAATGTCAGAATTTTGAGGAACATGAATTTTTGAGAAAGAATGAATTCCCAAGGATAAGAGAGGAAATAGTTTTTCATAAATACTCACTTTGGTTTTGAAACTAAGTTTTTGTTTGGACGTCCATTCTAACTAGGGTCTCCTATGGTCAGGATGGCTCTGATACCAACTTGTCAACACCCGGATTTTTTATCCCAGATGCCTGTTATGTCATACCTCGCAATCCCAAGATTACCATTTTTGCGAGACATAACAGATTGGATATCACAGTACATCATCCATTACAAACCATACATAAGGTCTTACACAAATAAGGACCTCATGATCCAGTCTTAATACAACAAACAACGGAATAAAAGATAAGCGTAGCGATGGGTCCATCTTCAGGGGCACAGGCAATGCTGACGAAGGCAGATAGTCCTAGTTATCATAGCCGTCCTGCTGGCCATCATCTTGGTAGTCTCCTTCATAGTCTGGCCATGAGAATAGCCAGGGACAAAAGCCATGAGTACTCTTTAAGTACTCGCAAATTACCACTAATAAGTAGTATAGTTCTAAAGTAAAGTGCTAACTCTAAGTTAACTATAAGGTTAAGCTTGAAACCTAAGCTGAGTTCAGAAGCAAAGAAAGATAAAATAAAGTTCTAGAATCACTTAAGTTGGGAAGCTAGTGTCATAAACACAACCCTGTTGTGGTCAAGTCAAGATTCATCATTCATTTCATAAGTTATTTTCAAAACATCTGATAACGAAACAGTATGGCCATTCCAACTGTCCATAACCACGGACACGGCTATTCGAATAGTTTGACACTCTGTAGAGGCGATACACTTTCACCACAAGATTCGAAACATCTGTCAGGGATAACCCTAAATCATCATACTTAGTATGCAGATAATCAAACATAACCTTTCCTTTACACACCCTAGTATAAGCACCTCTCCTATGAGCATGGCCTCCCAACCATGACCATCTGTCATCATGGGCACTACATAGGTGGACAACATTGAGAGGTAGGCTCAGCTCAAATCTCTCCCGCGAGGGAACTAATACTAATGCATATAAACTTTCGGCTAAGCCTTACCCAATTCATGTATTGTGGTTATACGGTAAATTTGGAATGATATCGCATCCGAATCCAACCATCAGTTTTGTAAAAAGGGTCAAGGCTCATGCCTCAACATTTTCATAAACCATTTGTGTTTCTCAACACATGTCAAAACCTCTCAATAGAATGACTCATCATTCTAAGGTTTTCACAATTCTTTTTCACCAAGTGTTCCCATCTAGAGTGACTCCAGTTTTTATCTACTCTAAACTACTAAGTTAAGAGTGTTCACTAAGGTGGAAGATGGGATCAATCTCATGCCATAGAATGACATCTAAAGTTATCTATATAGGTCAAGTTTTATACTCTTTATGCTACCTTCAAAACAAGTAAAGGACTTTGGTAAAGTAAAGGAAGTAAAGCTTGAAAAAAAATACTTGGGGTAAGTAATGGTCAAAGTGGTATAACCAAAGCATGCCTAAAGCATCTACTTAGATTATCTAGCTTGCAAGGGTTACCTTGCATTGTTAATGGTGGCTTGCCTTGTGTAGTGTAGTGGTTGAAGTTTTCTTCCTCCTCTTGATAGAACTCCTCCTCCTCGAAAGCTTGGTCGGTACTATCGTCTATAAATACACACGGAGTACACAATCACCAAACAATACTTAACTAGCCTAATTAGCACTCTAAGGCACACATTTGATGATCTATTATCATCACAAGCATCAGACGTTTTATTAACTAGTTTCATTCTTTTTATTTAAGAAAAGTAATTTCTACTCATTGAAAATTTAACTAAGATTTAATATTCACCACTTAAAATATGGGATCATGTGGACACATGTCATCACCACATATTCTAACATGTGGGAATGTGATTTAAGGGTCGGATTATATTTACTTAAGTTTAAGTTTATTATTTTAGTGATTTAAAGTGACTAGAAATGCCTATATAGCATTATTTTGGTACTAGTCCAAAGTCACTGCATGTAAACCTTAATATTATTACATATTTAGATAGGTATGGTGAAATGTGATTTTTGAGAGTTGGAATAAACTCAACAGCTATCATGGTTGATTTTATAAAAATGTTTGAATGTGCAAAAGCTTCTGTCTTGTTATTTTTACTAGGAGAGATCTCTAACTCCAATTGAATTAAATCCAACGGGCTTGGGTAGATCTTTTCAGTAGCTTTCTAGCACAATTGTAATCACTCCATTTGGATTTGTAAATCTCTCTGAATTGATTTTCAAACTAAGGGACAGAACTAGGTTTAAACTAAATAGAAAAATCCTAATTTGAATTAAATGGGTCGCGTGGGAAATCTAACGGGCTGGCCCAGTGACACGCCGCGGCGCACAGCCGATAGGGGGTCCATCGGTCAGCGGCTCTTTACATGCGAAGCGGTACGAGGTGATGTGGGCAACTAGGATCTACGGCTGGGGCTCGTCGTCGACGAAGGACAGGTCACCGGCGAGGTCTAACCCTAGCGGCTCGGTGGGGGTGCTCAGGGGGCATACCAGGGCACCAGAAACGATGGCGAGGCAGGCAAACGAACTGGTAGACGACGACGAACTCAGGGGTGGTCACTTCAGCTCCTAGGGTGGACGAAATCGACGGCACCTTCTCCTCTGCAGCGGGCTCCTCCGGTGAAATTCCGGCAAACCAGTACTCGAGCTGCTCCGGCTAGAGGTGGGGAAGGACCAGTGAGGAGAGGGGAGTGGAATGGTGTGAGTGGTTTGTGCTGGGGTGGCCTCTATTTATAGCTCGACGAGGCGACCGAAAGGGATGGGCGGGCGACTCTGGCGAGGGCTGCACAGCGTGCTAGCGGCGTGGCTTGAGGTAGGGGACGATGGACTTCCTCCTGGCTGTGCTCTACGGCTTAAATGCGTGGCTAGGGGCGGTGGCAAACGGTCGGGCGGTGCTCACGTTCTGAGCGGCCGAGGCGGCGTTCGACACGGCGTGCGGTGGCTGTGGGTCAAACAGCGACGAACATGCATGTCCGTGCGGTTCCTAGGGTGGTGGCGAAGCGGTGAGCACGGGCTGCGGTCGAGGTGCGGCGTGCGCATGCTTGTCAGGCGCGACGCTCTGGCGCGTGCTCGGCATGGTGCAGTCGCTCTTGGCGCGGTGCTTTGCGGGTGGTCCACAACTTGGCTTTGCTCGGGGAGGGGACAGAGGGTGGCGGTGTGGTCCGGCCTAGCTCCTAGACATGGTGAGAGAGAGAGGGGCGGTCTGCTGCTGCGTTGGCAAGTTTGGCCGACGAGCATGTCCTCGGGGTGGCGCGGCACTACTGCTAGGAGATAGGGGATGGGGTATTTATTGCTTGGTTAGATCAAATGGAGACATAGGGAGTGATTTGAGGTCAAATGGGTGGCAAAACCCTGTAGAAAATAGTGAGCTAATACTAGGTGTAAATCATGCCTGCCAAGTGTTTGTGAAAATGGCCGAAAGAAATTTAGTTTTGAATTTTGAAAAGATTTTTGGTGGTTGTGTTAGTCATAAGCTTGATCATCTGTGGTTGCTTGGGTTTTGAAAATGGAGCTCATTTGAGTGGTTTTTGAAATAGGGTGATCTTGATACCTACACTAGATTCAATTTTCAAATGTCATTTAAAATTAGTGTTTGAAAGTTTTTGGCAGATCCCAAAGTGGGCCCTGGTACATCATTACATGTACAAGCAAGGGGTGCAAAGATCCACAATTGTTTCTGTTAGGTTTTGAGTACTAGGAATAGCCAAAGTAGGCATGTTGATTAAAATGGCACAAATGACCATTCTCTTCTTTTATTCATTTTGATTTGTTTTTCTTTGGGATTTGTTTTGGGAATGATCTAGATGATGTTTATTTCACATAAGAATCATGTTACAAGCAATGTATCACTTAAACAATGCAATTCAAATCAACTCCTATTTTAAATGCACACACATATGAATGCTTTAATAATTTCAATTGGAAAAGTTTTTGTTTACCCTAATTTTGATGATTTGGATCTTAATAACCTTGGATTAAAGTTTTGGGATGTTACACTCTCCCTTGCCCTCATCGGTGGTCGTTGCTGGGCTAGGCATGGGTGGCGTCGGCGCCATCTGGCTTCTCCCCTTCTGGTGGTGTGCCCGTGCGGGGCGACACAACAGTGGCGGGTGCGTGCAGGCGATGGCGTTTCAGCGCGACAACGGGGTGACCTGGCGCTTGAGAGGATGGATACGCTCTCTGGTGGAGCTTCCACTTAGAGGCCATGGTGACTAGATAGGAGCCTGGTCAGAGTGCCCTGCAGACCCAGATCCGGGCCTAAAAGGGATCGATCTAGGTTAGGGAGGGTCAGGTTTTGAAAGGATTGTATGGGCACCTAGAGGGGGGGTGAATAGGTGCTACTTCAAATTTTACTCCTTTTCAAATTAGGGTTTGACACAATGGTAAATTCTCTAGATATGCAACTATGGTGAATTTACCTATATGTCACACTAGCACAACTAACTAAGCAAGAACTAGATAAAGTAAGGTGCGGTAAAGGATAGAAGTGACCGAAGTGAAGCACATAGGGACACAAGGATTATTTCCTGTGGTTCCTTCCTTTTGAGGGGAAGTATGTCTGTGTTTGGAGAGGGGGTGATATCAAACCACCAACGCCACGATAGGCCTCCCTTGTTCTCCAGCAAACCTCACCCCAAGGGGGTCGATTCATGCTTCCACTATATCGGCAACCTTCAAGGTGGTAGCCAGCATCCTTACAACAAGTTCGAGTCACACATCTACAACTTAATTGGAGGCTCTCGAATCCAAGCAAGTTGTGACACAATCAAAGACAAGCTTGTAAGAACCAAAACAAGTCCTAGGGTTTCCAATGAAACCCTAGAGCAAAGGGGCCCTCAAGTGAATGAGGGGGAAATGAAGATCTCTCTTGGTGAAGTTGTAGATCAAGGCCTCCTCCTTTGATTCCCCAAAGATCAGTGACTTTGGGTGGTTGGATGAAGAGATATTGGAGTTTTGGTGGCTCTAATGGTGATGCTTTTCTTTTCTGGAACGAGCAACCTGAGGTAGAAGATGAGGTCCCCTATTTATAGCCCCCACAGCTGCTAACCGTTTTCTGCCCGTTGGAGACCTTCCACACGGGAGACTCCGGTCTACACCGGAAACTCTGGCTCATCTCCGGTCCATCTCCGGACCTGCTATTAGAATGTCCTGGCCTTCGTCTTGTCGCTTACTCCGGAGACTTTGCTAGGAACTCCGGTCAGGGGACATCGGAGACTCCGGTGTTTACACACTGGAAGCTCCGGTTTAAGAAACCGCACCGGAGAATCTAGCCAACATCTGGTCTGTCTCCGGACCCCCAGACAGAATGACCTGGGGTAGATTCTTGAGTCCAAACCGAGGACTTTCGGGAAACTCCAGACCACGCCGGAGACTCCGGTATCTGCACACCGGAGACTCCACTCTGGATTCTTCAGGAATCATCAGATTTATCCAAGGAATTTCCACAATGTTATGGCCTTTTCACTTTTCAATAGATTGACATGTAGACATTAACACATAGTAAAATGAACCTTATGTTGTTAATGAACACCAAAACAGATTAGGACAATAAATGTCCTTTCAATTTCCCCTTTTTTGGTGTTCAATGACAACAAGAGGTTTTGCATGGAAATTTTAGTATGAGACATAACTATGCTCCCCCTAACGATGGGCAGCAAGATAATCAAGTAATATATGCAAGTCAGGTAGTAGATACTAAGCATGGGAAGGGTTAACTATTACAATAATGGAATGGGCATAGACATGTCCACAGACATGGATAGTTCACATGAACCAAATAAGTCTCACAAGAACCAAACGAAAGCAAATGTTCAAATATAAAGAGACAACACACCCCAACCCATGCAAATCTCGATGCTCCTAATGGACAACTTCTCCCCTTTTGGCATCGAAACATTGAAAAGGGAAAAGTCCAAGTTAACGTCCCAAAGCAGATCACCGGGAGTCATTGTCATTGTCATCATCCTCGTCCTCATCCTTATCATAATCGTCATCAGCAGCAGAAGTCTGTGGGCCTTTGCCGTGAGGGCGAGAGGAGGAAGTGCCCTGAGGTGCAAAACCAGAAGTAACCTCGGAGAAAGTCTGCCAATCAACCAAGCTAGCATTCATAGCATCCAAGCACCAAAGGAAAGTGTGTGGTATGACTCTACAAACGGTTCAGCTCCATGCTCATCATTATACTCAGAGTCCCCTTCCTCTTCTCCTTCTCCTTGAGCCTTGATTTCCTTGAGAAGCTTCTCAATTCGGCGGTTGCTCTTGTAGGAGTCATGTTGTCCCTTGCAGATGTCCATGTTCATGCAGCACAAAGTCTTCTCCCAGAAAGATGCCTTCTTGAATTTCTCCTGAACAAACTCATGTGTGATAGGAGCCATAGGTGCATTGGAGGCATTCTTCCTCCTAGAGCCCCTAGGAGGGGTGGTAGCATGCTCAGCCTCAAAGATCTCATCATCCTCACTCTCAAATGGCTACCTAGGAACCATCTTCCCTTTCTTTTGGAGACACACCACGGCATGCTCCGTAAGATTGGGAGGAAGGGCAAGTGGTGAACCATGGGCTTGAGTATTGATAAGCCTCATCACAAGGGCAGCATATGGAGGGGATTTCCGGAAGAGAATAGCATGGTGCATCTCCTAAAAACGATAATCCATAACATCAATAGCATATCCTTCAGCATCAGGGCTAGCAAGGTATACCTTTTGAGCATGGTGGAGCAGGTTGACAAGCCCACATCTAATGGCATCATCATTTCTAGCACTGGGAGAGATGTTGTGGTGAAATATCCTCAATAGTAAGTTATAGAGAGGCTTGAGGCCCCTGGCCTCACCGACGACCGCCTTCTTGCCATAGAGGGGAGCCAACTTGGTCTTGCTCTCACCAAGAGTAGCATCATGCATACGGTGCCCAACATGAACAGACACACCCTAAAAAGTCTCTTTGATGGCCCTGGCAAAGTCAACGAAGTTAGCAGTGCAGTAGACATTGCCAGTCATCCAAGTCATGGTCCTTGCATAATCAGTCCCAAACACAACTGTTGCATAGAATTGCTAGACAAGGGTAATGCTATAATTTTCTTGGAGCTTTATGAGCTTATGCAGCCCCAGCTTCTCTGTAATCCACATAGCATCTTCAAAGTAGTTGTTGGCATGCATGTACTTGAGTTCCATATACTTTCGAGGGAAAATAGGGGACTTGGTGAGCTTGCTATAGACATCAGTCATGAACACTTTCTGCTCCTTCCTCTAATAACATGGGTCATCGCTAGTCCTGGGCAGCTCATAGAAGTTTGTCTTGTGCAGTTCACAAAACTCTTTCTTGGTCATGTAGGCAAGAGATTGCAAATTGTCATACTTAGCCCTCTTGGCACGGTTTTCCTCCTCTATGCGCTATTGGTTCTTTCTCATATACTCAGCATCTCTGAGCTGCTGCATGTGGTTGGATGGCAGGATCACATACTACCCAACTTCCTCATCAAACCAAGGATCCGCCCTCTTGGACTTGGCCTTGGTGCAACCACGACGAGAAACAGAGCCTCCTATGAATAGAGAGTGAGGGGGATAGCATGGGGGTAAGCATATATGTCCCAGAAAAACACACAAGACCCTTACAACATTCTAGATTTGCTAGAGGCAATCAACACCGGAGTCTCCGGTGTGCAACATTGGAATCTCTAGCCTCAACTAGAGTTTCCAGTCAACCAAACTGGAGTCTCCGGACTGACCAACCGGAATCTCCGGTGTGGAGAATAGGGGTTGCACAAGGAGACTACGAGTGGGATGGATTCTAGCAGATTGGGCAAGGACATGAGACTAAAGTGATAATGTGCATGTAGGCATGTTGTTCCAATGGGCAGAATCAGTACAAAACTCAAGATAAACAAAGGGGATGAACCCTAGGTTCATGGTGAGGAGAAAGGTACCAGATATATCCATTTGAGTGAATCGACCGGTGGGGTGTGATACATTGCAACCTTTCGAGTTCCATGCTTGGTTTTATCTACTTTCTTATGTTTTGTTCCAACTTTCGAGTACCTTTCATATGATTTCTTGGACTAACCTATTAACAAGATGCCACAGTTCCAGTTGCCTGTTTTCTGCTGTTTTTGGTTCCAGGAAAGTCAGAAAATCAATATTCTCGGAATTGGACCGGACAAAAGCCAAAGTCGATATTTTACCGGAAGACTCACGGAGCCAGAAGACGAGACGAAGAGGGGCCAGTGGCTGGCCACACCATGTGGTGGCGCAGGCTAGCCCTGGCCGCGCCACCAGGTGGTTTGGGCCCCTCAGGCCTCCACCAACCTTGCCTCTTCACCTATAAGAAGCCTCCCAATGCAATCAGAAATCCACCAAAAGTTCCGCAGCGCCGCCGCCACCGAAGGGGAGATTCGGGGGACAGGAAGTCTCTGTTCCGGCACCCTGCCGGGACGGGGAAGTGCCCCCGGAGCCATCTCCATCGATCTCCACCACCATCTCCATCACCATTGCTGATTCCCATGATGAGGAGGGAGTAGTTCTCTCTCGAGGCTAAGGGTTCTACCGGTAGCTATGTGTTCATCTCTCTCTATGCATGATCATATTGTGATCATGAGCTTTGTAATCTAGTAGATCTACCTTGCTACTCAAGTGCTTAATAGATCTCTGTTCTCCCCATGTGTGTGAAAGTGACAGCGTGCACACCATGGTGGCACTTAGGCTAGAGATTACAAATACTTGTTATGAGTTATATTTGAAGTTGGATGTCTTTATGAAATTGTGGTGTTTGTTGGAACCATCTAGTGCTCAAGGTGACAGTGTGGGGTTTTCTAGATGGGAAAGATGAACTTTGAGGTGTGCTTTTATAGCCCTACCATCGATTAGAGTGTTCAACCGGAGAGTAGTTCAACATAGTATCATAAAGAAGAATATATTTATATGAGAGTGTTCACTAGTGAAAGTATGATTCCTAGGCCTTGTTTCTAAGCATTGAAACACCGTTTGCAATTAGAGCTGTTACATGTTTGCTTGCTTCCATCTTTATTTCAGTTTGCCTTTAGTCTTTTCCACGCCATCAAGCTATTTTCTAGCACCGTTGTCTTATATCCATACCACTTGTATTTCACTATCTCTTCGCCGAACTAGGGCACCTATACACCTGACAAGTGTATTGGGTGTGTTGGAGACACAAGAGACTTCTTGTATCTTGATTGTAGGGTTGCTTGGGAGGAGATACCTTTGACCACTTCCTCCCTGAGTTCGATAAACCTTGGGTAATCCACTTAAGGGAAAACTTGTTGTTGTTCTACAAACCTCTGCACTTGGAGGCCCAACAACTGTCTACAAGAATAGAAGTGCGTAGACATTAGGGTGTCCCAAGGGTGGAGAGTGTGGAGTTGGCCGGCAGTATGGCCGATCCCAGTGGCAAAATGGCCTTCGGGCGGCGGTTTTGGAGGAGGCAGCGAGTGTGAAGGTGGGAGTCGGGGTGGAAGATAGAGTCTGAGTAACTCTTTCACCCCGACCCCTTATAGTCACTGCTTGAAACCGTCCCAGACCAGAGACTCCGGTGTTTGCACACCGAAATCTCTGGCCCTCTTCGGCCAAAACCATCCAGATACAAATTTTGGGGACATATATGAGATAAAATGTGTTTAGAGGCAATGAAATCCACATTACATGACAAGTGAAACTCCAAATTAAATAGAACTAAGAACCAACCATTCACACTGAAGAGGTCGGCGGCCGAGGCCACCATGTAAGAGTGGGAGGCATTAAACCGTGAAGAATTATCCTTGGGTTCATGACCTCTACTCATCAATGAAGCTCACATATCACAAAAATATTTTAAGAGAATTGATTTTTTTAATATTGGCATTATAGGGGGAGGGATGGCCCAATGATTAGGACCGCACTCCCCTATCTTCATGCATGCACCTAAACCACAAAATGATCAATTAATATGTGTATATGCAAGATGACCAAGTCAAGCTTCTTGAATCTATGATATTTAGCTCATTCCTCAAATAGCAAAACCTTGCTTCATCAAGTGGCTTCGTGAATATATCTGCAAGTTGGTCTTTGGTTGATACATAAGATAGCTCAATATCTCCTTGGGCAACATGATCTCTAATGAAATGATGACGGATCTCAATATGCTTTGTCCTTGTATGATGCACCAGATTGTAGGCAATCTTGATAACACTTTCACTGTCACACAAAAGAGGCACTTTGTCACAATGGACACCATATTCCTTTAAAGTTTGCCTCATCCATAACAATTGGGTGCATGCACTAGCAACTGCTACATACTCAGCTTCAGTGGTGGAGAGAGATATAATGTTTTGCTTCTTAGAAGACCAACACACCAAGGACCTACCAAGGAATTGGCAAGCCCGAGAGGTTGATTTTCTATCATCCTTATCACCAGCCCAATCCGAATCAGTGTATCCACAAAGAGAGAATGTTGAGCCCCTAGGATACCATATAACATAGTTTGGGGTATGAACCAAATATCGAAAGATTCTTTTGACCGTCATCAAGTGGCTTTCTTTAGGAGCCGCTTGATATCTTGCACACATTCCTACATTAACACAATATCAGGTCTAGATGCACATAGGTAAAGCAAAGAACCAATCATGGATCGGTATACCTTTTGATCAACATCTTTACCATTTGGGTTAAGCTCAAGATGAGTCTTGGTTGCCAAGGGAGTAGGTGTCAACACCCGGATTTTTAATCCCAGATGCCTGTTATGTCATACATCGCAATCCCAGGATTACCATTTTTGCGAGACATAACAGATTGGATATCACAGTACATCATCCATTACAAACCAATATAAGGTCTTACACGAATAAAGGATCTCATGATCTAGTCTTAATACAACAAGGAGCGGAATAAATAATAAGCATAGCGGTGGGGTCCATCTTCAGTGGCACAGGCAATGCTGACGATGGAAGATAGTCCTAGTTATCATAGCCATCCTGATGTCCGTCATCTTGGTAATCTCCTTCATAGTCTGGCCATAGGAATAGCCAGGGACAAAAGCCATGAGTACTCTTTAAGTACTCGCAAACTATTACTAACAAGTAAGGTAGTTCTAGTAGGATTGCTAACTCTAAGTTTATCTATAAAGTTAAGTTTGAAACCTAAGCTGAGTTCAGAAACAAAGAAAGATAAAATAAAGTTATAGAATCACTTAAGTTGAGAAGCTAGTGTCATAGTCACAACTCTGTTGTGGTCAAGTCAAGATTCATCATTCATTTCATAAGTCATTTTGAAAACATCTGACAACGAAACAGTATGGCCACTCCAAATGTCCATAACCGCGGACGCGGCTATTCGAATAGTTTGACACTCTACAGAGGTGGTACACTTTCACCACAAGATTCGATACATCTGTCAGTGATAACCCTGAATCATCATACTTAGTATGCAGTTAATCAAACATAACCTTTCCTTTACACACCCTAGTATAAGCACCTCTCCTATGGGTATGGCCTCCCAACCATGACCACCTGTCATCTTGGGCACTGCATAGGTGGACAACATTGAGAGGTAGCCTCATCTCAAACCTCTCCCACGAGGGAACTAATACTAATGCATATAAATTTCCGGCTAAGCCTTACCCAATTCAGGTATTGTGGTTGTACGGTAAAATTGGAATGGTATCGCATCCGAATCCAACCATCCGTTTTGTAAAAGGGCTAAGGATCATGCCTCAACATTTTCATCATCACAAACCATTTGTGTTTCTCAACACATGTCAAAACATCTCAATAGAATGACTCATCATTCCAAGGTTTTCATAATTCATTTTCACCAAGTATTCCCATCTAAAGTGACTCAAGTTTTGATTTAGCTCTAGGCTACTAAGTTAAGAGTGTTCACTAAGGTGGGATGCTAATCTCAATCTCATGCCATAGAATGACATCTAAAGTTATCTAGATAGGTCAAGTTTTATACTTTTTATGCTACCTTCAAACAAGTAAGGGACTTTGGTAAAGTAAAGAAAGTAAAACTTGTAAATAGAATTTGAAGCGGTGTAAGTAAAAGGGCATAACCAAAGGATGCCTAATGCATTCACTTAGGTTATCTAATTTGCAAGGTCTAGTTTGCATTGTTAATGATGGCTTGCTAGTATAATACTTGCAAGTGTTAGCTTGCCTTGGTTGGTGCAGTGGTTGAAGTTTTCTTCCTCCTCTTCTTGGTAGAACTCCTCCTCCTCGAAAGCTTGGTCGGTAGTATCGTCTATAAATACATACGGGATACACAATCACCAAACAATACTTAATTAGGCTACTTAGTACACTAAGGCACACATTTGATGATCTATTATCATCACAAGCATCACAAGGTTTTATTAACTAGCTTCATTCTTTTTATTTAAGAAAAGTAATTTCTACTCATTGAAAATAATGAAGATTTAATATTCTCCATTTACAATATGGGATCATGTGGACACATGTCATCACCACATATTCTAACATATGGGAATGTGATTTAAAGGTTGGATCACATTTTAATAAGTTTAAGTTTAATATTTAATGATTTAAAGTGACTAGAAATGCCTATATAGCATTATTTTGGTACTAGTCCAAAGTCACTGCATGCAAACCTTAATATTATTACATATTCAGATAGGTATGGTTAAATGTGATTTTTGAGAGTTGGAATCAACTCAAAAGCTATTATGGTTTATTTTATAAAAATGTTTGAATGTGCAAAAGCTTTTGTCTTGTTATTTTTACTAGGAGATATCTCTAACTCTAAATGAATTAAATCCAACGGGCTTGGATAGATCTTTTCAGAATCTTTCCAACAAAATTGGAATCACTCAATTTGGTTTAGTAAATCTTCCTGAATTGATTTTTAAACTAAGGGATAGAATCTAGTTTGAGTTAAAAAGGAAAATCTAAATTTGAATCTACGGGCTAAGGCGGGAACACTAATGGGCCGACCCAGTCTCACTCCGCGGCTCTGAGGACAGCTGACAGGGGGTCCCACATGTTAGTGGCTCTTTAAACGTGAAGCGGTACGGGGCAACTTGGACCGTTGGATTAGAAAGAAGATCTACGGCTGGGGCTTGTCGTTGACGATGGACAGGTCGCTGGCGAGGTGTAACCCTAGCGGCTCGGGGGGGGGGGGGGGTCTGGGGCAGCTTACCGGGGCTCCAGCAAGGGTCGGCGAGGTGGGCAAGCGAACAAGTCGAGGACGGCGGTTCTCTTGGTACTGGCGGCGTCCCGAGAGATGGCCTTGATCAGTGGCGCCCTTCTCCTCCTTCCGCGGCGGTCTCCGGCGAAATTGGAGTGCTACGGGAAGCCGCTTGCTCCAGTGGGGCTCTGGGAGGTTTCTGAGGTGGAGTGGATGGAGCTGGTGTGATGAATTGGTGCCGGGGAGCTCTCTATTTATAGTGGGGCAAGGGGTGCATTCTGGCATGGGCAGAGCTTGACGTGGTCGATGGCACAGCGAGCTAGAGGTATGGGTGGTGGGCTAGGACGATGGGCGATTCCCTGGCGAGCGTCACGGCGGTGCGCGTGCAGTGCATTGCGATCAGGAGAGGTGAGTGGCACGGCGCGCACGATGTCTCTGCCGACGGCGAACTTTGCGGTGGCCGGCGACTACGGGGCACGGTCGGGGAAAGGGGCATGTCTGGCAGCTTCCTGGGGTGGTGGTGATCATATAGGTGGACAGCGAGAGCTAGGCGGGGTCTGGCTGAGTGGGGACCGTGCGTGCTCTGCTGGCGGCATCAGCATGGCAGATAGGCTCCGGGCGTGGCAGTTCTTGGCTGCTCCTCGCTCTGTCCGTGGGCTGGGGCTAGCCTGGAGGTGGAGGTGGACCACGAGCAACACGCTGGGCAAGGTGGGCAAGGCTGGCGGCTGCTGTGGCGCGCTGTCGCCGGTGAGGTGCTCGATTTGGGCTCGGCATTGATGTCCATGACCATTTGGTCGGGGCACAGTGCTTGGCCGGGCTAGAAAGGGGTAGGGGGTGTAGTGGAGAGGGTTTGGTTGCAATGTGGGCAACAGGTTAGGCCAGAACACTGCTCACACTAGTGTTTTTGGTTTTGGTTTGATCTGTGCCCACCAGGTGTTTGACAAAATGGCCGAAAGAAATCAAGTTTTGAATTTTGAAATGAAATTTGGTGGGTGCTTTGATCTGATGCTTGGTAGACTATGGTTGCTAGGATTTGTTAAATGGAATTCATTTTAGTGGTTTTTGAATTGACGTGATCTTGACACATACACTAGATTCAACTTTCAAATGCCATTTAAAATTAGGGTTTGAATGTTTTTGGGATGAAACAAAGTGGGCCTCGGTACATCACTACTTGTACTAGCAAGGGGTGCAAAGATCCACATTTGTTTTTGTTAAGATTTGAGTTCTAGGAATAGCCAAAGTAGGCATGGTAATTAAAATGGCACAAATGACCATTTGCTTATTTTATTCTTTTTGATTTTTTTTATTTGGGATTTGTTTGGGAATGATCTAGATGATGTCTAATTCACCTTAGAATCATTTTACAACCAATGGATCACTCAAACATCGCAATTCAAAACAACTCATAATTTAAATGCATACACACATGAATGCTTAATGATTTTAAATGGAGAAGTTTTTGTTAACTCTAAATTTGATGATTTGGATCTTAATAACTTTGGATTAAGTTTTGGGATGTTACAAACCTTCCCCCCTTAAAAAAAATCTCATCCCGAGATTTAAGAAAGAAAACTAGGAACTAATGAGATTTGGGAACTCAGTCCTAATGTAATCTTCTCGCTCCTAAGTGGCTTCTTCTTCGGTATTGTTGCTCCATTGAATCTTGAGAAATTTGATACTTCTGGTCCTGGTGGTTCTGTAAGCTTCTTCCAAGATACAGATGGGCACTTCACGATATGTCATATCCTTGTTGATCTCAACAGCTCGGTGATCGATGTTCTTGAAAACTTCGGTCTTCTCCGGAACTTCTAGGCATTTGCGCAGTAACGAGATGTGGAACACATTGTGGATGGCTGACATCTCCTCTGGTAGTTCCAGTTGATACGATACTTCTCCTCGACGGTTCAGAATCTTGAAGGGATCAATATATCTAGGGGCTAACTTTCCTTTCAGACTAAAGCGTTGCGTTCCCTTCAATGGTGAAACCTTGAGATATACAAAATCTCTGACATTGAAAGTCAGGTCTCTCCTTCTCTTGTCAGCATAACTCTTCTGTCTGGATTGGGCAGTCATGAGGTGCTCACGGACTTTGTGAACTTTTTCTTCGGCTTCTCGGAGAATATCGGGTCTGAAAATCTGACTCTGTCCTACTTGCGACCAATTCAAAGGGGTGCGGCACTTTCTTCCATATAGGAACTCAAATGGTGCCATTTGCAAACTAGCTTGATAACTGTTGGTATATGAGAATTCTGCGAAAGGCGGGCAGTCTTCCCATTTTGATCCGTACTCCAACACATAAGCTCTCAACATATCGTCTAGGATTTGGTTGACTCTCTCAGTCTGTCCATCAGTTTGCGGGTGATAAGCGGTGCTGAAATTCAACTTGGTTCCTAATCCTTCTTGGACTTTCTGCCAAAATCTCGAGGTAAATTGGGTTCCTCGATCTGATACTATGGTCTTGGGGGTTCCATGCAGACTAACAATTCTAGCAATATACACCTCTGCTAGCTTCGAACTCTGGTAGGTTGTCTTGACAGGTATAAAATGAGCTACCTTGGATAGTCTATCAACGATGACCCAGATTGAGTCATTTCCTCTACTAGAAGTAGGCAATCCGGTGATAAAGTCCATTCTGACAGAATCCCATTTCCATTCCGGAATCTGCAACGGTTGCAACAGTCCTACGAGTCTCTGATGCTCTGCTTTGACTCTTTAACAGATGTCACACTTTGCGATGTAGCTTCCGGTTTCCCTCTTCATCTTGTGCCACCAAAATTGCTCTTTCAAATCTTGATACATCTTCGTTCCTCCGGGGTGGATAGAATAAAGAGTATCATGAGCTCCCTACATGATAACTTGCTCCAGCTCCAAATCTGTTGGCACACAGATACGTCCTTTGTACCACATAACTCCTTCGTTTGCAGTGAATCGAGGTACCTTTCCCGTACCAATATGACGTTTGATTTTGTCGATACTTTGATTTCCCTTCTGAGCTTCCTTGATTTGGCTAATCAAAGTGGGTTGAAGTTCAATGCTAGCTAAAACTCCTTTGCTAACTATCTCAGTTCTAAACTACTCCAACTCCTCAACAAACTTGGCTGCTTCTCCTTGTTCATGGTGTTTAGCCTGCACGGCAATCTGCTAAGAGCATATGCTACCACGTTGGCTTTGCCGGGGTGATAGTGAATATCAAGGTCATAATCCTTGACTAACTTTATCCATCTCTTTTGCCTCGTATTCAGCTCCTTCTGAGTGAAAATATACTTCAATCTCTTATGATCTGAGTAAATCTCACAGCAATTACCCATAAGATAATGGCGCCATGTCTTCAATGCCAAAACTACGGCTGCTAACTCAAGATCATGGGTCAGATAGTTCTGCTCATGCCGCTTCAGTTGCCGAGACAGATACACGATAACTTTGCCTTCTTGCATCAATACACATCTGAGACCTATCTTGGATGCATCACAATACACATCAAACAGCTTCTTGATATCTGGCATGATCAATATTGGGGCTGAAATCAATCTCTTCTTCAGTTCTTGGAAACTAGCTTCACATTTGTCGTTCCATTCAAACTTCTTGTCCTTCTTCAACAATTGGGTCATGGGTTTGGCGATGCTCGAGAATCCTTCTACGAACTTGTGGTAATATCCCGCTAATCTGAGAAATGCACGGACTTGGGTTTGAGTGGTGGGGGCTTCCCATTCTTCGACATCTTTGATCTTGGCGGGATCAACAAAGACTCCTTCGGCAGACACAATATGTCCTAGGAATCCTAGTTCTTTCAGCCAAAACTCACACTTGCTGAACTTGGCATATAACCGATGCTCTCTCAGGGTTTCTAGAACGATTCTCAGATGTTGCTCATGCTCTTCTTCTGACTTGGAGTAGATAAGGATATCATCGATAAACACAACGACAAACTTATCTAGGAAATTCATAAAGACCTTATTCATGAGATTCATGAAATAAGCAGGGGCATTGGTTAATCCAAAAGACATAACCGTATACTCGTATAAACCATAACGAGTAGTAAAGGCAGTCTTCGGAATATCCGTTGCACGAATCTTAAATTGGTGATAACCAGTCTTAAGATAAATCTTTGAGAATACTTGGGCACCAATCAACTGATCAAACAAATCTTCTATCTTTGGCAAAGGGTACTTGTTTTTGATGGTGACGTCATTCAGCTTTCTGTAATCTGTGCACAAACGGTTGCCTCCATCTTTCTTGTCGACGAATAACACTGGTGATCTCCATGGTGATGCGCTTGGTTGAATCAAGCATGTTGCTAACATAGCATCCAACTGCTTCTTTAACTCTACTAACTCTGAGGGGTTCATGCTATAGGGTCTCTGGGCTATGGGTCCGGTTTCGAGGATTAGTTTGATAATGGACTCAATATCCGTATCCGGGGGCATACCGGGCAATTCATCTGGGAATACGTCGGGGTATTCACAGACTACTCTGACTTGGTCTATGGTGGGTAGGGCTAGACTCTTGTTGCACTTGAATTTACAGGGTAAGGTTTCAGATATATGCTCTACTGTTACTCCAGAGCTATTGGTCATGGTGATGGCTTTCTTAGCATAGTCTATCAGTCCTTTATGCTTTGACATCCAATCCATTCCTAGTACTACTTCCAATCCTTTGGTTCCAAGTACTATTAGATTAGCATAAAAATCTATCCCATGTATTCTGATAGGCACAACTTTGCAAATTTTTCTAGCTTTTGTAGTTGAACCGGGGATTTGGACTATCATGACATGCTTCAAGTTGGTTGGGTGGATCTTACTAGTGCATGCAAATTCTTCAGTGACAAATGAATGCGATGCCCCCGAATCAAACAACACCCTTGCTAAAATTGAGTTGACAGAAAACATACCCAGCACTACATCTGGCGCTTCTTGGGCTTCTTCGGCGTTCATGTGGAAGAGACAGCCATTGCAGTTGTGAGGGTTCCCTAGGGCAAATCTTCTCCCTGGTTGAACACGACGCTGCTGTTGAGCTGGGGTATTCACATTGGCAGTGGCGGCAGTCTTCTTGGGGCACTCATTGGAATAGTGACCCTTCAGTCCACACTCGAAACAAGTTATCTGAGACTTGTATTTAGTTGTGACAAGCACAGCATTGCTTCCGGTTCTGGGTGTAGTGTTGTTGTTGTTGTTGTTGTTGTTGTTGTTGTTGTTGCTGCTGCTGCTCTTGGGAGGTGCACAGTTGAAATTGCTGGTGTTGCCGGGGTTGTTGTTGTTTCCTCCGGACTTCACATTGCCTCTGCTACGGTTGGGGTAGCTTGGGCGAGACATTGCGGGTCGTTTGTTTCTTGGTGCATACCCTGCAGACGGGTTGGGACGATACTTCTGGTGACTGCTGGATCCAGCTTGGTGCATCTTACGATGTTTACGATTGTCGTTTGCCTGGTTAATCTTCCCTTCTATCTGAATGGCAGAGTCGACTAGCTCTTCGAGATCCTCGAAGCGGATGTTGACGAGGACAGTCTACATCTCATCATGTAGTCCGTTCAGGAATCTCTCCTTCTTCTTGGCCTCCGTGTTGATCTCATCAGGTGCATACCTGGCTAGGGACAAGAATCTGTCACTATTGGGGGATACCCCCGGGTAGGGTCACGCCGGGGGATAAAGACCGAGTTAGCCGAGGTTCGGCAAGGCCAAAGCAGATGCTGGCCGGGTCACCTCAAGGCAGGCCAAATCATGGGGTAATCCGGACCTGGGGGCGTTCGCCTAACTAGGCCTCATCCGACTTAAGCGGTAAGTCGGAAGTGTATGTTTTACCTGTATACAGGAAAGGGTGTGGCCGGATGAACCATCATCCAGGTCACAGCAAGCTTCTAGGAGAAGGAAGGAATCTCGCTGGTCAAAAGGAGCCCCGGTACGCACTGCCTGAGCGAAGCGAGCAAGGACAGGACCACCGGGGCGTGGCCGACAAGCGTGACGACGCCCGTGTCAGCTGACAAGGGCACCGTCAGAGGCTCACGTAGCTAAAGCATGTGTGACGCGGGGGAAAAAGCACCCCGATCGGCTTACCACTTTGGGTGGAGGCATATTCTTAGGAATATGCCTCCACGTATGCCCTAGGCAGAAACCGAGCCTCCCCTATAAAAGGGGGGCTAGGGCTTCTGTAGAAGGGGTTGGTTGGTTGATCTCTCTGGGATATAGTCTTGGGCTAGGGTTTCAGGTGTGATCTGTGGGTGAGAGTACGAGAGCTCCTTCTTCCTCCTCTCGCCTATACAGCTCTAGGAGCACTTGTAACCTTGGAAGTAAATCAATACAAGTTCTTGTGTGGAGAATCACTTCACTATCCCTCCCTGGATTCCCCTAGCGAGTATTAGTCCCCACCATTAGCCTATACATGGCATCTGCCGTGACACCACCACGACAGTTGGCGCCCACCGTGGGGCTAGCGGCGCTAGTAGGGGTCAAAATCCGGACGGGAAACTTCATCGCCACCGGCGAGCGCATCGTCTCCGGGCTCGTTCAGCGCTTTGGAGCGCTGGACTTCGTCAGCGACAACGCAGGCTGCTTCAGCACGCGCCCTCTCCCGCGCAACGACATCTTCGTCAAGCTCGGCGCGCACAAGGTCTACGTTGCGGTGGACGTGTCTAGCGTTCATCCGCGCCACGTCGTCAAAGCGGGCGAACCGCTCCTCACTGTGGCTCGCGGGGAGTGTATCGCTCGTTCCCCGGACCATGCAGAGGTAATGATGACAGCGCCAGGTGCGGGTGCGAGCAAAGATCCGGCGCCAGATCCGGAGGTGACGCCCAAGGCACCAAGGAAAGGTAGGGGTCCTCCGCTAGAGAGGCCGGAAAACGTGTTGAGAGAGGCAATGGATAGCTTGGCAAACCCTGTAGTAGCAGCGGTAGATCCGGCTCGTGCACAGGCCGAGCTAGAAGAAACTAGACAGAAAATACTAGAGGGCGCAAAGAAAATAGCCGCGGCCCAGCAGTCGTTGAACATGACGCTGCGTGAGTACGCTAAGGCGAACAAGGTTGATAATGTAAAAGTCAAAGGGAGAAATCTCACGAGTGAGATGAACAGAGAAGGTGATGCCGGAAATGAGGAGTCAGAAAACTGTTTATCCGTGGGGCTGCCGAGGTATAGTACCCCGGCCAAGAACCTCAGAGCAGCGGATGCAGCCGCGTCTGAGTTAGAGGGACTGACGGGTGAAGCCCGGCAAAGGCAGCAAGCTCGGGTTAACGAGCTGGTTCGGATTGCAAATAGGCAAAACGAGGAACTACTTAGGGCAAACCCGGAGAGAGCTGGAGCCTCCAAGATCGTCCATTCGGCGGTGGGTAACCCGGAAAAATTCGCTGGAGCCGCATCGTTCCCTCATGGTGGTCCAAGGAGAGAGGAGGTGGTAACCTCGGCCAGACGGAACAAACAGATTGTCCCGTATGACCAGACACGGGCAGGGAAAGAAAAAGAAGCGCACAAAAATGATGATCGGTGGAGTGTGAGCCGAGGCGAAGCTGGCCGAGGTAACCGTGACCAAGGCAATGCCGGTCAAAGGACGATGTCAACGGCAATGCCGGGCAGCAAAACTCAGCCGGAGCAAGACAACCGCAGCAGCGGAACATGCCAAGGCAAGAGCATAGTGCCGGCCGAGGTATGCAACAGAAAGGTGCGCCACAAGAGCAAAACCGGTACAACGACGGTGATTCAGAGATGGAAAATGCGGGATACCCGAGTCCGGACTATCATGTGATAGGGTCGAGATTGGGAAGTAGGGATTTGATGCCGGACGACGCAAGGTTGAAACTGGATCGACTGTATAGGTCGGAACAGATTGAATGTTAAGGTCCACCAGGTCCAGCATGTTTTGGACCCCGGATCATGAAAGAGCCACCAGTACCGAACTTTCAGCTGCCCAGGGGCACCAAGACCTATGACGGTAGTACCAAGCCAGAGGATTGGCTGATAAACTATGCTACGGCTGTAAAAATTGCCACAGGCAACCTGAGATGGGCCGTACGGTATGTACCCCAGATGTTGGAAGGCCCGGCAAGGGTGTGGTTGAACAATTTGCCACCAGGAAGCATCAACTGCTGGATAGATTTCGAGGAGATGTTCATTAGCAATTTTTCGAGTACGTATCAAAGGCCAAATAGGCCACAGACCCTAGCTATGTGCAAGCAAAGACCCAATGAGACAAACCGGGAGTTTTTGACCCGGTGGTGTACCGTGAGGAACTCATGCGAGGGCGTGATAGAATCACAGGCCATAGCATGGTTTGCATAGGGGTGCAGATATGGAAGCGAGCTGTGGATGAAGTTGCAACGGAAAATGTTGGCTACGTTGGCAGAAATGATCCGGATTGCAGATTCGTATGCATTGGGTGACCCGACCCAACCAAGGCTCGCGTCAAACGAGTCAAGCGATGGGTACTATCAAAGGGATGGATCCGGATCATCCCGGAGGAATGATTACAGAGGAAAAAGGAGAGATGATAGACCGGACCACCGGTACGGTTCGCACCAAGTTGCAGCTGTGAATCAAGATCAACCCGGAGCAGGGGGTAGCCAGCGCCAGAAAACTGGAGGTCAATGGACTCCAAGGAACGATGGGAAGAAAACTTGGACACCGGAGCAAAAGAAGCAGTGGCAAGAAAGGAAAGACCGTCCGAGGTATACTTACGAGTCGATGTTGGACCAGCCATGTAAGTTTCACACGCCAAATCCGAACAACCCAGCGGGTCATACGACGAGGCAATGTGAGTGGATGTGCAAGATCGAGCAAGGTGGTTCGGGGAATGCTCAGGCACCCCGGAATGATCAGCCTCGGCAGGAGTTACCCCGGCAGCAATTGCTCTCCGGAGCGAACACGCAACAGCTAATGTTGCCTCCCCCTCCGCTGAGGTATGATAACAATAAAAGAAGGGTTGCAGTGCATCAGGTAGAAAATCAGCATCAGACGGATCAGAGGCACCCCGGAAATGAGGGGAGAAACGAGTACAGGGAGCATCACCAGAGCTACTATGTATTCACCATAGAGGAAACTGATAGAAAAAGCTTGCAGCGTAGGCATATGGAGGTGAATGCAGTAATGCTTGCTGTGACGAGGTACATGCCTTGGTCCGATCAGGAAATCACCTAGAGCATTAGGGATCATCCCAAGCTCATGCCGAGCCCTGGTTCGTATGCGTTGGTGCTGGATCCTACGTTCATTGGACCTAGCATTAACGTAAGGTTCTCCAAGGTACTGATCGACAACGGCAGTAGCATAAATATCATGTATGCGGACACAATGCGCAAGTTGGGTATCTCAGAGAACATGCTCCAGGCCACGAGGAAAACTTTCCATGGCATTGTGCCCGGCATTTCTTGCGAGCCCATAGGCAAGGTCCGGGTCGACGTCTTGTTCGGCACGAGGGATAATTGCCGAACCGAAAATCTGGAGTTCGAAGTGGTGAACTTAGAAAGCGCGTATCATGCATTGCTCGGAAGGCCAGCGCTGAACAAGTTCATGGCAAGTTGTCATATCAGCTACTTGAAGATGAAGTTGCCCGGACCAAACGGAGTGATTACCATTGCTGGGGACTTCCGACGTTCCATGGAGTGTGCGTTAGCCGGATCAAACTTAGCTGAGTCACTTGTGATCACGCAGGAAAAGAGAAAAATTCAAGAGGTGGCGGCATTGGCTCAGTCCGCACAGCAGTATATGCCGGAGCTGAGTAACCCGCATGGAACTGTCTCTTTCCAGGCCACGAAAGATACCAAGAAGGTTCCCGTTGATGACATGTTCCCAAAGCGCACCGTAACAATTGGTGCCGGGTTAAGTGATAAATAGGAAAGCGAGCTCGTCAGCTTCCTCCATGAGAATCGAGACATTTTTGCTTGGTCCACACAGGACTTGCAAGGTGTTCCGAGGGAGTTGGCCGAGCACTCTTTGTATGTGAGACCCGGAGCCAAGCCGGTGAAGCAACCTCTCCGCCGCTTCGTCGAAGATAGGAGGAAAATCATTGGAGATGAGATAGCTCGGTTGCTAGCTACAGGATTTATCATGGAGGTTCTTTATCCGGATTGGCTGTCTAATCCGGTGCTGGTGGAAAAGAAGAAGGATGACCCGAACGTGGCGGTGGTTTGGCGTATGTGTATCGATTACACGAACCTGAACAAGGCGTGTCCAAAAGACCCATTTCCGCTGCCAAGAATAGATCAGGTCATACACTCAACTGCTGGATGCGAACTGTTGTCATTCATTGATGCTTATTCTGGTTTCCACCAGATACCTCTGAATCCGGATGATCAAATAAAGACTGCGTTTATTACCCCGTATGGGGCTTATTGCTATCGTACCATGCCGTTTGGTTTACGTAATGTAGGGGCAATGTACCAGAGGTGTATGCAAAAATGTTTGCATGACCAAATAGGTCAAAATGTGCAGGTGTACGTGGATGATGTGGTTATCAAGACCAAGGAAAGCAAAACGCTCCTTGATGATATCAGGCAAACATTTGCAAACCTAAGAAGGTTCCAGATGAAACTTAACCCGGAAAAATGCACCTTCGGTGTCCCGGCTGGAAAATTGCTCGGTTTTCTCGTCTCCAGCCGAGGTATCAAGGTTAATCCAACCAAAATCTGGGCCATCGAACGAATGGAACTGCCGAAGTGTCTTAACAATGTCCAGAAGTTCACAGGTTGCCTGGCCTCGTTAAGTCGGTTTGTATGTCGGTTGGGAGAAAAGGCTTTGCCTCTTTACCAACTCATGAAAAAGTTGGATAAGTTCATTTGGACACCGCAGGCTGATGAAGCCTTTGCTGACCTAAAGAAAATGTTAGCCACGGCACCAGTGCTAGTCTCAAGGAGCCAATGTTGCTCTATATAGCCGCAACCAACCGAGTTGTAAGTGCAGTGATAGTGGTGGAGCGCGATGAGGAAGGTAAGTCGGTGCAAAGGCCGGTGTATTACTTGAGTGAAGTGTTGTCAACCTCAAAGCAGAAATACCCACATTATCAAAAAGTGGCGTATGGCGTGTACATGGCCGCCAAGAAACTGAAGCACTACTTTGAGGAGCATCCCATCCGGGTCATATGTGAGGCCCCCATATCCGAGATAATGAGTAACAAGGATGCAAGCGGCAGAATTGCAAAATGGGCAATTGAGCTAGCTCCTTATGCTCCGCAATATGATAGACGAGAAGCCATCAAATCTCAAGCTGTGGCGGACTTTTTCGTGGACTGGGCCGAGGTGCAGTACGAACCACCGCTTCCTGATCCGAACTATTGGCGAATGCACTTTGACGGATCAAAAACCAAAACCGGGCTAGGTGCCGGAGTTGTGCTCACGTCACCAAAGAAGGACCAGTTGAGATATGTGCTGCAGATCCACTTCACCGCATCAAACAATGTCGCTGAGTATGAAGCACTTGTGCATGGGCTCAAGGTAGCAAAAGAAATTCGTATACGTCGGATCATATGCTTTGGTGACTCGGATTTGGTGGTGCAGCAAGTGTCCGGAGTGTGGGACGCCCTTTATCCGAACATGGCTATACAAATTTCATGTGCAGAAGATTTCTGGTTACTTTGAGGGATGCGAATTTCATCATGTACCCTGAGTGGAAAATGAGGCTGTCGACATACTGTCGAAGCTCGGGTCAACCAGACAAGCAATTCCACCGGGTGTAGCATTAGAGCACCTCAAGAAACCATCCATCAGGCCATCCCCGGAGTCCGAGTCAATCTACGTCCCGGAGGACACAGAATCCGGAGCTATGCCCATGGACGTTGACACAGGAAGTGGTGCGCAAAACCCGGGGACTGCTTCGCAAAACCCGGGGACTGCTTCGCAAGACCCGGGGACTGCTCAGCATGGTCCAGTTGAAGTTATGCCAGTGGATCAGATGGAGATAGACGAGGACGTGTTCCCCATGCGGCCAATACCGGCTTGGGCATTGCCTATATTTCAATTCCTGAAGGATGGAACGTTACCCACTGAAGAGGTGCTGTCCAGGCAAACACAGAGGAGGGCAAAGGCCTACACGATCATCAATTCTGAGTTATACAAAAGAAGTGTGACCAATGTCCTCCAGCGGTGTGTTGACCCGGAAGAAGGGCTTGAAATCATCCGAGATATACATCAGGGGGAATGCGGGCATCATGCCTCATCCCGAGCCTTGGTAGCAAAAGCTTTCCGACACGGATTCTATTGGCCAAATGCCTTAGAGCAAGCACAAGATATGGTGAGGAAATGTAATGGTTGTCAGAGGTACGCTACCAAGACACATATGCCAATGTCGGAACTCAAGACCATCCCAATCACTTGGCCATTTGCCGTATGGTTCTTGGATATGGTTGGCCCGTTCAAACCAGCAAGGGGAAATATGACTCATATTCTGGTGATGGTGGACAAATTTACGAAGTGGATTGAGGTAAAGCCTATAAGAAAATGTGATGGAGCTACGGCCGTAACATTTCTCAAAGATATCATCTTGAGGTACGGTTATCCACACAGTATCATAACTGATAATGGCACAAATTTTGCGGAAGGAGCATTTGCTCGTTTCTGCCGGGATAAGAGGATCCGGCTTGACGTAGCTTCGGTAGCCCACCCCGCATCGAACGGGCAAGTGGAAAGATCCAACGGATTAGTATTATCCGGGATAAAACCCCGGCTCATTGAGCCGCTGCAAAGATCAGCGGGGTGCTGGATAGAAGAACTACCAGCGGTACTGTGGAGTTTAAGAATAACTCCGAATCGATCAACAGGCTATACGCCGTTCTTTCTGGTATATGGAGCAAAAGCTGTATTACCAGCCAACATAGAACATGATTCGCCTAGGGTCACCCAATACACAGAAGCCGAAGTGCAAGAAGCCCGGCAAAATGATGTTGATCTGCTGGAAGAAGCGAGAGAACTGGCATTGTCCAGATCCGCCATATATCAGCAAAATCTCCGACGCTATCATAGCCGGAAAGTGTGCCCCCGAGTCTTTCGGGAAGGTGATCTGCTGCTCTGGTTGGTACAACGTACTACTGGAATGCATAAATTATCCCCCCCATGGGAAGGGCCGTTCATCGTGAGCAAAGCATTGCACAATGATTCTTACTATCTTATAGATGCAAAGCCACAGGAAAAGAACAAGGTGGACAGGTCCGGAGAGGAATCAAAGCGACCATGGAACATAGCTGTACTTCGGCCTTTCTACACCTAGCCAAGAAGTGTATGTATCCGGGTTATCTCATATGTCGGTATGTATGTCGGCAATGAGCTTATCAATGAAATGGTGGCACCTCGAGCAGTGACTCGGGGACTGCCTTAATAATGTTTGTTATTTTCTGCGCGTCAGCTGGAGTAAGTTATTCTACTTAATTCGGATTAGTAATGTGTGAGCACCAAAAATCCAACTCTTCGACTTGCTGCTGTCCAACAACAATTGGCTTCATGGCAAGCAAGAGAACAAGTTTGGAATTGCGTAGCACATGAAAAACGACTAAGGAAAAGAATTTATTCGAGCTGACGTTTTTGTTTCGGACTAGCCCCGTATTCATTTTCAAATTGTTATACAGTTTTATTTTTGAGATAAGTCTAAAAGTTTCCCAGTATTGTTAAGACAATTTTTCAAGCTCGGATTCGTAAGTTGTAAAACCGAATCAAGGTAGACACGATCCGAGCCAAAAGATTGAACGAACAAGAAAAAGAAACTCGGGGACTATGCCCAACTTAATCCGGCATAAGTACTCAGTAGCAAAATATCACATGTGTTTGGAATACAATTCCACCCGGCATACCGGGGATCTCATAAATTTTCAAGTGTTTTTTCTTAAGGAGCAGCGGGAGGAAGTTCGGCATCATCGTCGCCCTCTTCGATATCCGAGGCAGTGTCCTCTTCATCTTCACCCGAATCATCTTCAATGTTTTCAACGACCTCTTCGCCTGCAACTTCCAGGAAGCTCGGACCCTCAGTCCATTCGTGAATGGGGGCATATTCGATGAGGCTGTGGGCGCAAGCCTGGCGCCGAGCTACCCACTCCGGGTCATCTATCCATTTGGATCCAGTGCGCAGGCGTGTGAGGAGGCTGAGATCTATCTTTTCATACCACGTCAAAATGTGGTGAAGGATGGTATCGGCAGCAGCACGTCCAGCAGATTCTTGCCAGAGGTCGAGCTGGGTCTCAATTTCCAAAAGTCTTTCAGCGAGCTGTGTGACTCTCTCTGGAGCATCATCGGCGGGCCAGAAGGCGTTGAAGACTCGGACTGAAACATCGAGGAGGTCCCTTCCGTAGTTCTTGATGATTTCCACGCGAGATGACAGGCTGACCAACAGGTCCTCCATGTCAAATGGAATGCTCTCACCCTCACGAGCGACCGGAGTACCCCTTTCTCGGCGGAAATTGGCGACAGCAGCACTGGCAATAGCAGTACCCTCTGGAAAGTGGCCTGGGAAACAAGGCAAAGGACAAAGTTGAGAAAACAAGACATATGAAGTAACCCGGAGAAATAAGGCGGATAAAGGAAAAGAAGTTACGTGAGATGTGACTGTGAATCCGGGTCAATTCCTTGGTGCAAGCTTCACGCCTCTTCCAAAGTTGCTCGAGCTCAGCATTTGCCGACTCAAGTTTGACCTCGGCTTCCTGAAGAAGTGCATGGTCCTTAGCATTTTGGAGTCTGAGGCGCTCGCGTTCTTCGGTGTAGTCCTGGCCAGCCTTTTTCAACTCGGTTTGGTGCTGCACCTTCATCTTAGCCATTTCAGCTTTGAGCTTGGCTATCTCATCATCTTTGGTCTGGAGGAGGGCGAGCTCATCATCTTTCTTCTTCAGCTCGGCTTGGTGCTGTCCTGCTTGTTCGAGAAAATGCAGCATCATGTTAGGCACATGCACACTTTCTTCAAGCAATGCTGAAATCATGTGTTGGCCCGGCAGAGCCGAGGTATGAATGTTTGCCGAGCCAAGGAGGAAAGTCGATGGAAATCACGGTAAAGACAGACAAGAAGGACGTACCCTTGATCTGCTCCAAGTTCTTCCGCATTATTTTGTTTTTAGCTTCCACCCCAGCTGCGGAAACCGAACAATCAGATCAGTTCGGCAAAGGAAGTGGAAGGGAAATGAAGGAGCGTTAAAGAAAGAAATTTACCCCTTTTCTCGTACTCCGCGATGAGTGCAGCCTGTTTCGTGCGAAGATTTTTGTGCGTATCCACCAAGCGCTAGAATTCAGCACTTCGGCGGTTGGTGGTCACCTAAAAGAGATACAGAAACTTAAGTCAGCCTAGTGCATGTTCGAAGTGTACTAAAATCCGGGCCAAGTGGAACTTAACCCGGCTCTAGGTGTGTGCATATTCGAAGTATACTAAAATCCGGGCCAAGTGGAACTTAACCCGGCTCTAGGTGTGTGCATGTTCGAAGTGTACTAAAATCCGGGCCAAGTGGAACCTAACCTGGCTCTAGGTGTGTGCATGTTCGAAGTGTACTAAAATCCGGGCCAAGTGGAACTTAACCCGGCTCTAGGTGTGTGCATGTTCGAAGTGTACTAAAATCCGGGCCAAGTGGAACTTAACCCGGCTCTAGGTGTGTGCATGTTCGAAGTTATCATGGAGCTATGTTAGTTCTATAAAAGAGCATCCGGCCGAGTAACAAGTCACTCCCCCGGAGGCTCGGGGACTAATGGTTATTATCTACAATTTGCAAAGGAGAAACGACGTACCTCCATCATTCGTCCAGCGAGGTTAATGGCCTTTGCGGCAGTATTCATCTGAGCGGAAAACTCGGCGGGGCCGAATTTTTCCGGGAGATCAGATTCCTGGACTACCTCTGCCTTATTCCAGTTCATGACAAACTCCATCAGGCTCGGAGGGTACCGTTCCCCCGTGGGCATATGGGGCGTCACCAAGCCCTTTGCATGTGCTTCCTGCCTCTCCACCAAGGCAACGGCGGGGCTGGTGTGCAGAACCAACTGCTAGGCTTCGGTTGGCTCGGCAAGCGCGTCCTTTGTCGCTGATGTCTTCTTGGGGAGCATTGACTCAAGGGTGCGTTGCCCAGGTTCGGCAGCACTGGGCTTGGCAGCGTCTTGAATCTTCTTGCCCTTGGCTTGCTGGGAAGAAGAAGCCGTAGCAGCGGTTTTTCCCTGCCGAGGTTGAGAGGACTCGGAAGATGCAGAGGAACTGGGCGCTAGTACTCTCGTTGCTGGACTTGGTGCCGGCGCTGATGTTTTCGCAGCCGGAGTGGGTGCTGATGCTGGAGTTGGAGATGGTGCTGGTTTGGCTGCTGGTACTGGAACAGATGCTGGAGTCAAGGTAGCCTTAGTGGCTGCTGGTTGTGGCATTGCTGAGGTAGTGGGTGCCGTTGCTCTGGCTAGGCCGGTTCCCCCCGCCCCAGGATGACCCGGAGTGGCCGCAGAGCCCTCCGGAATAGGGCTCAGCGGACGTGACTCGTCGTCACGACGGGGTGAAGGGCTAGGCCGGAGAGGTGATGAGATACTGGATCCACTTTGAGGGACCTCCACCGGAGCCCTGTGAAATCAAGTAACGTCAGAAGAAAAATTACGACGAAGTAAGGAAGAACGAGTTACAGAAGAAAGAAGGACTTACGCATCCGAGGTTTCGGCTGCTCTGGGTTTCCAAGCCCTTCGTGCTGGGGCCTTCTTTCGCCTTTTAACGGGCTGGGAAGGTCCGGAGGAAGAGCTTGAGGAAGCCCCGCGCTTTTTCTTCGACGCCACCGGAACTGGCTCGTCCGTAGCGAGGGGAGGATCCTTGTGGATATGACCACCGGGGTGAGCTGATGGCGGAAAAGGAAAAGAAAGGGGGATAGCCTCAAAGGGTTCAATTATCTCGATATCCGAGTAATCTTCATCATCGGGCCAATCTCTAGCAGAAGAGAAGTTACCCGTGGGTCGTTTCGTGGCATCGGTCATGGGGAGAAACATCTCTTGGTCCGGCTCCTCTTCGTCTGAAGTCACCCGGTCCGGTGCCCACTTAAGGGTCGGATCGGTGCCGTCCTCGAGCGTCTGCTGAAGGAATAGCTGAGGAAAAGAGTAAACAAACGAGTCAAAAATGCAACAATAACAGACACGTGATTAGTCCGGGGTAAGGTTGCAGCATGAAACTTACCGCGGGAGGAAGCCGGTCACGGCAGAAATGCTCAATCCCCCAAGTCCACTCAGAGGAGAAGTCCTTGTGAGTGGTGAAGAGAGCCTTAACCTGGCGATAAATCTCCGTGTTGTTCATTTCGAAGGATGAAGTCCGGTTGGGATCGCGGCCGTAGCTCATATGGCACACCTTGTGGGTGCACTTCTGGAGAGGGGAGATTCGGTTGCGCACGAAAGTGATCATTGCATCCTCGTTGCGCAACCCGAGCTCCTTCAGCTCCGCGAACCTTTTGTTCACTTGGTTGGCCAGGGCCGTAGGTTTCCTGGGAATGACGTCCCACAGATCCGGGTTCGGCGGACCCGGTGTATAGGGGAGCAACCGGATCAAATCTTCGGTGCCCGTGTTCCGGACGTAAAAGAACGTCCGGGCCCACCCTTTGCAGGATTCTAGCCCTGTGACCCGGGGGAAAACAGAGAACCTCCGGGGTGAGATGGAGGCCGCTCCGAACTGAGTGAGCCGCTTGTCCTCCGGATCAGTGTGGATGTCGAGAATAACGTTGCGACGAAGGGCGAAAAACCGGATCCACAGCTCCTTCGTGGGCCATAATCCGGCGTAGCCTTCGATTGTAGAAGCAAAGGCAGAGAGAGAAGTAATGGCATTGGCTGGAAGATGGTGCGGCTGGAGATGGTAGGTACTGAGCCAATCATGGAAGAAATCGCTCACCGGCAGTCCGAAGCCCCGTTGAAAGTGAGACAGGAACACAACGAACTCCCCGGGATTGGGTGAAGGAGCTAGCTCGACGGAGGCGAGGCGAGCGGCGACGCCGGCGGGGATGCGTCTGGTCCGGTAGAGCCAGTCCAGATCGTCCTGGCAGACCCAGGAGCCAGCCCACGCGCCGCGGTCCGCAGCAGCGGCATCCTCCTCCATCTCTTGTTCAGCAATGGCGAGTTCTTCTTCCGTCATCTGCTCCTCGAAGCCCTCGCTGGCGCTAGAGGCGGCGGGGGACAGTGGCCTGGATTGACGAGGACCCGTAGCGGGAGATTTGCGTCGCAGTGACGGTGGCGCAGAGGCGCAACGGAGAAGTGCGGCGGCGATGCTGCTTTTTGGCAGTGCTGGCGGCGGCGCGGTCGCGAGGAAGACGAAGAGGAATAGCAGCGGGCAGAGGGGTGCGGTGAGGGAAAAATCCTAAGGGAGGCACCCCTCCGCTATTTAACCACTCCCATCAGGGGTGAGTGGGATCGCGCCCTGTGGACCGGCCACATGCTGTGGCCGTGTATCGCCCGTCCGGACCAATCAGTGAGGAGCCTCACGGAGGGCCACAGGGCGGAGAAAGTCCTGTGACGTGACGCGCTGATGCGGTAAACGAGGAGGCAGGCGTGACGTGACCTGCACACAGTGATAACTGACAATTACTGCGGCGGTTACTGGACCGTCCCTTAAAATAAGATGACATAATGATTACCATTCACATGGGTTAGCGTATGAGAGAAGGAAGCAAGACCCGGATGGAATTGTGGTAACCCGGTCGGCAAGTGGAAACTTGAAATGTGCGAAGGGAATGTAAATCCAAGCAGTCCGGGGTACAGAGGTAACTCGGCAACAATGACCGGGGCACAAAATTGAACCTGGTATGGCCTTAGCGGCCAAGGCAGCTAAGACCGCACCAGCTTCGGGGACTAATGTTGGGGGGATACCCCCGGGTAGGGTCACGCCGGGGTATAAAGGCCGAGTTAGCCGAGGTTCGGCAAGGCCAAAGCAGATGCTGGCCGGGTCACCTCAAGGCAGCCCGAATCACGGGGTAATCCGGACTTGGGGGCGTTCGCCTAACTAGGCCTCATCCGACTTAAGCGGTAAGTCGGAAGTGTATGTTTTACCTGTATGCAGGAAAGGGTGTGGCCGGATGAACCATCATCCGGGTCACAACAAGCTTCTAGGAGAAGGAAGGAATCTCGCTAGTCAAAAGGAGCCCCGGTACGCACTGCCTGAGCGAAGCGAGCAAGGACAGGACCACCGGGGCATGGCCGACAAGCGTGACGACGCCCGTGTCGGCTGACGAGGGCACCGTCAGAGGCCAACGTAGCTAAAGCATGTGTGACGCGGGGGAAAAAGCACCCCGGTCGGCTTACCACTTGGTTGGAGGCATATTCTTAGGAATATGCCTCCACGTATGCCCTAGGCAGAAACCGAGCCTCCCCTATAAAAGGGGGCTAGGGCTTCTGTAGAAGGGGTTGGTTGGTTGATCTCTCTGGGATATAGTCTTGGGCTAGGGTTTTAGGTGTGATCTGTGGGTGAGAGTACGAGAGCTCCTTCTTCCTCCTCTCGCCTATACAGCTCTAGGAGCACTTGTAACCTTGGAAGTAAATCAATACAAGTTCTTGTGTGGAGAATCACTTCACTATCCCTCCCTGGAGTCCCCTAGCGAGTATTAGTCCCCACCATTAGCCTATACATGGCATCTGCCGTGACACCACCACGACAGTCACGGTACTCCACTACAGTCATTCTGTCTTGCTTCAACTCTCTGAATTCATCCCTCATTCTGGTGACTAGGCCATGTGGCACGTGGGTGCGGCTGAACTTGATTTTGAAGGCTTCCCATGTCATCACTTGACCATGGTTCATCAGGCGGATGCTGTTCCACCAGGCTCTTGCATCTCCTACCAAATAGTGGGTGGCAAAGAGAACTTTCTCGTTGTCATCAACTCTGGCTACCTCCAAATTATTCTCCATCGTTAGCAACCAGTCATCAGCATCTAATGGGTTCTCTGAAGTACTAAAGATTGGGGCACTACTAGGAAACAACTCTTCTGTGGCACATGAAAATACATCTTCGGTGGCACATATCCTAGTCGCCACTATTACCTCACCACTGATATCTGCTTCATGTGGCACATATGGATATGCGCCACAGAAGTCCCAGACTTCTGTGGCTCATTTCTTCATATGCGCCACAGGAAGAACTTCTGTGGCGCATTTACGTGTATGCGCCACAGAAATGCCAAGCGCCACTGACTATATAATTATATGCGCCACTGATTGCGTAACACGTATTCGAAGTAAAATACTTTCCTGGTGTATAATCAGGTATTTATATAGGATTTATACAGTATTTATCTAGATGAGTATAAAATACATTGCACAAGTAGTAGATGCATGAAAACCGACATATATATATAATACAAACACTTAGAGCCCGATCGAGATACATTTATAGTGTCAAGTGCCAAATTTTTACACAAGCACCGATTACAAAGTTCATATCATCTCACATTACAAATATGAAGTGGCCACCGCCGCCTACACTAGGATCAAATAGAATACAACTGTGATAATGGTGAGCAAGAGCATTAGCCCGACCAATATCTTCATCCGGTTCTTCTTCCACAAGTGGTTCCTCCACTTGGCTATCGCCTCCTCTCTAGTCGCGTATCCTTTGTAGATGTTGCCGCTGAACTTGTTCACTTGTTTGTGGCAATCCTCCCACTCCTCGTAGACTCCTTGAACCCTACCCATGTACACCACATAACACCTCGTCGCCATCTCTATAGACGACAAGGCTTATTAGTAAAAATACAACGAAAAGAATGAATAAAGGGTTCACATCCATATATATTATATATATATATATGTTCACAGAATATAACAAATGATCCATAAACCTAAAAGTTAGATCATCATAGAAGCAATAAGTTCAACGACAACACGACCACAAGGTAGTTTAAGTCTAACAAGAATGACCATTTCGACCACGAGATAGTAAAGTTTATGACACACACACTAATACAGCAGGTGTCCATCAAGAATATACACACACTGGATCATGCTAGAGGCACACATCGATCATGATGAAGACTTCCTCTTCTCGCTTGGCTTCGGGAACGGTAGATAGCCCTGTTTCATCATCCACGTCCTTGTGTCACCCTGCTTACAGAGACGTTCTTCGATCTCCCTCTTACTCAACCCTCTGGCTTGTTGTAGGGCACCGCCCCTTGTGTTGACATCTTCAATGATGATTTGCGACAACTTCATCTAAATGCGATGGAAGTCTTCTCTAAGATCAGCATCGTCGATTTTCGCCAAAGTTTCGGCCCATCCTCGGAGACTAGATGGCAGCGTTAGGTTCTGGCAATCCCGAACATAGCCTTTAAGGTGATGGAGGACGTAGAAGGCCTCCTTGGCACCAGTAGTCGACTGCTTGACGCAGGGAAAGTCGAGCACGTGCTTGAACACGTGTTTGCCATCCTTGATACATTCCCCCTTATCTATGAAGGTGCATCTCTTCTTGGTGTAGCCCTCGAGAGCCTCATTGAGAACACCCCTTATTCTGGTGTAGTCTTTCTTCTTCGTCAAGCTCCCCGAGTCGAAATACATGGCTAGCGAATACCTCGGGGAAAGGACGATGAGTGTGCAGTATTTGTCTCTACGCAACACAATTGGAACGGAATGTTGGAAAAAGAGCAAAGGAAGAAATCTATAAGAAATGCATAAGCTACGGTGGCGATGAGCGAGTGTGTGTACTTACTCAGGAAAGAAAGGCAAAAGAAGTGTGCCCTTCCTCTTGTTGTCCACCATGAACTTCTCGAGGTACGCCGTCGCCTTGGTCCGTGTCTCTGATCCTTCGACCAACTGGTTGTCCCGCATGTAGTAGGGATCCACTATCGTGATTTCCGGGGTACTTTCTCTCTTGATCGTGAGCGCCAGATTGAGCGCGTATAGGCGGACCAAGTTATAGTCCAGCCGTTTCATGAGAAACAGCTTGAATATGTCCTCGAACACTACGAAGAATATATCCGCGGGGGGTTCATCGACGAAGCCCACGTCCAATGGCACTTTGGCCATGAAAACCAGGTAATTTGGATCTTCGTCTTTAAGAAGGAGGGCCTCTAGTATCTTGACACCCTCGTGCAAAGTTAACATGGCTCCAACCGCAATGTGGATCATATCCGGAGTCAATATCGGATCACCAGCTACACGCACTCGGGGCAAGCCAAATTGTGTGGATGGTACGACGACGGCGTCTTGACCCCGGATCCTCTTCAGAAGAGGCTGGTTTGCACCCTTCTTATTATTATTATTACCTCTCTTCCTGAAGTGATTCTTCTTCACAACAGTGTCAGCCACTGCCATCTGCTCATCAGTCGTCTTTCGGAGTGTGTTGGGACTGAAAACCAATCCCGGTTTCTCTTGTGGTGGATCAGCGGCCGGAGGCGTCTCTTGAGAAAGACCATGGAAGACCAGGCGCTGCGTGCATGTATTGGGCCGACCATCTTGATGGTCGTCGCGAGCTGCGAAGGGTTCTTCATCCACAGAAGGCATATACAATCCTTTAGCGGCGCCGGTGTTGATGAAGTCCTCAACGTTGACCAATTCATCATCATCTTCATGGGTGCCATCATGTGGTGGTGGTAGCGGGGGCGACGGTGGTTGCGGCATAATGTCTTTGCCATGTGGCGGTGCACACGCTGCCAAGAGTTGATGGTGACGTCTGGTGGTGGCGACGACGGCGGCTACTGGCTTCCGAGGTGGTGGTCGGGCGATCGGTCGAGAGGTGGTGCCGGTGCTCCCTCCCCCCCGCATGACGAATCTGGTTCTTCGGCCATGTCAAGGGCTAGTTGTAGCATTCCCCGAGGGTCTTGTGTTCGTCGGGTCCCTGAGGTTGAAAGGGGGGTCCATGTCGTTGCACCCTGGCAACACCCAAGCCAACCTGACCCTCATCATGTCATCATCCATTGTATTGTTGTGCATCGTGCGGCTCGCCGGTTGTATAAGAGTTCCCTTGGCAACATCCTTCAACTCACCACCAAGATCTTTAAGCAGGAGTACGCAAGAAGTGTCCTGAGGCAAAAACATGTTGTTGGGCGTCATGAGATGGCAGCAGTCATGCATCAAAGACATAAAGGAGATGACGTGCACTAACTAATTAGTTACCTTGGTGATGGCGTGGATCTCGGCTAATGTAGAGACACGACCGATGCCGGCGGTCGGCCTATCATCATCTGCAATCTCCCGCTCGGGTGCCTCATGAAGCACCACCGCCGTCGGCTGCGCCTTATTGGTATCTTTGGCGGGAGGGGGCGTCGGTGTGACCAAAACGAGCGGCTGCGTCCCGACGTTGACAGCCGGCGGGGTCACCAGGTCCGGCGACACGGTAACATTGATGCCTGAGTTGCTACCGCTTAAGCTGGGCAGATGTATCAGCCCCTGTCGACCTCCCGCATTCCAAGCAGTAAGCCCCTCGAAAAACTCAGGGGGGATCATCGAGCGGAGCTTCTCTTCCACTAACTTGTCCACCGTTTTCTCGTCCACCGCCTTCTCCTCCAGTGTCTGCACCTTCATCTTCAGCTCTGCAACAACGGCTTTATCCTGGTTTTTCCTCTCCCTTATTTTCTTGGCATCCTCTTTGTCGTACTCCTTGAACTTCATGCTCGTACCGAAGCCGGACACACGGCCAGCTGAGGACGGCGGCAACCCCTTGTCCCTCTTCTTGTAAGCATTGGTCGCCCTCTTGAAAACCGTGTCCCACGGCTCCGTCGAATCCTGGGACGACTCTGTGGCAGTAGCGTTCAGTTCATCCTCCTGCAGAGACAAGGAAAGGTGAACCCATTTAGATTCTTGACTTCATTATCTTAATTAGAACGCAATAGACTTGAGATTGGCGATAAATTCCTTCCTAGCTTCTTCTCCAATTCCTTCACCTCCGGATCGTCGGTGATGAACTCCCCTGTTTCCTTGTCCAAGTAGTAGCGGGCCCGGACAAATTGCCTAAGTTGCAAGTACGTGATTTTAAGCCAAGGGTTGTCTTTACCAAGGCGTTCAAGCTCGGCGTCCTCCTTGTCCCAAATGGCTTGTTTCCCCTGTAACCGCCGCTTCCAAGGCGGTGGTTACCTATGTTCTGTCCAGCATACTCCTTCCCCATTGAGTCCATTTTATAGCGTCAGCGGTAGCTATATCCGCCTTGAATATCCTAAACCCCTCTTCGTCGAGCATCGGATTTTTCTTACTAATAACCTCCCAGCTTTCACCTTTGTCAATGCTATTCTTCACCCGGGTTTTCCAGCTGCTCAAGGCGTTGCTCATCTTCGTGAGGGCTAGTTTGTTCACCGGGTCCTTTCTCTCGAGGTTTCTAAACCGCTCTGGGAATCTGTATCGCTTGTGAAGCTTCTTAAGGAGGTTATCGACCAAAGCTGCATTGTCAGCATGTCTGATGTACTTCGTGTTGATCGACATGCTTTCCCGGACGATGCACCCGAGTTGCAGGCCGTACCCTTTAGCAATCGCTTCTGGCGCAATGGGTTGGCCACTTTCTGTGACCTCAGTGAACTCATCGCAGACGGTGGCGAGCACTGGCACCTTCCACTCCTTCTGTTCCTTCTTCTTCTTCTTCTTCTTCTTCTTCTTCTTCTTCTTCTGAGAAGTGGCCGGGTTGCCGCTACCGCCATCCGTGCGCTCGCCGCCATCGGTGGTGTCATCCTCTTCGTCACCGCCTTCACTAGTTCCATCGTAGTCGTCTTCGTCCCCCTCGTAATCAGGATCTTCGCCCTCATTGGCCCCAGCAGCTCTGGCGACGGTCGTCTCCTCCTCCGGTGGTGGTGTCATCCTCATCACCTCCTCCTCCTCCTGTTGGGACCCCTGCCAGAATGACTGGTTGGCCTGTCTAGCTTGTTCTTCGATGCTGATCATGTGCTTAGAAGGGCCATACTCCTTGTTACCCGACATGTTTGCACTACTCTATTTAAAAGAGGCAAAAAGTTAGCACAAATCTCGGCCGAAAAATTCGGCATGACCTTTGCTAATTTTTTGACCTAGGAGTGCCCATTTCTCAACCGAAACGGAAGTGAATCGACATTTCGGGAGAAATGGGCAACTCAAATGAAATTCCTGCAAGACAAAACACCCCATCCCCATATTGACAGCCCCATGCATTGACCCTAGCATCCATCATATCCATCATCCACATGCAGTATATATATAACATATATACTAGTCCATCATCACATCACAGCCCCATGTATATATATAACAAATATAGTAGTCCATCATCACATCACAGCCCCATGTATATATATAACAGATATAGTAGTGTAACAGAAGTACTTGCTGAACAACAGAAGTGTAGTACTTGCTGTAGTACTAGGCTGAAGTGTAACAGAAGTACTTGCCGAACAGCAGATAACAGTTTAACATCCTAATAAATCCAGTACAAGTTATAACAATATACATTTTTCTTCTGGCTGCTTCTTCATGACAAACTAAATACTAGAAATCTGCTTGGTACAAAAAACTTTCAACTACAAGCCTATAATTGTGCTACTTTGGATTGCCCACATGAAGAAACTGTGGTGCATCTTTTTTTTGGAACTGTCCATTTGCAGAACAGTGCTAGAATTACATATGTCCTCAAAGATTAAGAAATCTCTCTGTTCTGAATGCTTTTGAGGACATTAAAGCCAAGTTAAATGTACCTTTTGCCATGGAAAAATTAATCACTGCAGCTAGGGAACTTTAGATAATCAGAAACAACAGTCTTTGAAAACAAAAGGCCAAATTTTGAAATTTGGAAGGGAGTTTACATGCAGGAACTTAAGATGGTCTCTCTCAGAATGGAAAAGCAGCATGCAGAATCCTTCAAAGAATGGCTCCAATCACAAAATTAGATAATTGATAGCTTTCTTTTCTTATTTTTCTTTCTCTGTTGTAATCTTTGTACTTATATGTAATTAATAAAAGTTGCAGTTGGGTTTCCAACACTGTTTTTGCCTCAAAAAATGCCTCGCCTCCAGGAGCAGCTACACTGTCTACATCATGTCCTTTTTGTGTTGAACAATCTTTGAGACATCAATGTGTGCAATCGAACGTAAATTCAAGTCAAATGCCATCAAATGCACCGTTTGTGTTCATATACGTTTAAGAACTCATAAAAAAGGATACTTGTTCTTGTGAAATATATAAATTTACCAAAATAAGAATATCCAATACGTAACTTTCTACAATTTCTGACTAATGGAGTTAACATGAAACTGTAATAAGAGTGAGAAGAAGAAACACTATATGAGTTTTTCATGACAAAAAACATTATTTCATAAATAAGATAAATTGCAAACATGGGAATTGAACACAAGACCAAATGATTGAGCATATTCTTTGTACCAACTGAGCTACCACACCGTGAATGTCACAATAGGACAGTCTGCCCTAATTATATATTTCATAGAACATTGACGTATCACCATTTTGTCAAAATATTTGGGTACCTCCCAATCCTACGACATGCCAACTTGTGTACTCAACATTTAATCACGAGAGACCGGTTGATCATACGGTGTAGTTAAACATATCCGTTCATCATGCAAAATCAGACAACAACAACGGGGCAATTGTTAGGGTTTCGGTGGTGTAGTCTGTGGTACCTAGGGACGGTGGACGGCGGACGGTGACGAGGTGGATGGCGAACGGCGAGGTGGACGGCGGGCGGCAAGGTGGCTCCTCCTCCACGGGCTCCGGCGAGGTGGCTGCGAACGGGCTCCTCTTCCTACGCGCTGCGGACGGGCTCCTCCTCCACGGGCTCTGGCGATGCAGGGCGGCTCTCCTCCACAGGCTCCGGCGCGGCGGTGATGCCGCTGCGGACGGGCTCCTCCTCCACGGGCTCTCCTCCACGGCGGCTCCTATTGGGTCCGCAGCATAGAAGACAAATTTTTTCCTACGGTGTGAACTACACGCCAAGATCTATCTACTAGGTACAAAGCAACGGGTGGACATACATCCAACGAGAACTTACCCTCGAAGACAACGAGTTTTGTTAACGAGTAGGAACTCGTGGTTGATGTAGTCGTACACTTGCCGATCTCAAGATCGTGAGGAAGTCCGAGCTCCGCAACTCAGCAGCGCATCCGTACTTGCACACACGTTCAAGCCACCGGACAACCTCCACCTCCTCGCTCTAGCGATCCAGTGGAAGCAGCAACTCCTTCCAGACGAAATGCCACCGGGAACATGTATCTCGCTAATCCGAGACCATGGGGGAATAATTCTAGGGGGGAGAGAGATCCTTCACAAGGAGGTGTGAGGATGAAGGAGGGAATGGGTGGCCTTTTATAGGAGGAGGGGGGGTGCCCCTCCTCTCCATGGCCGGCGCATGGGGGGGTGACCTCTCACCTCCCCCACTCATGTGGTGGTAACCCCTCCACATTAAAATGCCTCTTCACATTCCCTTTTAAAGTCTCCACTTTAAATGCATTAAAATTCTCCAAGTTTAATGCTCTCTCATTTAATAAAACTCTTTTATTAAATTTATTCAGAATTTTGTTAATTACTTTAATTAACAAACATTCACATATAGCCCCTTGCAATATTTCAATATCACATGCAGAACCACTTTCTGCAATTTCACCCGAAACAATTTATGGTTTCTATCGAAACAATTCCTGCGCTTTGCAATTCTTTCATCTGAAACATATGTGCTCCAAAATGGTGTCCGATAACTCTTAAGTGTGTCACCCTACGGTTCGCGAATAATGCAGACATGATCGAGACCCTTCTCAGATCAATAATCAGAAGCGGGACCTGGAGATCCATCTGATTCCTACACATTCAACGATGACTTCTGTGATCGTGAGAACCTTTAACGCTAGCAACTAAATCCCTTTGTCTCGCGATATATTACATGTCCGAGATTCGATCATCGGTATCTCCATACCTAGTTTGATCTCGTTACCGACATGCACTCTTTTCTTGTTCCTGTGATATAACATTCTAGTGATCACATCACTTGCTTGCAAGCTATCTTAATGGGATATCACCGAGAGGGCCCAGAGTATATCTATCCGTCATCGGGATTGACAAATTCCACGCTTGATCCATGAGCCTCAACATAACACCTTCATAGTACTGAACCCATCTTTATAGTCACCCTGTTACAGTGTGATGTTTGATGTTATCAAGATACTCTTCAGGTGTTAGCAATTAACATGATCTCATGGTCTAAGGATAAAGATTACTTCGTATGATGTTATAGCAATATAAACATAATAACTTGATCGTAATTCTATACTTCGGATGAATGTTCATCACATCGTTCCACCAATGGTGTGACCTTGTTATTAACAACATCCAATGTCCATGATCAGGAAACCTTGATCATCTTGTTAATCAACAAGCTAGTCTATAAGAGAGGCATAACTAGGAACCCTTTTTGTTTATTAAACACACATGTATTGATGTTTCCGATCAATACAATTCTAGCATGCAAAATAAACATCTATCATATATAAGGAATACATAATAACAACTTTATTATTGCCTCTTAGGGCATATTTCCTTCAGCTCCGGCACTAGGGTTGCGACGATAGAGAGAGGCGACAGATTGGCTAAGTGTGGATCAAGAGAGATAAAGGGGGATTAGGGGGAGAGGCCGAACCGTTCTGTGGCTAAGTGTGAAAGTTCCGTGGCGCATTCCCACAGAATGCACCACAAAAGTTGGAACATCTATGGCGCATTCTAAAGGAATGCGCCACAGAACTTCTTAACATAGTAAAAACCGTGGCGTCTCATAGTATGAAAAGATCTGATACTTGTCCTAGTGGTCTTGCTCTCTCTCCTGGGGCAGTCAGGTTCGAATCCTGGCTGTCTCACACATTTTTTTTCTTTTTTTTAAATATTTTTAATTACATACATATGCATATTTATTCAAAAAAAAGTAAGAACATATACATATATGCATATTTATTCACATATGCATATTTATTCAAAAAAAGCAAGAACATATACATATGTGCACATTTATTCATATATGCATATTTATTTTAAAAAAGCAAGAACATATACATATATGCATATTTATTCAAAAAAAGCAAGAACACATATGCATATTTATTCATACATATATATTTGTGTGTTTGCTTGTCACACACAAATGTGAATTTGTATACCCACACGAATATCACATTATATGTTTTAGTCTCTAACTAATACCCACATGAATTAATACACCAAAAAGTCACAAAATTGCTAGTGTCTCTTCACAATCTTCTTGCCCTTTTTCGTCACGGTTGAATACTTTGGCCCGTGCACTTTGAGATTTCTTCTTGTGTATGGACAACCTTTAGTAGGCAGTGTGGTCTTCCTTCTTACTTTAGTAGTAGTAGGCATGTCGAAGTACTTGTCGAATTCCTCTTCGATCTTCGGGTCGCCATTTTTGTCAAAGTTTTGCTCGTTGGCGGCTCCTTCCATTCCGATGATGCTCCTCTTGCCCCTCCTAACTACAACACGGTTGGGCTTTGATGGGTCGGTAATAAAAAAGCATTGATCAACTTGGCTAGTGAGTACCCAAGGCTCATTTTTTGCGGAGGCATTCTTCATTGATTTGGCATCTGGTATAACCATTGTGGTGAAATAGCGGCCTCCTTTTTCCACGTTCTTGGCCCATCTAACACGGAACATCGGTACGACCTCTCCACAGTAGTCGAGCTCCCATATCTCCTCGATCCTTCCGTAGAATCTTTCCATCACAGTAGTCTCATCATCAGCAAAGGATAACATAGTTACTCCTGAGTTTTGATATTCACTATTCTTGTCCTTTTCCTTGGTGTAGAATCTGTAACTGTTTATGTCGTATGACTGATAGGTCCTTAGGTTGTGCCCTAGGCCCTGCGACAAGGAGAATATGAGTTTTTGATCTTTCGTAGAATGCGTCTGTGGGGGATTGTCCAGTTGCCTTTTCTTGAACCAACCCGTGAAGCTAGAGTTGTGCTCTCTGGTTACGTCTCCCTTCTTCCTCGGCCGGCCCTGGTCGACGTACTCCTGCTCGATTAAGCTTCTGTGCTCTTCGACCCAAGGGCCGACCACTTCAATGTGTTGTAGCGTGACTCGGTGTGCCCTTGCAAAATTAGTGCATCGACCATCAATGCCGACATGCAGTGAGCGGCAGCCCTCGCGGTGACCATATCCATCGAGCCTGCCGAGGTGCTTCTTTGTGGGTATTCCAACATCCTCGTTCTCGGTGGTTAGATAATTCTGGAAGAAGGAGATGCACTCGTAGATCAGAAAGCCCTTGGCTATGCTTCCATCTGGAAGAGACCTGTTGCGAACGAATCCTTTGATGACACCGTTTAGCCTTTCAAACGGCATCATGTTGTGCAGGAATGTCGGCCCGAGCTGGATGGTGTTGTCCACGACATGTACAAGCAGATGCACCATGATGTCGAAGAATGCGGGCGGGAAGTAAATCTCAAGCTCGCATAGTATCATCACGATCTCTTCCTGTAGCCTGTCGAGCTGCTTCACACTGATCAACTTCCTAGATATGACGTCAAAAAAGTTACAGAGGCCAAACAACGTCTCACGGACATGCTCGTCCATTATCCCACGGATCGCAACGGGGAGTATCTGCGTCATCAGCATGTGACAGTCGTGAGACTTCATACCGCTGAACCTCTTCTTCACCATGTCCAGATATCTTCTTATCTTCCCCGAGTAACCGTGAGGAACTTTCACTCCTAAGAGGCACCTAAAAAACTGCTCGAGCTCGTCTAGACTCAGAGTGAAGCAGGCATCGCGAAGCACCACCTCATTCTTCTTAACTCTTTTGCGGCGACCTTGAGCCCCTTCCGTCTGATCATCATCATCATCATCATCATCACTATCAAGGTACTAAAGATCTTTCTTTATGCCAAGCAATTTAAGGTCCTTTCTTGCTTTCAGCCCATCCTTGGTCCTCTCCGGCATGTTTAGTAGAGTGCCAAGCAGACTCTCGGTAACGTTCTTCGTGATGTGCATTACATCGAGGCTATGGGGAGTGTGAAGGACCTTCCAATACGGCAGGTCCCAGAAAACAGACATTGCTTTCCATACACCCAGCAGCGGCGTTGTCCTCGGTCGTTTTTTTCCAGGCGCAGGGCAATCTACCCAATTATTCAAAAGCTCCTCGATTTCTTCGCCGCTCCTCGGACGTGGGGCTCTTTCAAGCTCGTCCTTACCATTGAATAGGTCACCACGTTTTCTCCACGGGTGATCCATGCGGAGCCACTTTCGAGTACCTTGGAACACGGTTTTCGAAGACCCGGGATATCTTGGTAGTTGGAGATGCGGTGTCTCATCCATGCACTTGACACATGCATTGTGTCCGTGGTTCACCTGGGCCGATACATATGCGTAACCAGGATAGTCCTGCACGGTCGTGAGCAACGCGGCTCTCACATGGAAATATTCTTTAGTGTAGGCGTCCCACGTACGGGCCGGCGTCTCCCACAAGCTGGCTAACTCCTCTCTCAATAGCCCGAGATACAGATGCATATCGATACCTGGTTGTTTCGGCCCCTGAATAAGAATGCTCATGTGTACATACCTTTGCTTCGTGCATAGTCACGGGGGGAGGTTGTACGGCCATACAAACACGGGCCAGGTGCTATGCGTGCTACTCTGGTTTCCAAAAGGATTGAGTCCATCGGTGCTCATACCCAGCCTGACGTTCCTTGCATCGCCCCCGGACTCTTCGAACTCGATGTCTAATGCATTCCACTGGCTAGCGTCTGAAGGGTGTGTCAGGATCTTGCCCTTCTCTGGATCATCTTCGGGTTTCTCTCTTTCCGCATGCCATTGCATGAGCTTTGCTTCCTTAGGATCTACGAAATATCGTTGTAGACGGGGGGTGATAGGAAAGTACCATACCACTTTTCGAGAACTTTCTTGTTCCCTCTCTTGTACCGTCCTTGGCCACACACCGGACATGTGGTTCTATCCGCGTACTCGTTCCGATAAAGTGTGCAATCATTGATGCATGCGTGGTATTTAATGTGTGGTAGGTCGAGAGGGCACACGATTTTCTTGGCCTCCTCGATACTTGTTGGCAATGTGTTCCCCTTAGGAAGTCGGTCGTGCCAGTATTCCATGTTCGCGTTGAAGCTCACATCGGTCCATTTGTGTTCAGCCTACATCTCCAGAGCCTTGAGCGTTACACTCAAACGTGTATCCTCGGGGCGACACCCAGGATACAATGGAGTCATCCCGTCTACCTTCATTTGGGCCAGCTTGGATTTCTCTCTGGCTGCAGCTTTGTCGTTGCTCGTCTCCTTGAGGAGCAGTTCTTGAACATGAGGGTCCTGCAAGACCGAAGTTAGCAGTGTCTGTGTGTTCGTGTCTTCTCCTTCTTCATGATCATGATCATGCCCGTCGCCATCTCCTTCTGCATGCTGATCATGCCTGCCAGCATCTCCTTCATCATGATGATCATGCCCGCTGGCATCTCCTTCATCATGATGATCATGCTCGGTAGACTCTTCATCTTCTCGCCCGCCCACGTCTTCGTGACCACCACCATGTCCTGTCGGCGCCTCATTGAGGTCGCGCATGAAACCGCGCCTGAGCAGGTGACCCTCCAATTGTCCAGATTCAGGGTCGATCCAGCGCTGCAGTTTGCATGTTCGACATGGACATCTTATCATGGTCTTGTTGTTCAGAATCATGTCCTCCTTCGCGCCTTTCTTTTACCTGGCAATTCGACCTTCGCTCATTGTGAGGATCATGGTTGCCTAAGCGGTCAAAACAAAGAGTATAGGTGAGAACCACACCATATGAACACACACATGCATGAATGCTAGCCAGAAAAAATTCGGCATGACCTTTCCTAAAATTAGGACATATGGATAGTGCAAAAATTTGCCGAAATGGAAATGAAACAACATTTTGGCAAACATCAATGCAACCACACCGGCCGGGCCCGACAACAACAAGGAAGCAACAAAAAACTTCCTCCCATTGCAAACATTCATGCACCACACAAGCATCATCTCACCATGGATCGCACACACACACACCGCCCGCGCGACAAGCTTCACCTACATGTTCATGGCCAAGTACTCACCTAGTAGACACAATAATAGCGAGACGATACCGCGTGATGAGAGAGTGTGGACAAATAGATCTACAAGTTGGTGGAGAGGAAATTAGTAAACAAATAGAGATGTGAGAGAGAAAAGTAAGGAACTTTTAGATCTAGAAGTTGGAGCGAAGCTTCCACTTACCAATCTATGGATTAAAGTAGGTTTAGTTACAAGAAAATGGAGAAACTATGGGCAAGATGGGGTGTGAGGGAGGAGGAAGACGAGTTGGGAGGAGGTAGAGATGTGAAATGGGTGGTGGTGGATAGATAGATAAGAGAGCTAGCTTTTGTCACCTTTTTAACATGGATCTGGACGCCCTCATCTGTGGCGCATATGTAGCAAATGCGCCACAAATGCTGAATCTTCTGTGGCGCATAAGCCATATGCGCCACGGAAGTGGGTGAATTAGATTCCCTCTATGGGGCCCACCTCCAAGTTCTGTGGCGCATGTGGGGATATGCGCCACAGAAGTGAAACACATCTGTGGCGCATGTCAGTACATGCGCCACAGAACTTGTGTGAATTAGATCCCGTGGTGGGCCCCCCCTCCATGTTCTGTGGCGCATAAGGAAATATGCGCCACAGAAGAGGCAACTTCTGTGGCGCATATCTCAGAATGCGCCACAGAACTTCCAATCTTCTGTGGCGCATGTTTTCTGGTGCGCCACTGATGTTTCCCTGTGGCGCATGGTTTCACATATGCGCCACTGAACATCTTGTATATCTATAGGTTGTTTCCTAGTAGTGGGGATTGGTATTCTGGAAGTTTTTCAACTTGGATCCTTGATGATCCTGATTTCCATGCTGATACATTGCAAATGTATCTATAATTTTTGATGTTCCATGCTTGGTTTTATCCACTTTCTTGTGTTTTGTTCCAACTTTGGAGTACTTTTCATATGATTTCTTGGACTAACCTATTAATAAGGGCCACAGTGCCAGCTGCCTGTTTTCTGCTGTTTTTGGTTCTAGGAAAGTCAGAAAATGAATATTCTCGGAATTGGACGGGACAAAAGCCAAAGTGCCTATTTTTCCAGAAGACTCCAGGAGCCAGAATACGAGACGGAGGAGGGCCAGGGGCTGGCCACACCCCCCTCCCAGGCGCGGGCTGGGCCTAGCCGCGCTAGGGCATGGTGTGGTGGCCCTAGGCACCCCCTCAGCCTCTCTCTTCGCCTATAAGAAGCCTTCTGACCTAAAAACTTCAGGGGGTTTGACGTTTTTCCACGAAAAGTTCCGCTGCGCCGCCGCCACCGAAGGGGAGATTCGGGGGATAGAAAGTCTCTGTTCCGGCACCCTGTCGGGACGGGGAAGTGCCCCCGGAGCCATCTCCATCGGTCTTCATCATCATCTCCATCGACCATCCATGTTTCCCCCATCTATGAGTGAGTAATCCCCCGCTGTAGGCTATGGGGATGGTAGGGATTGGATGAAATCGTTCATGTAATGGCATCAGATTGTTAGGGCATGGTGCCTAGTATCTTTTATTAGTGCTTTATGACTTTGTTGCAACTTGTTGTGCTTAATGCTTGTCACTAGGGCCCGAGTGCCATGATTTCAGATCTGAACTTATTATTGATTCATTATGATAGTATTGTTCTTGGTCTTATCTGCAAGTTGTATACACACGTCGTTGTCCGGAACCTATGGCCCCGAAGTGACAAAAATCGGGATAACCGGAAGGGAATGGCTTTGATGTGAGGATCACATGTGTTCACGGAGTGTTAATGCTTTGCTCTGGTGCTCTATTAAAAGGAACACCTTAATTGCCAGTAGTTCCCTAGAGGCCCCGCTGCAAATGGGCTGGCAGGACAAAAGATGTTGTGCAAGTTCTCATTGCGAGCACGTATGACTATATATGGAACACATGCCTAGGATTGTCTAGTGCTTGGATGCTTTATCTTATTTATCTGCAATTGCCCTGTGTTCTGATTGCTATGTGAATTGTCTTGTCCATGCAACGCCCGTCCATCCATCCCTATGCCTACCGCACTCGAATCCCACTGTTTACTGCTTTTGTTACTACTGTCTTTGCTTTACTACTACTGTTACTTTGCTATTTCTACTACAAAATTGTTGCTAATGATAAACTGTTGTGAGCAAGATTGTTTCCAGGTGCAGCTAAATTGACAACTCAGTTGTTAAGGCTTATATATATTCTTTGGCTCCCCTTGTGTCGAATCAATAAATTGGGTTTCACTTCCCTCGAAAATACTGCGATACACCCCTATACTTGTGGGTCATCAAGACTATTTTCTGGCGCCGTTGCCGGGGAGCATAGCTTTATTTATCAAGTTCACTTGGATTCACTATTGTTCAAGCTAAGTTTATTTTCTCCTTGTTTACATGTTTCTTTATCAAAAATACAAAAAAATTGGTTCCTACTCTAGTTGTTATTTTCGTTGGTCCGTTATTGTCTTGCTTTATCATGCTTATTGTCAATGGTTGGTTTCTTTGAAACTGAATCTTATTGGCAAGGTGGGTTCACGGAAGATCAAAAAGATTATTATAAGGAACACCGCTTGTCACAAAAAGGGAAACACTTATGGGGACAAATTGATAGATTGTATACCATTGCTAGAAATGTGTGCTCTACTTATAATGTTACTTATTGCCTTGATAAATCTTGTTGCTGTAGGAGGTACAAACACATCCCTTTTCAATGTGAGTATAATGATAATGTTACCATATCCTCCTATGTTAAGGGAAATTATGACCTTTATGATGTGGAACAAATTGAGGAATTTATTGCTTGGAAGGGTGCATTTGAACTTGCTAGTTTGCTTGAAAATATTGATGATTCACCTTATAAGTATGAGGTTTATGGTATACTTAAATTTTGCTTTGATAATTACAAGGAAGAAAACAGCTATATTCTTGAATATTTTAATAGATGCTTTCCACAAATGGAAGAGACTAATGCCTTGCAGGATCCTATGGAAGAAGAAATTGATGAACCTGAAATCTCATTAGATGAAAAAGAGGAGGAGAGTGATGAACAAAAGGAGGAAGAATGGATTAGCTACCCATGCCTACCTTCTAATGAGAGTAACTCTTTATCCCTTACATTATTTGATTGTCCTCCATGCTTACTAAAGGAGGATGATTATTATGTTCCTGTGGGTTCTCTTGAAAATGTTTATGATAAAGCTCTAGTGCTTGTAGGTCATGAAAAGCATGCTTTATGTGATAGTTATATTGTTGAGTTTATTCATGAGGCTACTGAAAATTATTATGAGAGAGGAAAATATGGTGGTAGAAGTTTTCATGGTATTGAAACACCTCTCTATGTGCTAAAAGTTTTGAAGTTACTCTTGTTTTATCTTCCTATGCTTGTCACCTTGTTCTTTGCGAATTTATTTGCATACACGATTCCTATGCATAGGAAGTGGGTTAGACTTAAATGTGTTTTTGGATTTGCTTCTTGATGCTCTCTTTTACTTCACTTCATATTTATTATGAGAGCATCCTCTCAAACTTTTATGCCTGAAGATGATAATATGTCTATTATTCTTGGGAGACCTTTTCTTAAATACTGTAGGAGCTGTTATTAATTGTAATCAAGGGAAGGTGACCTTCAATGAACACATTGTCTATTTTCTCAAGAAGATTGAAAGGACTTATGGTTTGAATTCAATTGAACATGTTGAGGGCATTCAAGTTGGAGAAATATATTGTCCCATACGAAGAGAAAAATTTGAAACTATGATGATTGGGACCATTGCTATAAAGGTTGAGGTAACATAATCATTAGTGGGATACAAAGTTTTGACTCATATGGAATTGTTTTGGTAACAAGACCTGATCAACCTTGTTAAAAAAAGGATTTCATTGAACAAAATAATGGTTTCACTATGATTATTTCTGTTTACTTCTATTCTATCCATTCTAGTTTTTGCATATGCCTAACTTAAAGGCATCAAAGAAAAGTACTTATTGCGAGATAACCCAAAAGTTTTAGATTAGTCTTGGAAGTTATTACCTCTGTAATAACCGCTCCTTATCCTTTTTATTTGCTTTTTGTGCCAAGAGTAACCGCTAATGAGAAGAGAAGTAATGATTGGGAAAGTTGTTGTCCCGAAACAGATTTCTGTGCTTCACCGTAAAAATTCCTGAGAGAGATCTGTACGTCGGATGGAGCTGTAATTGTTTGTGCTTCTGACCCAGGTTGTTATCTAACTTTCTTTAGTTCAACACGTTTTGATTTGAGCAACAGAAGGTCTTCGAAAAAATTCGTCTTTACCTGCTGATCTATTTTGACAGATTTCTGCCATTTTCTGCATTTGCTTCTTGTTAGTTCCTTCTTGAGTTCCTTTGGGGAATTGAGCTTTTTGAGGGAAGTGCTACAGTAGCTAGTGTTCTAATGGAAGTTTATTTGCTGTTAGAACTGAACCTTGAGACTTATTTATCTTAAGTGCACTAATGTTGCTAATGAGATTGTGTGAAGTTTTGTATGAAGGAAAAATTTCAGGTGTATGGAAGGAATGAGTAATGAGATGAAGGATGGACTAAAGCTCAAGCTTGGGGATGCCATGCGTGTCACCCCAAGAAATATCCAAGAAGTACAAGCGTCAAAGCTTGGGGATGCCTTGGCATCCCCTTCTTCATCAATAAAAATCCCAGGTTTCTTCCAAACGCTTCATTTTTATTGTTTCATGCACAGTTGTGTTTTTCTTGGAGCGTCTTCTTTTTCGTTTTTGTTTTGGTTTTTCGTTTTCTTTGGTTTGCTTAGTTTTCTGAATAAATTGGTTGGACCCCCTCTTTCATACATTGGTGTTCAATAGTTTGGTTTGGTTTGGTTTGGAAAAGAGTAGGAAAGCTCATGCTTAAGTGGTAAAGAGAGCTTGTTTTTGACCGTGGCCAATGCTTTGTCATGCCATGCTTGATATTGTTTTGGCTTTATGCTTAGTATTCCTTGTTGTAGCATGACTTGTTATAAACAATTGAGATTGCTTAATGTGCCTTGGATGAATCATGCGTTGTTTTAGCATATTAAAGCATAGTATAGTGGTATTCTCCTTTGATGCTTTATTTGGGTTGACTTGGCGCATGCTCACACCATGTTATGACTATCTCAAGTCACCATAAGCCTTTATGATCCTTTAGTTTTCAACTTGTAGTATCACTTTATGCTTTGATCAATGATGTTTTTTCGCTCTGCATGATTATGGCCATTATTGCTCTCTCGTTTGTCGCTCCCTTACTATTGCTAGCATTCGCTTACACTGAGTGTTTTACTCTTGTTTCCAACTCTCTTAAACCAAATATTGCCAAAGTGTCCACCATACCTACCTATTAGCATCATTTGCTACTTCCGGGCATATTCAATATGCCTTGTTTTCTTCCGAATAAAATGTTTGCTTGTTATGGGAAAGTTAGTTAGTAAAGTTCTCACGAACTGGATGGCACACTTTATTTCCTGCACTTAATAAACATGAACCATTGTGAACTCTCCACGAGAGTTATATGCTTGCAAATTATAGGCTGGGGATTAGCAGAACCGTGCTGTCATGGGGAACGCTTTCAACACTTGTAAATATATACCCAGTTCATAACTTGCTCTTTTGTTTGCGGATGTCGTCGGTGTGAAATAAAAGGGGAGCTTGTAAGTCCATGGAGTTATGTATGTGTGTTAGAGAAGCGCCTGGGCCGCTGGTCTAATCCATGCTGACATGGTGGAAACCTGCAGCGTAACCATAATGATATCTATGAAGCATTCTTCTTATAAAAAAGAGAGAGATAGCTATTGAGAAAAAGAAAAAAAAGAGTTTTATGAAAAGAGGAAAGAGAGAAAAAAGCACCATTTTCCCATGGTAAATAAGAAGATTGCTGAGATAATCATTGTCTGCTTGCCTTGTCATTTTGATATGGGGATTCTTCCGTATCATCGGGCAAGGGGTACCCCGTTGGCGGTTCTCAATGATATGCACATACTTACGATGACAAGAACTTACCGGTAACTAAAGTTGAGTAGCATGAGGAGCGACCCTCGTACTCAAGGGACTTGGGATTTTCAGTTTATAATCTATCAAGCATATAACTCAGATTGGACCTCACTTTCACCTTAACCACATTAAAGATGCTTATGACAGGGGCAATGAGAGCTCAAAGCTAATGAGTACCACACTTTCAGCATTTGGAAGCCTTTCAAACTATGCAAAACCTTTTCTTTTACTTGTTGAGTCCCCACTTATTCTTTGAGCACTTTCTTGAGAGCATAGTGGCCATTCTCAGTTCTATGTGCATTGTCCCAAGACTTGTTGATTGATGCATACCTTGATACTGCTTGTTTTAAACTATTTGTATCTAGTCACTCTTGTAAACTTTGAAGGTGTCCTATGCACTTATGTTTGCTACTCTTTAAGGGACAAGCTGAATGCCACTTTGCTATGTTTTCTTTATGAGAAACAAACAAACATCTTGCAAAGCATTGTTATTCATGAATCTTTTGTTTGTGCCTTTTCATGTTGCATCATAGTTCCTTTGTCTTATTGCTAGAACTTTGTCTTTCATGTTATGATTGAAGTACTATGATCCCAACTTTGAATGTTTACAAATACTTTGGTCAAGTCTTTGATGGTGCATGTCACCGCAAAAATTATTCTTTCTTTTTATCACTTACCTACTCGAGGACGAGCAGGAGTTAAGCTTGGGGATGTTGATACATTGCAAATGTATCTATAATTTTTGATGTTCCATGCTTGGTTTTATCCACTTTCTTGTGTTTTCTTCCAACTTTGGAGTACTTTTCATATGATTTCTTGGACTAACCTATTAACAAGAGCCACAGTGCCAGCTGCCTGTTTTCTGCTGTTTTTGGTTCCAGGAAAGTCAGAAAATGAATATTCTCGGAATTGGACGGGACAAAAGCCAAAGTGCCTATTTTTCCAGAAGACTCCAGGAGCCAGAATATGAGACGGAGGAGGGCCAGGGGCTGGCCACCCCCCCCCAGGCGCGAGTTGGGCCTGGCCGCGCCAGGGCATGGTGTGGTGGCCCCAGGCACCCCCTCGGCCTCCCTCTTCGCCTATAAGAAGCCTTCCGACCTAAAAACTTCAAGGGGTTCGACGTTTTTCCACGAAAAGTTCCGCTGCGCCGCCGCCACCGAAGGGGAGATTCGGGGGACAGAAAGTCTCTGTTCTGGCACCCTGTCGGGACGGGAAAGTGCCCCTGGAGCCATCTCCATCGGTCTTCATCATCATCTCCATCGACCATCCATGTTTCCCCCATCTATGAGTGAGTAATCCCCCGCTGTAGGCTATGGGGATGGTAGGGATTGGATGAGATCGTTCATGTAATGGCATCAGATTGTTAGGGCATGGTGCCTAGTATCTTTTATTAGTGCTTTATGACTTGTCACTAGGGCCCGAGTGCCATGATTTCAGATCTGAACTTATTATTGATTCATTATGATAGTATTGTTCTTGGTCTTATCTGCAAGTTGTATACACACGTCGTTGTCCGGAACTTATGGCCCCGAAGTGACAGAAATCGAGATAACCGGAAGGGAATGGCTTTGGTGTGAGGATCACATGTGTTCACGGAGTGTTAATGCTTAGCTCCGGTGCTCTATTAAAAGGAGCACCTTAATTGCCAGTAGTTCCCTAGAGGCCCCGCTGCAAACGGGCTAGCAGGACAAAAGATGTTGTGCAAGTTCTCATTGCGAGCACGTATGACTATATATGGAACACATGCCTAGGATTGTCTAGTACTTGGATGAATTATCTTATTTATCTGCAATTGCCCTATGTTCTGATTGCTATGTGAATTGTCTTGTCCATGCAATGCCCGTCCATCCATCCCTATGCCTACCGCACTCGAATCCCACTGTTTACTGCTTTTGTTACTACTGTCTTTGCTTTATTACTGCTGTTACTTTGCTATTTCTACTACAAAACTGTTGCTACTGATAAACTGCTGTGAGCAAGACTGTTTCCAGGTGCAGCTGAATTGACAACTCAGTTGTTAAGGCTTATAAATATTCTTTGGCTCCCCTTGTGTCGAATCAATAAATGTTTCACTTCCCTCGAAAATACTACGATACACCCCCTATACTTGTGGGTCATCACATGCCCTTGGCTATTTTGGGCCATCTAGGCTATCTGCTGTAGTGTTGCTAAGTTGGCCTGGCGCTCTGCCCTACTTGCTTCACGGTCTGCAACTAACATCTGCATAATCTGCAGCATTGGGTCTTGCGATGCGCTGCTCCCTCCAGGGTTTCCACGAGTCATCTGAAGATTGAGATAGATAAAGGGGTAAGAGGGAAAGTTCTAAGCTTCATGGTTTTGGTTTCAAAGAAAACTTTGAGTTTGACTCAGGTTTTGCAACTAACTCTATTTCATTCATTCAAACAAGCACACGATACAAACACACACACACCACAACAAGGAAAACGGATGGTTTTAAGAACCGTTCTGCAAGCTACGGTACATTGGGACCGATACATCTCATGCTACGACAGTGCTATAGTGCATCTACTCATCATCGATGAAGTTGGAGTCCTCATCGTTGGTGTAGAAGTCCACAACATCCTCCTCTAGAAAGTCATCATCATTGCTGAGGTAAGAATCCATATCTCCCTAGATGTCTTCACCCTCCTCTTCATCCTCCTTTGCTGCAAGCTGAGCTTCTTGCTCCTTGACGGTCTTCTCGAGGTCGACCACCTTCTTGCAAAGATGGGCGATGGTGCGATCCTTCTTTTCGCACTAGCGGCGAAGAGACTGACGGTCCTTGACAAGCAGTGAGAAATTTTGGGCCTTCTGGTCGGCAATGGCATGGTTGTGGTTGGAAAACTCCCTAGCATTGTCCAATTCCTTCTAGTGATCGTACAGCAAGAAGTCAAGGTTCTCCACTTGACGCTTCAACTCCGGGTGACTTGGCATCTCCATTGGCATTCCCATGAAGTCACGCCTTGCATAGTGCGCAAAGCGGGTTCCTTGGATTTGGTTGATACTGAGGGCACATAGACGTGCGAGAGCTTCATGCATTGCCCTGGCTAATCCATCTAGCTAGTTGTTCTCTCATACGGAGAACTGGATTCTCCCAGATGTTGGTTCTTCTATGCTTCCTCGAAGATCAGCGGTGACTAGCCACTGTAAATCTCCTCCTAGGGGTCCAGGAAGTTGAGCTCCAAGAAACTCCGGATGTGGGCATCCCAATAACTCAGACAGTGAATCTAGATTCCTCTCGAAGATCAGTTGGCCTCCATTGCCCAACTGGTAGAACTTGCTGAACTGAGTCTCCATCTACAAGAATTGAGGATGAGGAAGTTAGTGAAGTGATCAAGTGTGTCAATTTTTATGTAGTAATGTAAGAATTGGAGGAACATGAATTTTTGAGAAAGAATGAATTCCCAAGGGTAAGAGAGGAAATAGTTTTTCATAAATACTCACTTTGGTTTTGAAATTAAGTTTTTGTTCGGACGTCCATTCTAACTAGGGTCTCCTATGGTCAGGATTGCTCTGATACCAACTTGTCAACACCCGGATTTTTAATCCCATATGCCTGTTATGTCATACATCGCAATCCCAGGATTACCATTTTTGCGAGACATAACAGATTGGATATCACAGTACATCATCCATTACAAACCAATATAAGGTCTTACACGAATAAAGGATCTCATGATCTAGTCTTAATACAACAAGCAGCGGAATAAATAATAAGCGTAGCGGTGGCGTCCATCTTCAGTGGCACAGGCAATGCTGACGATGGAAGATAGTCCTAGTTATCATAGCCGTCCTGCTGTCCGTCATCTTGGTAGTCTCCTTCATAGTCTGGCCATAGGAATAGCCAGGGACAAAAGCCATGAGTACTCTTTAAGTACTTGCAAACTATTACTAACAAGTAAGGTAGTTCTAGTAGGATTGCTAACTCTAAGTTTATCTATAAAGTTAAGTTTGAAACCTAAGCTGAGTTCAGAAACAAAGAAAGATAAAATAAAGTTCAAGAATCACTTAAGTTGAGAAGCTAGTGTCATAGTCACAACTCTGTTGTGGTCAAGTCAAGATTCATCATTCATTTCATAAGTCATTTTGAAAACATCTGACAACGAAACAGTATGGCCACTCCAACTGTCCATAACCGCGGACGCGGCTATTCGAATAGTTTGACACTCTATAGAGGTGGTACACTTTCACCACAAGATTCGATACATCTGTCAGGGATAACCCTGAATCATCATACTTAGTATGCAGATAATCAAACATAACCTTTCCTTTACACACCCTAGTATAAGCACCTCTCCTATGAGTATGGCCTCCCAACCATGACCATCTGTCATCTTGGGCACTGCATAGGTGGACAACATTGAGAGGTATCCTCAGCTCAAACCTCTCCCGTGAGGGAACTAATACTAATGCATATAAATTTCTAGCTAAGCCTTACCCAATTTAGGTATTGAGGTTGTACGATAAAATTTGAATGGTATCGCATCGGAATCCAACCACCAGTTTTGTAAAAGGGCTAAGGCTCATGCCTCAACATTTTCATCATCATAAACCGTTTGTGTTTCTCAACACATGTCAAAACATCTCAATAGAATGACTCATCATTCCAAGGTTTTCATAATTCATTTTCACCAAGTATTCCCATCTAAAGTGACTCAAGTTTTGATTTAGCTCTATGCTACTAAGTTAAGAGTGTTCACTAAGGTGGGATGTTAATCTCAATCTCATGCCATAGAATGACATCTAAAGTTATCTAGATAGGTCAAGTTTTATACTTTTTATGCTACCTTCAAACAAGTCAGGGACTTTGGTAAAGTAAAGAAAGTAAAACTTGTAAATAGAATTTGAAGTGGTGTAAGTAAAAGGGCATAACCAAAGGATGCCTAATGCATTCACTTAGGTTATCTAATTTGCAAGGTCTAGCTTGCATTGTTAATGATGGCTTGCTAGTATAATACTTGCAAGTGTCAGCTTGCCTTGGTTGGTGCAGTGGTTGAAGTTTTCTTCCTCCTCTTCTTGGTAGAACTCCTCCTCCTCGAAAGCTTGGTCGGTACTATCGTCTATAAATACATACGATATACACAATCACCAAACAATACTTAATTAGGCTACTTAGTACACTAAGGCACACATTTGATGATCTATTATCATCACAAGCATCACAAGGTTTTATTAACTAGCTTCATTCTTTTTATTTAAGAAAAGTAATTTCTACTCATTGAAAATAACTAAGATTTAATATTCTCCATTTACAATATGGGATCATGTGGACACATGTCATCACCACATATTCTAACATATGGGAATGTGATTTAAAGGTTGGATCACATTTTAATAAGTTTAAGTTTAATATTTAATGCTTTAAAGTGACTAGAAATGCCTATATAGAATTATTATGGTACTAGTCCAAAGTCACTGCATGCAAACCTTAATATTATTACATATTCAGATAGGTATGGTTAAATGTGATTTTTGAGAGTTGGAATCAACTCAAAAGCTATTATGGTTTATTTTATAAAAATATTTGAATGTGCAAAAGCTTCTGTCTTATTATTTTTACTAGGAGAGATCTCTAACTCTAAATGAATTAAATCCAACGGACTTGGCTAGATCTTTTCAGAATCTTTCCAACAAAATTGGAATCACTCAATTTGGTTCAATAAATCTTCCTGAATTGATTTTTAAACTAAGGGACAGAATCTAGTTTTAGTTAAAAAGGAAAATCTAAATTTGAATCTACGGGCTAAGGCGGGAACACTAATGGGCCGTCCCAGTCTCACTCCGCGGCGCTGAGGACAGCTGACAGGGGGGTCCCACATGTCAGTGGATCTTTAAACGCGAAGCGGTACAGGGTAACATGGACCATTGGATTAGAAAGAAGATCTACGGCTGGGGCTTGTCGTCGACGACGGACAGATCGCCGGCGAGGTGTAACCCTAGCGGCTCGGTGGGGGTCTGGGGCGGCTTACCTGGGCTCCGGCGAGGGTCGGCGAGGAGGGCAAACGAACAAGTCGAGGACGGTGGTTCTCCTGGTACTGGCGGCGTCCCAAGAGATGGCCTTGATCAGTGGCGCCCTTCTCCTCCTTCCGCGGTGGTCTCCTGCGAATTTGGAGCGCTACGGGAAGCGGCTTGCTCCGGTGGGGCTCTGGGAGATTTTTGAGGTGGAGTGGATGGAGCTGGTGTGATGAATTGGTGCCGGGGAGCTCTCTATTTATAGCGGGGCGAGGGGTGCATTCCAGCATGGGCAGAGCTCGACATGGTCGACGGCACAGCGAGCTAGAGGTGTGGGCGGTGGGCTAGGACAGTGGGTGGTTCCCTGGCGAGCGTCACGGCGATGCGCGTGCAATGCATTGCGGTCGGGAGAGGTGAGTGGCGCGGCGCGCACGATGTCTTTGCTAACAACAAACTTTGCGGTGGTCGACGACTACGGGGCACGGTCAGGGAAAGGGGCATGTCTGGCAGCTTCCTGGGGTGGTGACGATCATATAGGTGGACAGTGAGAGCTAGGCGGGGTCTGGCTGAGCGGGGACCGTGTGCGCTCTGCGGGCGGCGTCAGCATGGCAGACAGGCTCCGGGCGCGGCGGTTCCTGGCTGCTCCTCGCTCTGTCCGCGGGCTAGGGCTGGCCTGGAGGTGGAGGTGGACCACGAGCGACACGCTGGGCAAGGTGGGCGAGGCTGGCGGCTGCTGTGGCACGCTGTCGCCGGTGAGGTGCTCGATTTGGCCTCGGCATTGATGTCCATGACCATTTGGTCGAGGCACAGTGCTTGGCCGGGCTAGAAAGGGGTAGGGGTGTAGTGGAGAGGGTTTGGTAACAATGTGGGCGACAGGTTAGGCCAGAACACTGCTCACACTAGTGTTTTTGATTTTGGTTTGATCTATGCCCACCAGGTGTTTGACAAAATGGCCGAAAGAAATCAAGTTTTGAATTTTGAAATGAAATTTGGTGGGTTCTTTGATCTAATGCTTGGTAGACTGTGGTTGCTAGGATTTGTTAAATGGAATTCATTTGAGTGGTTTTTGAATTGATGTGATCTTGATACATACACTAGATTCAATTTTCAAATGCCATTTAAAATTAGGGTTTGAATGTTTTTGGGATGAAACAAAGTGGGCCTTGGTACATCACTACTTGTACTAGCAAGGGGTGCAAAGATCCGCGTTTGTTTCTGTTAAGATTTGAGTTCTAGGAATAGCCAAAGTAGGCATGGTAATTAAAATGGCACAAATGACCATTTGCTTATTTTATTCTTTTTGATTTGTTTTTCTTTGGGATTTTTTTGGGAATGATCTAGATGATGTTTAATTCACCTTAGAATCATTTTACAACCAATGGATCACTCAAACATGGCAATTCAAAACAACTCCTAATTTAAATGCATACACACATGAATGCTTAATGATTTTAAATGGAAAAGTTTTTGTTAACTCTAAATTTGATGATTTGGATCTTAATAACTTTGGATTATGTTTTGAGATGTTATAGTAGGAGCTCCATTTAATTCTTTCATATTGAACCTCTTGAGCATGTCTTGAGTATACTTGGCTTAATTAAAGAAGGTTCCTCCTCTTATTTGCTTAATCTCGAAACCAAGAAATACCCTCAACTCCCCTATCATAGACATCCTGAACATGTCATTCATAAGCTTCGAGAATTAATCATTAAATGCTCTGTTAGAAGACCCAACGATAATATCATCAACATATATTTGGCAAACGAAAAGTTCCCCATTAACCCTCTTAGTAAAAAGAGTGGGATCAATTTTCCCAACCTCAAATCCACGGTCTAACAACAACTCTCTAAGGTGCTCATACCAAGTACGTGGATCTTTTTTAAGTCCATAGAGCGCCTTATCAAGTTTGTAGACATGGTTTGGGAAGTTGGGATCCTTGAAACCCGGGGGTTGCTTAACATAAACCAACTCATGCAATGGACCATTTAGAAAAAGCACTTTCCACATACATTTGTTGTAATTTAAAATTATGATGTGCAACATATGCAAGACGGATACATATGGACTCAAGGCGAGCCACGGGAGCTTAAGTCTCTCCATAATCAATGCCTTTAACTTGAGAGAACCCTTGTGCTACCAATCTTGCCTTGTTCCTCACAACAATACCATATTCATCTTGCTTGTTCTTGAATATCCATTTAGTGCCAATAACATTGCGGCACTCCTTGGGCTTTTCTACTAACTTCCATACTTTGTTTCTCTCAAAGTTGTTGAGCTCTTTGTGCATTGCTTCTAACCAATCTAAATCTTCCAGAGCTTCCCACACTTTCTTTGGCTCCACCATGGATATATGAGCTTGATGCTCACCAAAATGCTTCAATTGAGCTCGAGTGGACATTCCACTCCTTGGATCACCAAGAACATTCTCAAGAGTGTGCTCTCTTCTTTCTAACATTCTGTCTACTCTAGCTTTGCGACGAGTTTCGATCTCCTTGTTGTTCATTGCGGGTATCTCTTCATCATTCTGGTCCTCGTATTGACCATCAATTTGACCTTGATCAACAATGGGTTCAGCTTCATCAACATGAGGTACAGGTTGATCTTGGTCTTGATCAAGCAAGCTACTTGAAGGCTTTGAGATGATCTTGCAGCTGACTGAATAAATCTTCCTTGAGCAACTAACTGCGTGGGGCTAGACAATCTAGTCAGTGGAGAGAGTGGACAATTCAGCCTAGCGCATTTCGCCTAATCATCAGGTTGAGGGTTCTCAACTTGTCTTTGGCTTGGGTCATCATTTCCCTCAATACTAGGAGCTTGTTGAAGTTCTGAAGATGCGGGCTCCACATGACTAGAGCATAGTTCTTCTCGATCTGCCACAAGGGGTTCCTCAACAGGGCGGATGAATCCCGCACCCATTATTCTTATGGCATCTTGAGCTATTTCATCATCTACATCACAAATATCAACATGCCCCGCTTGGGGGCCATCATATTCTTCGAAAACCACACTACAAGATTCTATGATAACTCCAGAGAGTTTATCATATATTCTATAAGTGTGGGAATCGAGACCATAGCCAACAAAAATACCCTCTAAAGCTTTGGAATCAAATTTGGACAAACGAACACCTTTTATGAGATAGAAACACTTACAACCAAACACTCGGAAGTGTGAATTTACCTACATGTCACACTAGCACAACTAACTAAGCAAGAACTAGATAAAGTAAGGTGCGGTAAAGGATAGAAGTAACCGAAGTGAAGCACACGGGGACACAAGGATTATTTCCCGCAGTTCCTTCCTTTTGAGGGGAAGTACATTTGTGTTTGGAGAGGGGGTGGTATCAAACCACCAACACCACAAGAGGCCTCCCTTGTTCTCCGGTGAACCTCACCACAAGGGGATCGATTCACGCTTCCACTATATCGGCAAAGTTCAAGGTGGTAGCCGACACCCTTACAACAAGTTCAAGGCACACACCCACAACTTAATTGGAGGCTCCCAAATCCAAGCAAGCTGTCACACAATCAAAGACAAGCTTGTAAGAACCAAAACAAGGCCTAGGGTGAAACCCTAGAGCAAAGGGCCCCTCAAGTGAATGAGGGGGAAATGAAGATCTCTCTTGGTGAAGCTATAGATCAAGGCCTCCTCCTTTGATTACCCAAAGATCAGCGACTTTGGGTGGTTGGATGAAGAGATCTTGGAGTTTTGGTGGCTCCAATGGTGATGCTTTTCTTTTTTGAAACGAGCAACCTAAGGTAGAAGATGAGGTCTCCTATTTATAGCTCCCACATCTGCTGACCGTTTTCTGCTCGTTGGAGACCTTCCACACCGGAGACTCTGATCTCCACCGGAAACTTCGGCCCATCTCCGGTCCATCTCCGGATCGGCTATTAGAATGTCCTGGTTTTTGTCTTGTCGCTTACTCCAGAGACTTTGCTAGGAACTCCGGTCAGGGGACACCAGAGACTCTGGTGTATACACACTGGAAGCTCCAGTTTAAGAAACCACACCGGAGAATCCAGCTAACATCCGATCTGTCTCCGGACCCCCTCATAGCATGACCTGGGGCAGATTCTTGAGTCCACACCGGGGACTTTCAGGGAAACTCCAGACCACACCAGAGACTCTGATGTCTGCACACCGGAGACTCCAGTCTGGATTCTCAAGAATCATCAGATTTATCCAGGGAATTTTCCATAATGTTATGGCCTTTTCACCTTTCAATAAGATTGACCTGTAGACATTAACACATAGTAACATGAACTTTATATTGTTAACGAATGATGCGCTCGACTTTCGATGTAGAGCTCGTTGGGAACCCCAAGAGGAAGGTACGATGAATACAGCAGCAAGTCTTCCCTCAGTTATGAAACCAAGGTTTAATCGAACCAGTAGGAGTAAGGAAACACCCCAAAGGTGTTACTAACTGAGCTTTGGCAGGGCGCACTACTGGTGCTAGTAGCAACGTGGATACCTGCACAACATAACCACAGAACTTTGTACCCAACTTGCGATGAGGTTGTCAATCTCACCGTGTTTTGCGGAAAACAAAGGATTAAACGTATCGAATGGAAAGAAGTAAAAGTTTGCAGAAAGTAAACACAAAGTAGTAAAAGATTGTAGATTGTAGGTAAAAGACAAGGACCGGGATCCATAGTTCACTAGAGGTGGCTCTCCTTAGATAGATAACCTGCTGGATGAACAAATTACAGCGGGGCAATTGACAAACACCGAGAAAGCAATACATGCATATACTAATCATCTTGACTCCTCTAAGACTAGATTAGGCATTACAACATAATACATAGACCGCCATCCAACTGCATCTATGACTAATAATCCACCTTCAGGTTATCATCTGAACCCCCTCCAGTATTAAGTTGCAAGCAACAGATTATTGCTTTACGAACTGCGTGTAAAGTAAACAATACGATTGTTCTATGAACAAAGGATTGCTGTTTTCTCCCTAGTAGCAACAGCACATCTAGTACCTTAGAGGTTTCTGTCACTTCCCCAGATTACAGAGGCATGAACCCACTATCGAGCATAAATACTAACTCTTGGAGTTGCTAGCATCTACTTGGCCAAGATAGCTACTACCAACGGAAAGCATGCAAGATCTCAAATAACAAAGACATGATAGAATCAATAATCAATCTGAAATAGCATCTCAATATCCATCGGATCCCCGCAAACACAACATGTATGAATTACAAATAGATGATCTTGATCATGAATGGAGCTCACAAGATCTAAACATGAAAGCACAAAGGAGGAGAAACCAGCCATCTAGCTACTACATGGATCCGTAGTCCAAGGATGAACTACTCACGCATCACACCGGAGGCTTGCATGGTGATGAAGAAAGCCTCCAGGGTGAATTCCCCTCTCCGAAAGGGTGTTGGGAAGAGCTTCAGATCCCTCCCGATCTAGGGATGGAGATGACGGCGGCTACAGACTCTTTCGTGGATTTTTGATCGGGTACTTTGTGTTTTCGTCCCGAGGGCAACTTATAGTCAGAAGGGGAGGCCGAGGGGGTGCCGGGAGCGGCCACACCACCCCCTGGCGTGGGCCAGGCCTGGCCGCACGGCCAGGTGGTGTGGTGGCTCCCTGGCCCTTCTCCGTCTCGTATTCTGGCACTTGATCCCTTCCGGAAAAATAGGCACTTTGGATTTTGTCCCGTCCAATTCCGAGAATATTCATTTTCTGACTTTCCTGGAAACAATAACAGCAGAAAACAGGCAGCTAGCACTGTGGCTATTGTTAATAGGTTAGTCCAAGAAATCATATGAAAAGTACTCCAAAGTTGGAACAAAACACAAGAAAGTGGATAAAACCAAGCATGGAACATCAAAAATTATAGATACATTTGCAATGTATCAACATCCCCAAGCTTAACTCCTGCTCGTCCTCGAGTAGGTAAGTGATAAAAAGAAATAATTTTTGAGGTGACATGCACCATCAAAGACTTGATCAAAGTATTTGCAAAACATTCAAAGCTGGGATCAAAGTACTTCAATCATAACATGAAAGACAAAGTTCTAGCAATAAGCAAAGAAACTATGATGGAACATGAAAAGGTACAAACAAAAGATTCCTGAATAACATGCTTTGCAAGACGTTTGTTTGTTTCACATAAATAAAACATAGCATAATAGTATTCAGCTTGTTCCTCAATAGAGTAGCAAATATAAATGCATAAGACACCTTCAAAGTTCATAAGAGTGACTAGATACAATAGTTTCAAACAAGCAATAACAAGTGATGCATCAATCAACTAGTCTTGGGACAATGCACATAGAACTAAGAATGGCCACTATGCTCTCAAAGTAGGTGCATAAAGATAGAATGTGGAGACTCAATATATTGGTGGAAGAAAGGCCTTCATAGAAGGAAGTAGGGATTCAAGTCTCATAAAGAGCTTCCAAAAATTATGGTACTTATAGCTTTCAGCTCTCATTGCACCTATCATAAGCATCTTGAAGTGATTAAGGTTAAAGTGAACAAACTATGGTGTACATGCTTGACGAAGTATAAGTCAGAAATCTCATGTCCCTTGTATACGAGGGCCGCTCCTCATGCTACTCAAGTTTAGTCACCGGTAAGTTCTTGTCATCGTAAGTATATGTGTATCATTTAGAACCGCCAATGGGGTACCCCTTGCCCGATGATACGGAAGAATCCCCATATCAAAATGACAAGGCAAACAGACAACGAGCATCTCAGCATTCTTCTTATTTACCATGGGAATATGGTGCTTTTTTCTCTCTTTCCTCTTTTCATAGTATCTCTTTTTTCTCTTTTTCTCTTTTTTCTCAGTATAGGACTCTTTTTTTTATAAGAAGAATGCTTCATAGACAACTCATTATGGTTACACTGCAGGTTTCCACCATGTCAGCATGGATTAGACCAGCGGCCCAGGCGTTTCTCTAACACATATACATAACTCCATGGACTTACAAGCTCCCCTTTCATTTCACACTGACGACATCCATATACAAAAGAGCATGATATCAACTAGGTACAAGTACCAAGTGCAATGTTGAAAGCGTTCCCCATGAAAGCATGGTTCTGCTAATTCCCAACAAATAAGTGCAAGCATATACAACATAGAAGACACAATAGTTCAAGTTTATTAAGCGCATGTAAAGTAAAGTGTGTCATCAAGTTCGTGAGAGCTTTAATCACTAGTTTTTTCATAACAAGTGGAAGGTAAACAAAAGCATGAATATACTTGGAATAGCATAAGCTAGTAGGTAGGTATGGTGGACTCTTTGGAATAACTTGGTTTGGGGAGTTGGATGCATGAGTGGAACTCATACTTTGTTGTGGAGGCTAGCAATAGACTGGGAGCGACAAACTAAGAGAGCAATAATGGCCATAATCATGTAGAGCGACAAAACATCATGGAAAAAAGCATAAAGTGATACTACAAGTTGAAAACTAAAGGATCATAAAGGCACTGGTGACTTGATATAGTCATAACATGGTGTGAGCATGTGCCAAGTCAACCCAAATAAAGCATCAAAGGAGAATACCACTATACTATGCTTTAATATGCTAAAACAACGCATGATTCATCCAAGGCACATTAAGCAATCTCAATTGTTTATAACAAGCCATGCTACAGCAAAGAATACTAAGCATAAAGCCAAAACAATATCAAGCATGGCATGACAAAGCATAGGCCACAATCAAAAATGAGCTCTTTTTACCACATAAGCATGAACTTTTCCTACTCTTTTCCAAACCAAACCAAACTATTTGCAAACCAAAGTGTGAAAGAGGGGGTCCAACCAACTTATTCATAAAACTAAGCAAACAAAGAAAACTAAAAACCAAAACAAAAATGAAAAAGAAGACGCTCCAAGAAAAACACAATTGTGCATGAAACAATAAAAATGAAGCGTTTGAAAGAAATCTGAAATTTTTATTGATGAAGAAGGGGATGCCTTGGGCATCCCCAAGCTTTGACGCTTGTACTTCTTGGATATTTCTTGGAGTGACACGCATGGCATCCCCAAGCTTGAGCTTTAGTCCATCCTTCATCTCATTACTCATTCCTTCCATACACCTGAAAATTTTCCTTCATACAAAACTTCACACACTCTCATTAGCAACATTAGTGCACTTAAGATAAATAAGTCTCAAGGTTCAGTTCTAACACCAAATAAACTTCCATTAGAACACTAGATACTGTAGCACTTCCCTAAAAAAGCTCAATTCCCCAACAGAACTCAAGAAGGAACTAACAAGAAGCAAATGCAGAAAATGGCAGAAATCTGTCAAAACAGACCAGCAGGTAAAGACGAATTTTTTCGAAGACCTTCTGTTGCTCAAATCAAAAAGTTTTGAACTACCGAAAGCTATATAACAACCTGGGGCAGAAGCACAAACAATTACAGCTCAATCATCCGTACAGATCTCTCTCAGTAATTTTTACGGTGAAGCACAGAAATCTGTTTCGGGACAGCAACTTTCCCAATCATTACTTCACTCTCATTAGAGGTTACTCTTGGCACAAAAAGAAAATAAAAAGGATAAGGAGAGGTTATTACAGAGGTAATAACTTCCAAGACTCAACTAAAACTCTTGGGTTATCTCCCAACAAGTACTTTTCTTTAACGCCTTTAAGTTAGGCATAAGAAGCAAAGAAAGAATCAAGTGTTCTCAAGTGAAGAAGCATTAAGACAAAATTTTGTTTTGATAGGAGAAGCAAAAGAAATCTTTTCTCTCTTTTTGGGGAAGTGTTCTATATCTTTCTTGAGTGGGAGTTGATATTTAATGGTGCCTTCTTTCATATCAATGATGACACCAACCGTTCTAAGAAAAGGTCTTCCCAAAGTAATAGGACAAGAAGCATTGTATTCAACATCTAAAACATAGAAATCAACGAGGACATAGGAATCGTTAACCATAATAAGAACATCATTGAGACTCCCCATGATTTTCTTTTTAGCATTAGCATCAAGTGGGACATTCAAATAACAATCTTCAAGTGGAGGAAAATCAAGCATATCATAAATCCTTCTAGGCATAATAGAAACACTACTATCAAGATCACACAAAGCTTTGAAATCAAAGTCATTCACTTTCATATTAATGATGGATTCCCAATCATCCTCTTGTTTTATAGGAATAGAAGCTTTATGTTTCATCTTTTCTTCTTTAATCTTTATGAGAGCATCAGTAATGTGTTTTGTAAGAGCCATGTTCATAACACTAGCATTAGGACTTTTAGCAAGCTTTTGTAGGAACTTAATAACTTTAGAGATGTTGCAACCATCAAGATCAAAATCAACTTTATCATCCAAAGTGGTAGAACTATTACTAGCCTCAACACTAGTGGTGGTAATAGTATAAACACTAATGTTTCTAGCAATTTCATCTTCTCTTTCCAAATAGCATGTAATTCAGCTAATAGTCTAACATTTTCATCAATTCTTACTTGTATAGCATTACTAGCTGCAAAGGGATTCTCATTAGTTTCAGGTTTAGCAGCCATTTTATTGAAAGTAGATTGAGCTTCAGCCAAAGATGCTATATTTCTTTCAGCATTAGAGAGTTTTTCCTCAATAGTTTTATTGAAAGTAGTTTGTTTACTAATAAACTCTTTAAGCATAACTTCAAGTTCAGAGGGAGCACTCTTATTATTGTTGTAAGAATTTCCATAAGCATTACCATTGTTGGGAGGATATGTCTTATAATTGTTGTTACCAAAATTGTTCCTATAAGCATTATTACCATAAGCATTATTACCAAAATTATTATTTCTTATGAAGTTCACATCAACTTGCTCTTCTTGAGCAACCAAAGAGGCTAAAGGAACATTATTTGGATCAATATGGGCTTTCCCATTAACAAGCATAGACATAATAATATCAATCTTATCACTCAAGGAGGAGGTTTCTTCAATAGAATTTACCTTCTTACCTTGTGGAGCTCTCTCAGTATGCCATTCAGAATAATTAACATCATATTGTCCAATAGTTTTGTTGCAGCACCCAAAGTGATGGTCATAAAGGTACCTCCAGCAGCAGAATCCAATAGGTTCCTTGAAGAATAGTTCAATCCTGCATAAATAGTTTGGATGATCATCCAAGCAGTTAGTCCATGAGTGGGACAATTCTTTACCAAAGATTTCATTCTTTCCCAAGCTTGAGCAACATGCTCATTATCAATTTTTTTAAACTTCATTATTTCACTTCTCATGGATATAATCTTAGCAGGAGGATAGTACTTTCCAATAAAAGCATCTTTGCACTTAGTCTAAGAATCAATACTATTCCTAGTTAAGGAATTCAACCACTCTTTAGCTTTTCCTCTCAAAGAGAAAGGAAATAATTTCAGTTTAATAATATCACCATCTATATCCCTATGCTTTTGCATCTCACAAAGTTCAACAAAGTTATTTAGATGGGAAGCAGCATCTTCATTACCAATACCAGAAAATTGTTCTCTCATAACAAGATTGAGCAAAGCAGGTTTTATCTCAAAGAAAGTATTTTCAGCCACAGGTGGAGCAATAGGTGTGCTCATAAAATCATTTTTGTTGGTGCTAGTGAAGTCACACAACTTAGTGTTTTCAAGAGCAGTCATTTTTTTGGGTTTTCAAATAAGAAAGCAAACAAGTAAAACTAATTTTTTTGTGTTTTTTTGAAGAACAAAACAAGCAAACAAAGCAAAAAGAAACTAAGCAAAACAAAAACAACAAAGTAAAGAGATTGGTTATGAGGGACTCCCCTTGTGAAGATGTCCTTGACTCCCTGGCAACGACGCCAGAAAATCTTGATGCGCTCGACTTTCGACGTAGAGCTCGTTGGGAACCCCAAGAGGAAGGTACGATGAATACAGCAGCAAGTCTTCCCTTAGTTATGAAACCAAGGTTTAATCGAACTAGTAGGAGCAAGGAAACACCCCAAAGGTGTTACTAACTGAGCTTTGGTAGGGCGCACTACCGGTGCTAGTAGCAACGTGGAGACCTGCACAAGACAACCACAGAACTTTGTCCCCAACTTGCGATGAGGTTGTCAATCTCACCGTGTTTTGCGGAAAACAAAGGATTAAACGTATCGAATGGAAAGAAGTAAAAGTTTGCAGAAAGTAAACACAAAGTAGTAAAAGATTGTAGATTGTATGTAAAAGACAAGGACCGGGATCCATAGTTCACTAGAGGTGGCTCTCCTTAGATAGATAACATGCTGGGTGAACAAATTACAGCGGGGCAATTGACAAACACCGAGAAAGAAATACATGCATATACTAATCATCTTGACTCCTCTGAGACTTGATTGGGCATTACAACATAATACATAGACCGCCATCCAACTGCATCTATGACTAATAATCCACCTTCAGGTTATCATCCGAACCCCCTCTAGTATTAAGTTGCAAGCAACAGATTATTGCTTTACGAATTGCATGTAAAGTAAACAATACGATTGTTCTATGAACAAAGGATTGTTGTTTTCTCCCTAGTAGCAACATCACATCTAGTACCTTAGAGATTTCTGTAACTTCCCCAGATTACCAGAGGCATGAACCCACTATCGAGCATAAATACTAACTCTTGGAGTTGCTAGCATCTACTTGGCCAAGATAGCTACTAGCAACAAAAAGCATGCAAGATCTCAAATAACAAAGACATGATAGAATCAATAATCAATCTGAAATAGCATCTCAATATCCATCGGATCCCCGCAAACACCACATGTATGAATTACAAATAGATGATCTTGATCATGAACGGAGCTCACAAGATCTAAACATGAAAGCACAAAGGAGGAGAAACCAGCCATCTAGCTACTACATGGATCCGTAGTCCAAGGATGAACTACTCACGCATCACACCGGAGGCTTGCATGGTGATGAAGAAAGCCTCCAGGGTGAATTCCCCTCTCCGGCAGGGTGCCGGGAAGAGCTTCAGATCCCTCCCGATCTAGGGATGGAGATGACGGCGGCTACAGACTCTTTCTTGGATTTTTGATCGGGTACTTAGGGTTTTCGTCCCGAGGGAAACTTATAGTCGGAAGGGGAGGACGAGGGGGTGCCGGGATCGGCCACACCACCCCCTGGCGTGGGCCAGGCCTGGCCAGGTGGTGTGGTGGCTCCCTGGCCCTTCTCCGTCTCGTATTCTGGCACTTGATCCCTTCCGAAAAATAGGCACTTTGGCTTTTGTCCCGTCCAATTCCGAGAATATTCATTTTCTGACTTTCCTGGAACCAAAAACAGCAGAAAACAGGCAGTTGGCAATGTGGCTCTTGTTAATAGGTTAGTCCAAGAAATCATATGAAAAGTACTCCAAAGTTGGAACAAAACACAAGAAAGTGGATAAAACCAAGCATGGAACATTAAAAATTATAGATACATTTGCAATGTATCAACGAACACCAAAACAGATTAGGAAAATAAATGTCCTTTCAAGTTTGGTTGAGGTTCGCTGCCTCCGATTGTTTCGATGGGCAGTTCGTGATGAGGGTGGCGGCGACGACATCACGCCAGCTGCAATGTGGAGGCGGGAGATTCGTAGACCCATTTGGGCCTCGCCGGGCCTATGGTGCCGAACAAGAGGATGGCGGCGAATGTAGCCTACGTGCAGTAGCGTGATGGTGGAGACTTTACGAGCCCGTCTGGAGCTAGGCTAGACTGCTTAGCCTGGTTTGTCTCTGTTGTTGTGTCTGGTCGGCACCCACCGATGGCGATGGAGGTAGTCCTCCGGGTGGCTGTGCTGATGCCGTCCTCTGGCACCAAGTGGCTTGGTGTTCTCTTTCCCATGCGTCTGGTCGGCTACCGTCTATAATGGTGGAGGTTGTTCCCTCCCATGTGGTTGTGGTTCTACGCCCGTTGTCTACGGCTGTTTCCTCTCGGTACAACAAGCCTCGCAGCGATTGCCATTGTGAGACGACGATGTTGACTGTAAGATCGTGGTGGCGCAGGTTGGTGGGTGGTAGTTTCGTGGAGCGCTTTGTATTGGCTAGGGTTGTGGTTTTTTGGCGGTTGGGAGAAATCCTTGTCGGCTTGGCCGATACCGACACGGTGACGCCTGCAGGTGTCGTCTTTCCTTCTTGAAGGGCATCGAGTACCCCTTCCCCACTCCCATCTGTGTACCAAGAGAAATCATAGGACCAGTCTCGGCATGATACATTGCAAATGTATCTATAATTTTTGATGTTCCATGCTTGGTTTTATCTACTTTCTTGTGTTTTATCCACACTTTGGAGTACTTTTCATATGATTTCTTGGACTAACCTATTAACAAGAGCCACAATGCCAGCTGCCTATTTTCTGCTGTTTTTGGTTCTAGGAAGTCAGAAAATGAATATTCTCGGAATTGGACGGGACAAAAGCCAAAGTTATTATTTTACGAGGGACACACGGAGCCAGAATACGAGACAGAGAGGAGCTAGGGGCGGCCACACCACCTGGCCGCGTGGGCCAGGCCTAGCCACGCTAGGGGGTGGTGTGGCCAGCCCAGGCACCCCCTCGGCCTCTCCTTCCGCCTATATATTGCCTCTAATACGGAAACCCTAAGTACCCGATCAAAAATTCCACGAAAGAGTCTATAGCCGTCGTCATCTGCATCCCTAGATCGGGAGGGATCTGAAGCTCTTCCCGGCACCCTGCCAGAGAGGGGAATTCACCCTGGAGGCCTTCTTCATCATCATGCAAGCCTCCGGTGTGATGCGTGAGTAGTTCATCTCTGGACTATGGGTCCATGTAGTAGCTAGATGGCTGGTTCTCCTCCTTTGTGCTATCATGTTTAGATCTTGTGAGCTCCGTTCATGATCAAGATCATCTATTTGTAATTCTGCATGTTGTGTTTGCGGTGATCCGATGGATATTGAGATGCTATTTTCAGATTGATTATTGATTCTATCATGTCTTTGTTATTTGTGATCTTGCATGCTTTCCGTTGTTAGTAGCTATCTTGGCCAAGTAGATGCTAGCAACTCCAAGAGTTAGTATTTATGTTGGATAGTGGTTTCATGCCTCTGGTAATCTGGGGAAGTGACAGAAATCTCTAAGGTACTAGATGTGATGTTGCTACTAGGGAGAAAACAACAATCCTTTGTTCATAGAACAATCGTATTCTTTACTTTACATGCAATTCGTAATGCAATAATCCGTTGCTTGCAACTTAATACTAGAGGGGGTTCGGATGATAACCTGAAGGTGGATTATTAGTCATAGATGCAGTTGGATGGCGGTCTATGTATAATGTTGTAATGCACAATCGAATCTCAAAGGAGTCAAGATGAGTAGTATATGCTTGTATGCTTTCTCGATGTTTGTCAATTGCCCCATTGTAATTTGTTCACCCAACATGTTATCTATCTTAAGGAGAGCCACCTCTAGTGAACAATGGACCCCGGTCCTTTCTTTTACATACAATCTACAAACTGTTTACTGCTTTGTGTTTACTTTCTGCAAACTTTTACTTCCTTCCATTCGATACGTTTAATCCTTTATTTTTTGCAAAACCGGTGAGATTGACAACCTCATCGCAAGTTGGGGGCAAAGTTCTGTGGTTGTGTTGTGCAGGTCTCCACATTGCTACTAGCACCGGTAGTGCGCCCTGCCAAGGCTCAGCTAGCAACATCTTTGGGGTGTTTCCTTGCTCCTACTGGATTGATAACCTTGGTTTCGTACTGAGGGAAAACTTGCTGTTGTGCTCATCATACCTTCCTCTTAGGGTTCCCCAACGAGCTCGATATATTTTGGGCCATCAAGCTCTTTTTCTGGCGCTGTTGCCGGGGAGTCAAGGACATCTTCACAAGGGGAGTCCCTCATAACCAATCTCTTTACTTTGTTATTTTTGTTTTGTTTGCTTGTTTCTTTATCAAAAACACAAAAAAATTAGTCTTACTAGTTTGCTTTCTTTATTAAAAACACACAAAAAATTAAGTCTTTCTATAGTTGTTACCTTCCCCTTAGCACACCACGTTGATCCCTAAATTCACCCTGAAAGACCTTTCAATAGGTAGTGGTTCTATAATTGGAAGAGATAATATTGAAGAATTCTTTAATCATGTTAGTAAGCATGAAGATATTGAGGATAGATCCTTTGCAGAACTTGCTCCAAACTATGAGATTGTTGTAGCTTCTTTAGTTTACATGTTGGAAGCAAGGTTTGTTAACCTTAACCCCTTAATGCAAGTAATATTTCTTAAACTTAAAGAAATTGAGGACCCTGAAAAGAGGGATTTTATTCTAGAAACTTTGCTTAAGGAATTCTATGATGTTGCCAAGGAAGCTAGAAAAGTCTTTGAACGTTTTAATATGTTGGGCTCATGCATAGATGTTATTGGTACATGAGAAAAGATGGACAAAACCGAACCTAATGCGAAGGAACCTAAGATACCGATACCTTTTAAACTCGTAGCAATGCATGAAGCCATAGAAAAGAATCTTGATTGGATTGTTCCTGAAAACTCTTTTGATGAAAATACTGAATTCAAGAGCATTGAGAGAGGATCCTCTAGAACTTATTTGGATGATATACCTTGCCTTGTTGAAGATATTTCTGGTATTGATCTTAATGCTTCTTCATTTGAGAACACTTGATTCTTTCTTGCTTCTTATGCCTAACTTAAAGGCGTTAAAGAAAAGTACTTATTGAGAGATAATCCAAAAGTTTTTAGATGAGTCTTCGAAGTTATTACTTCAGTAATAACTGCTCCTTATCCTTTTTATTTGCTTTTTGTGCCAATAGTAACCTCTAATGAGAGATAAGTAATGATTGGGAAAGTTGTTGTCCCGAAATAGATTTCCGTGCTTCACCGTAAAAATTCGTTTAAAATCTCTGTACGTCCTTTTGAGGCGTGAATTTTTGTTCTTCTGCCCCATGTTGTTATCTAACTTTCGTTAGTTCAATACTTTTTGATTTGAGCAACATAAGGTCTTCGAAAAAATTCGTCTTTACCTGCTGGTCTATTTTGACAGATTTCTGCCATTTTCTGCATTTGCTTCTTGTTGGTTCCTTTTTGAGTTCTTTTGGGGAATTGAGCTTTTTGAGGGAAGTGCTACAGTAGCTTGTGTTTTAATGGAAGTTGTATTGGTGTTGTAACTGAACCTAAAGACTTATTATCTTGAGTGCACTAATGTTGCTAATAAAGATTGTGTGAAGTTTTGTATGAAGGAAAAAATTTTAGGTGTATGGAAGGAATGAGTAATGAGATGAAGGATGGACTAAAGCTCAAGATTGGGGATGTCACGCGTGTCACCCTAAGAAATATCCAAGAAGTACATGCGTCAAAGCTTGGGGATGCCAAGGTATCCCCTTCTTCATCAATAAAAATCTCAGGTTTCTTCCAAACGCTTCATTTTTATTGTTTCATGCACAGTTGTGTTTTTCTTGGAGCGTCTTCTTTTTCGTTTTTGTTTTGGTTTTTAGTTTGATTTGTTTGCTTAGTTTTCTGAATAAGTTGGTTGGACCCCCTCTTTCACACTTTGGTTTGCAAATAGTTTGGTTTGGTTTGGAAAAGAGTAGGAAAAGTTCATGCTTATGTGATAAAAAGAGCTCGTTTTTGACTGTGGCCTATGCTTTGTCATGCCATGCTTGATATTGTTTTGGCTCCATGCTTAGTATTCTTTGCTGTAGCATGGATCGTTATAAACAATTGAGATTGCTTAATGTGCCTTGGATGAATCATGCGTTGTTTTAGCATATTAAAGCATAGTATAGTGGTATTCTCCTTTGATGCTTTATTTGGGTTGACTTGGCACATGCTCACACCATGTTATGACTATCTCAAGTCACCAGAGCCTTTATGATCCTTTAGTTTTCAACTTGTAGTATCACTTTATGCTTTTATCAATGATGTTTTGTCGCTCTGCATGATTATGGCCATTATTGCTCTCTTAGTTTGTCGCTCCCAGTCTTTTGCTAGCCTCCACAACAAAGTATGAGTTCCACTCATGCATCCAACTCCCCAAACCAAATTATTCCAAAGAGTCCACCATACCTACCTACTAGTTTATGCTATTCCAAGTATATTCATGCTTTTGTTTACCTTCCAAATTAAACTTGTTATGAGAAAACTAGTGATTAAAGCTCTCACGAACTTGATGGCACACTTTACTTTTCTTGCCCTTAATAAACTTGAACCATTGTGTTGTCTATGTTATATATGTTTGCACTTATTTGTTGGGGATTAGCAGAACCATGCTGTCATGGGGAACGCTTTCAACATTGCACTGGTACTTTGTACCTAGTTGATATCATGCTCTTTTGTCTATGGATGTTGTCGGTGTGAAATGAAAGGGGAGCTTGTAAGTCCATGGAGTTATGTATATGTGTTAGAGAAACGCCTGGGCCGCTGGTCTAATCCGTGCTGACATGGTGGAAACCTGCAGTGTAACCATAATGAGCTGTCTATGAAGCATTCTTCTTATAAAAAAAGAGTCCTATACTGAGAAAAAAGAGAAAAAAGAGAAAAAGAGAAAAAAGAGATACTATGAAAAGAGGAAAGAGAGAAAAAAGCACCATATTCCCATGGTAAATAAGAAGAATGCTGAGATGCTCGTTGTCTGCTTGCCTTGTCATTTTGATATGGGGATTCTTCCGTATCATCGGGCAAGGGCTACCCCGTTGGCGGTTCTCTATGATACACATGTACTTACGGTGACAAGAACTTACCGGTGACTAAACTTGAGTAGCATGAGGAGCGGCCCTCGTATTCAAGGGACATGAGATTTCTAACTTATACTCTATCAAGCATGTACACCATAGTTTGTTCACTTTAACCTTAATCACTTCAAGATGCTTATGATAGGGGCAATGAGAGCTGAAAGCTATTAAGTACCATAATTTTTGGAAGCTCTTTATGAAACTTGAATCCCTACTTCCTTCTATGAAGGCCTTTCTTCCACTTATATATTGAGTCTCCACCTTCTATCTTTATGCACCTACTTTGATAGCGTAGTGGCCATTCTTAGTTCTATGTGCATTGTCCCAAGACTTGTTGATTGATGCATACCTTGACACTGCTTGTTTTAAACTATTTGTATCTAGTCACTCTTGTAAACTTTGAAGGTGTCCTATGCACTTATGTTTGCTACTCTTTGAGGGACAAGCTGAATGCCACTTTGCTATGTTTTCTTTATGAGAACAAACAAACGTCTTGCAAAGCATTGTTATTCATGAATCTTTTGTTTGTGCCTTTTCATGTTGCATCATAGTTCCTTTGTCTTATTGCTAGAACTTTGTCTTTCATGTTATGATTGAAGTACTATCATCCCAGCTTTGAATGTTTACAAATACTTTGGTCAAGTCTTTGATGGTGTATGTCACCTCAAAAATTATTCTTTCTTTTTATCACTTACCTACTCGAGGACGAGCAGGAGTTAAGCTTGGGGATGTTGATACATTGCAAATGTATCTATAATTTTTGATGTTCCATGCTTGGTTTTATCCACTTTCTTGTGTTTTGTTCCAACTTTGGAGTACTTTTCATATGATTTCTTGGACTAACCTATTAACAAGAGCCACAGTGCCAGCTGCCTGTTTTCTGCTATTTTTGGTTCCAGGAAAGTCAGAAATGGAATATTCTTGGAATTGGACGGGACAAAAGCCAAAGTTATTATTTTACCAAGGGACACACGGAGCCAGAATACGAGACAGAGAGGAGCTAGGGGCGGCCACACCACCTGGCCACGCGGGCCAGGCCTGGCCACGCCAGGGGGTGGTGTGGCCAGCCCAGACACCCCCTCGGCCTCTCCTTCCGCCTATATATTGCCTCTGATACAGAAACCCTAAGTACCCGATCAAAAATTCCACGAAAGAGTCTGTAGCCGCCGTCATCTCCATCCCTAGATCGGGAGGGATCTGAAGCTCTTCCCGACACCCTGCCGGAGAGGGGAATTCACCCTGGAGGCCTTCTTCATCATCATGCAAGCCTCCGGTGTGATGCCTAAGTAGTTCATCTCTGGATTACGGGTCCATATAGTAGCTAGATGGCTGGTTCTCCTCCTTTGTGCTATCATGTTTAGATCTTGTGAGCTCCGTTCATGATTAAGATCATCTATTTGTAATTCTGCATGTTGTGTTTGCGAGGACCCAATGGATATTAAGATGTTATTTCAGATTGATTATTGATTCTATCATGTCTTTGTTATTTGTGATCTTGCATGCTTTTCGTTGTTAGTAGCTATCTTGGCCAAGTAGATGCTAGTAACTCCAAGAGTTAGTATTTATGCTCGATAGTGGGTTCATGCCTCTGGTAATCTGGAGAAGTGACAGAAATCTCTAAGGTACTAGATGTGCTGTTGCTACTAGGGAGAAAACAACAATCCTTTGTTTATAGAACAATCGTATTATTTACTTTACATGCAATTCGTAATGCAATAATCTGTTGCTTGCAACTTAATACTAGAGGGGGTTCGGATGATAACCTGAAGGTGGATTATTAGTCATAGATGCAGTTGGATGGCGGTCTATGTATAATATTGTAATGCACAATCGAATCTCAAAGGAGTCAAGATGAATAGTATATGCTTGTATGCTTTCTCGATGTTTGGCAATTGCCCCGCTGTAATTTGTTCACCCAACATATTATCGATCTTAAGGAGAGTCACCTCTAGTGAACAATGGACCCCGGTGCTTTCTTTTACATACAATCTACAAACTGTTTACTGCTTTGTGTTTACTTTCTGCAAACTTTTACTTCCTTCCATTCGATACATTTAATCCTTTGTTTTCAGCAAAACCGGTGAGATTGACAACCTCATCGCAAGTTGGGGGCAAAGTTCTGTAGTTGTGTTGTACAGGTCTCCACGTTGCTACTAGCACCAGTAGTGCGCCCTGCCAAGGCTCAGCTAGCAACACCTTTGGGGTGTTTCCTTGCTCCTACTGGATTGATAACCTTGGTTTCGTACTGAGGGAAAACTTGCTGCTGTGCTCATCATACCTTCCTCTTGAGGTTTCCCAACAAGCTCGATATATTTTGGGCCATCAGGGCAGCAGCGTCGTCATCGTTGCATCCCTTCTTGAAGGTGTTGCTTTGTACACGGCGATCCAAAGGCATAGGAGTGTGGTGGGAATCCTCCGGAGGGCGCAGCGGTTACGGGTCGTCATTGCTTTCGTTGATCTAGTGCTCTCGGCATTAGTTTCTCTTTTGTTCTCTTGTTTTTCCTTTTGGGCTTGATTGTGCTATTTTCCCCAGCTGTGGACTCAAGTTGTTCGATGTGGTTGCTATATTAATATAATGGGGCGAAAGCCTATTTCAAGAGGATAAAGGCCCAGATCGGACCCGTGTAGGCCCAATTCGGGCCCGACCGTCTCCACCATATCCCACATCGGCTAACATCGGGAGAGCACCTTCGTGCGCTCGCACGTAGAGGCGGCCGACCGCTGCTCGATGGAACTCTTTCCTGGCCGAGCCTCCATGCCGCCGCCTTGATGATCTTGAACCTGTGTTGCCGCTTCATGGCCTCTTCGTCGAACCACCACACGCCGCCACACTCCGCTGACTCCCCCACCGAGCTCCGCCTGACCTCCGCGCTCTATGCCATGCGTCGACAACGCCTCCATCTCGTGCCGCTAGAAACGCACCCCTCCCGCGCCACCCAGTTGACCTCCCGCCTCTGCGCGCAGGGGTACTGTCTGGGCACGCCGCCCTCACCCGCCGCCTTCGACTGCCAGGCGCGGCCGCTACCGCCGGCTCCGGCGGCGGCCGGAGGGAGTGTATCGAGGGCGCTTTTTCTTCCTAGGGTTGGGGGCCTCCGGAGCCGTCCCGCGCGAGGCGTCCCAGGAGGATTTTTTTTTCACATGCCCCCGCGGTGTGATGAGAGAGAAAAAATAATATGTAGCGATCGAAAGGAGTATGTAATTTGTATCTTTAAAAAGATCCGAAGAAACATCTTAAGCTACGTTTCATCTAGATTTTGGATTTAAGTCATTAGAAGCATCTTCAATTTTTGTTTTAGATGGTCTCGATTTTTTTTGTTTTAGATCTCTTATTACAAGTTCATTAGCTTTGGTTTCAGACATAAAAAAGAATTAAAGTGGAAAATAAATGGGAGCATCTCCATTGGACCAACCGGCCCAAGAGGCCCAGCAGCCAACATAATACGTTGGTGTCCTGATCTATCTACCTAAACAGCACGCACGCGAGATCCTCGACCCGCCCGACCCTGATCAGCCGACAGGTTAGCCGCAGCCTCGCACCTTCGGTCTTCTGGCGCCGCCCAAGTCTCACCCACCCGACCACACCACCAGCTCCCACTTGCGCCAGCTCTGAAGGAGGCGGCGGGTGAGCGCACGGCGGCGCTCGATCGACCGAGTCCGTCAGGAGGGGGAGCAGCCATGGCGGGGGGCGGGGAGGAGGAGCCCAAGGCGATGGGCACGGGTGGAGGCGACAAGCTGATCCTGCGGGGGATGCAGTTCCACGGGTTCCACGGCGTGAAGCAGGAGGAGAAGAAGCTTGGGCAGAAGTTCGTCATCGACGTCGACGCCTGGATGGACCTCGCCGCCGCCGGGGACTCCGACGACATCTCCCACACCATCAGCTACACCGACATTTACAGGTGCGGTGCTCCACCTCCGCCCCATCTTAGTCTCGTCCAGCCACCGTAGAAACTAGAACGAATCCAATTTATTTATTTTCATCTAAAGTGCATTCACAAGGTAAACTACTAGATACTAATAATTTAGAGTTTTGGACTACTCTAATATGAAATGTAAATATGTTGTATCTTGGTCAGCAGGATTCCCTTGGGGAAAAGGTACATGAGCGATAAAATGTATCACCACAAAAAATTCCTAAAAGTCTATAGTTAGAATAGCATAACTTGCATAAATCAAATAAGCAAAAATACAATGTAATCATGTTACCTAGAGCAATGTAGCGATCAACAGAAAGGAGAGATAAGTTATCTTCCTTTATTAGAATTTTTTCTCCCATAACTGGAAGAGGAATGCAAAGCTCATTGCTTAAGAAGAAAAATAATGAGGAAACATTTAGAATTGAATATTGTGCCAAACAATGTAGTGTTTACATAGATATCCAAACATGTGGAAAATATCTAACTATATCCAAGTACCAATCACTAACTATACTCTAGTATTGTGTGCTTCAAGTGAAACGTGGTGATAGCAGTAGCCTATAGAGAAAGGAAAATGCATCAGCTCATATAAAAGGATGATGAATAGATCGACATGCCTCTAAGCTGACTGGTCCTTCTGCTCATCTTATTTATAGTATGAAGCTGATGATGTACTCGACACACACATATAGAGCCTATGAAAAATCAACTAAATTCAATTATGAACCATGTGAACAACAACGGCAGCACAATAACAATGATATTCTAAATGAAGAAACAGCCGGCTCAAAAGTATAATTTAAGATAAATAAAAGATACAGAGATTCTTACCTTCTGAAATCTCTGCCATGCTTTAGGTAGCTGGCACATTTCAGCAATCACTTGGATTTCTATCTTCAATAAGAAAGAAAAGTACAACATACTTGCTAAATTCATAATAAAATGCGTTGTTTTTTCTCCTAATCCTTAAGAGGAGAACACCATCCATCTGTATGTACCATGCATAAGGAACGAAGTCAAAAGCAAATTGTCAGTTCAGTTTTTTCTGCTCCATGTATATATGCCACTATTTAGTGTAGAATAAATAGAAAAGATGATTTTTCCCCTGAGATAAGCAGTGTTGTTGACGCCATCTGCAGCTGTGTTTCTTACCAAGTGGAGCATGACCACTGTACCGATTGATACACGTTTGTTGGCTTATCTGAGACCGGAAGACGCTGGTAACCTTCAGAAGAAAGGGAGTATGCTGCCATGGCGGAGCAGTGCATGGTTTCATATTAAATACAGTATAAGGCTGCATGATCTCATCATAATCAATGTTAGAAACATGGGATAATGCCTTGCGTTTCTGTGTGCTAATCAACCTTAACACTGGTGTAACAAACTGACACTTAGTTTGCTATACACAGTGAAAAAATAATACAGTTCAAGTAGATTTATACCAAGCAAATAAAACAACCATTAATATTGGATTACCTCAATTCAGCCAATAGCCTGGTTGACAGATATGATGCCAAGCTAACTGGGTAAGCTGAAGCTAGGGAAAAATGCTTACCAAAGGTTGACTGATATTGTGCCATGGAAAATAATACCAAGCATAATTAACATGACAATTGCAGGAAATCTGACAGCAAGGAATAGAGGAAGATAGGGGTGGTGGAATAAGGAAGAACCTGATACACCGAGGGGGTTAGAAGGGCTCCATATTCACCCCGTCAAACACACGCAGCACCAGAACGCGGTGGGCGTCAACGCGAGCGCTTCAAATTTGTCCGTCCAGCATGTAGACTTTCCAACAGAGAACCTGGCAAATCCAAAGCAGAGGCGAAGATGAATATGAATTGAGAATCAAATGATGGGGATGGGTGTAACGGAGACCCTGATTAGAACTTTGAACAATCAGTTATGAGAACAAACACCACAAATCGGAGGATGACGGGCTATTAAGAAAGAGACGATTAAGAAATGAACACCCAGAAATCCAAGAGCAGGAGCGTTCTGGATTGGTTTCCGATCGTGTTGGGACTTGGGAGAGGGAAAGGAGAGCGGGGGAGGTCACGAGATATGTCACTGGTAGATGCTTTGAGCAACGGATGGGAAGAATTTCAGAGGGGGGGGGGGGGGGGGGGGGGGTGCATCTGTGTGAAATCATCGTCTTCCGTCGGTTTCCTTCACATTTAGTTTCTCGTAGAGATCATGTGGAGAGAATGATAGTGTGCCTTCCCGGGATTGGTGGTGAAGAGCAAGCGTGAAGCGTCGGTGGCTGCAGCCTGTGGCGAGATTTGTTCCATGGAGAAGATGAATAGTGATGGGCTGGTTCCACCCCATGAGTATCAAGGAAGATGGGAGAGTGGGCTGAAACAATGTGATGGGCTTTACATCTGGTTCCATCCCATGAGTATCAAGCTTTGTGATTCGTCGAGAACCAGGAAGACCAAACAAAAAAATGGAAGGGAGGGCTGCTGCTGACCAGGAGAAACGGAAGGTGACGTGGATAGATAACTAATTTGAAACTGAAAAAAGTGACGTGGCATGCTTGCATGTTGAGAAAATTACCCATGGTGGGTTGCTCCAATATAGATATTATAGATACTCTTGATTTTCTGAAGAAGCAAAACAGAGTTACATCTAGAAAGCCCCAAATCTCACTAAACAATAGTCAACTGACCGAAGCAGCGCAGCAAATCTGAAAAAACAAGCTAATGCAGAAAAACACGACAGATAGCTAACACAGTTTGCTGGAATGTGGCCTCCCATGACATGTCAACTATTAAGACCCGCCGAGATCAAATCATCTCTAATCAACTTTAACTTCAGAAAATTCCAAAATCTTAATGCAAACAACAGCCTCTGAATTCTCGGTGTACATGCAAATTAGGATTCTTCTCTAGTGTTTTTCCTATTTCAATAGCAAATCACTAACCAACCTGATGATCAGCATGAACAATCAATACATCTTATTAGTGCATACACCACGTACTATTGCTGTCTCTCAGAATTGATGATCGTGTCTTGTTACTTCTGAATGCACATCATTTTCTAGCTCAAGCAAATTCATCATATCGGTTGCGTCCCCTATGAATGTATATGTTCCACATAATTAGCGAAACATCTTGGAAGTCGAGGCTGGTGCGCAACTTCTCCAATTTCACCTCCATAATTTCTTTTTGCATAGATGGGAATTTTTATTTAACACCTACTAGGAAAACCCTGAAAATACAACATCATGTACCATGGTAGTAGCATATAGGGAACTGTTCCTGAAGAACAGATGAACCGATGGAATTTACAGTGAAAATTAAATATGATTGGTAGCTGTCTCATCATCATACAAAAGCTGCTTTTGGCTCCTTGCTCATCAAAATTTATTTAACAATCATGCATTCCCTCAATAGGTCTGTAGGGCTCCACTGAATTCATTAATATGAGAATAGAAAGATTTGTTACTCAGGAGTTAAAACTGAACTAGATCAGCCTGCTCATTTGGTGAAGTTGAACAAATCTTTTAATAATCAATTAATTCATGAAAAAAGAGAAAGCTTTATTTGTCATGGGCTGTAGATAATTGGACAACTTGTGCCTGCTCATTTGGTGAAGGCATGATCAAATCATGTAAGCACAAGTTTCCTATGAATTACTAGTCCCTTTGTTAAATCTAGAAGATCTGAGGTTTTTCCCAAGCAACATTAAATAGGAAAGGCAAAATAAATTCTGGGTATGGGAAAAGAAGGAATGCTCTTACGTCTTGGAGGGAGGGGAGGGTGTGGTGCAACGTTCTTTGAGATCTCGACATGCAGCAAGGGATCAAGGTTGGAGAAATGCTGGCGATGACAGAACCCTTCAGAAGAAGTGTTTGGGGCCGGTCAAGCAGGGGGTGTGACCAGCAGTGACATCTGAGAGTGCCACCGCTGATCTGTACCTTGTATAACAAGAGGCAGCAGTCCAGTGGAGTACGGAGAGGAGGCAGCGGTGATGTGCTGGAGGAAGTGGCTGCCATGGAAGATATCATCAAGGACGGCACGGACGTGGCCTGCGTGAAGGGGACCACAGCAATCTGCAGAGGAGACGGCAGTGATCTATAGGTTAGAAGCAGGGGAAGGTGGCTATTTTTTAGATAGGGAGCCTAACTGGGAAGAGGTCCTCTCTGTTCTTTTTTCCTTGCATTGCTTCACATGGTCATGCCACGTTTCCCCCGGTTTTTTGAGGAGCAAGGATGTCATAGTTATCCCCAGTTTTTGAGGGAGCCATTATGCAGCGACAAGGGCGCACAATATTATTCCGTGTTACATTTTGGGGAGGGTTTCACTTCTCCTTCTCACTGCTCCCCGATCGACCTGTTTGGTGTTGCTGCATATCTTCAGCTGCAATTGGAATTCAACTGTGGGATTTAATCACCTTTATTTCAGAATATTATCTTGTGTTCTGCCACATTTGCTGCAAAAAGTTGAGACTGATATGCACCTCAGTGCGATTCTCTGCAGTTGCCATCAAGCTGGTTGGGGTTTCATATATTCGAACTGAAATTAGGCCATTATTATATGTATTTCCAGATCAAAGATGTTGTTGCTCTGAAGCAAACAAGCTTAAATATGGTCCTCTTTGTATGCCTCCAGCGTAAGAGATTGATTATGCCTCAGTTGCAATGGATCATAACAGATAGTGTTAACTGCGGTGGGAGTAGTTTGGCTTGGACTAAGTCAAATTCTGTTATTTTTCTGTAATTTAGTTAGAGGTGTAATCAGATTCATCCATCAGCATAGTGTACAACTTTACTCCCTTCTTTTTTGGCTTTCATGATGCCAGAGTATATCACTCTGCAGGATAGCGAAGGGTATAGTAGAGGGTCCGTCACATAATCTTTTGGAGTCGGTGGCTCAGTCGATTGCCAACTCCACACTGCTCCAGTTCCCTCAGATCTCCTCTGTTCGAGTGAAGGTCGAGAAACCTCATGTCGCGGTGCAAGGCGTCGTCGACTATTTGGGAGTGGAGATACTGAGGTGCAGAAAAGCATGAGCAGAACACTTGATCTTAGGAGGCCCGAGCAATTGCTCTCTCAGAATCTTAGTTGTGCTGATTTATGTGTCTTGCGTATAAATAAGAAACTGGATTATTTCGTGGCTGTGTTCTTCACAAACTGAAATAAGAAAGATGTTTCTGCATGCATACAGTTTTCCTGAGCATTGAAGCTGGTCTGTATGGTCGTTTATAACTATTCTTTGTTTTGAGATCGCATGTGTTTGTTTGAAATCGTACGGCTGATGCATACATCAGGCAATACCATATCTGGGAAATTTATACATCTAAAAAAATATGCGATATCCTCTCTCACCACCGAATCTTTATACTCCCTCCGTCCTAAATTGGATTTCACGGACATTTGTCTAAATTTGGATGTATCTAGACACTATTTAGTTTATAGATACATCTGAATTTTGATAAATTTGCGATATTATTTTTAGAACGTATGGAGTACTATTAAAATGGAGTTGATAGGTGAGAGCGTCAATATGGAGCCCGTCCTCCACGGAGAATGTTTTTTGAAATTTGACATTTTGAAGTTTCAAAAAAATCTTAAAAAAGATCTTTGATATAGATAATCATTACTTCTACCTGCGCGCAAAAAATCAATGTGAAATATTTCTTATTTTTGGCTGTGTAAAAACAACAAATTTTTAGATCTAGGATGGTGAACAGTGTCAAGTTTAAAAAATCTTCAGATTTGTTAGAATTTGTTGAGAACCAACCCATGGTTGGATGGTTAGGAGGGCAGTGGTATCGCCAGCCCACCATAGTTCAAACCCTAGGTTTGACGCTTTGGTCTCTCATAAAAGGCGGAATATTCTTTCAGTGGGAGACGACGTTCTCGTCGATAGCGAGGCGCCTGCGGTGACTTCGTCAAACCTAAGACCCGCCGGCTCAGTCTCTCGGAGGTGCTCATAGGGGTAGGGTATGCGTGCGTGTGTTCATAGAGGTGAGTGTATGTACGTATTGTGAGTGTCTGCGTTTGTACTGTGTTTCTTAAAAAAAAGAATTTGTTATTTTTTAGTAGGCCGGGATACAAATATTTCGTGCTGAGATTTCGCCGGGCCATAGAGTAAGTCATTGTCGACATCTAGAATTTTGTTATGGATTTTTTAAAATTTTTAAAATATTGATTTGAATGAAATTCAAAAAGGGCTCCATAGACCCGTCATTTGAAGCCATTTTCCGCTGATAGGTTTGTTGTTTTTGTCTGACATTTTTGTTTCTGATTTTACCCCTGCATCTTTGAAGATACTACCAGGACTGCCACCGCCAAGGACGTTTCGTTCGACAATTTGTCTCGAGCAAGCACCCAAATCCCCTCGCCGACGACGCTGGGTGTGATGTCCCGATGGTTGGGGAGGGGGCGATCTTGATCTAGATCGATAAAACGAGAAATCACAGGTGGGGATGAGAACAACAGGTAGGTGAGACAAACGGAAGAGGGGATGCGAATTTAGATTTCATTTCATCAAACATAATTATTTAGTACAAACTCTCGCCCTTTATAATAGCAGCGTTCAGGCTCTCGAACAAGTCATTCCTTGACACTTTCTTCTCTGACGCTGGCCCAGAGAGCTCGCTAGCTCAGCCTGGAGACTTATTGTCCACCATCGACAAAGAGGGTATGACGGTTTCCATCCCCTTGAGTTTCAGCCTTCCATAGTGATGCGGCTGGGTACATGTGCTTCATGTTAGCCTGTATGATTATTTAAGAGGGATTGCCGACCCAAGACCTTATCTCTTCGTCCCCCTTTCTCTGTACTGTAGCTGCATCATGAGTAAGTCATTGTCGACATCTAGAATTTTGTTATGGATTTTTTTAAAAATTTAAAATATTGATTTGAATGAAATTCAAAAAAGGGCTCCACAGACTCGTCATTTGAAGCCATTTTCCGCTGATAGGTTTATTGTTTTTGTCTGACATTTTTGTTTCTGATTTTACCCCTGCAACTTTGAAGATACTACCAGGACTGCCACCGCCAAGGACGTTTCGTTCGACAATTCGTCTCGAGCAAGCACCCAAATCCCCTCGCTGACAACTCTCGGTGTGATGTCCCGATGGTTGGGGAGGGGGCGATCTTGATCTAGATCGATAAAACGAGAAATCATAGGTGGGGATGAGAACAACAGGTAGGTGAGACAGACGGAAGAGGGGATGCGAATTCAGATTTCATTTCATCAAACATAATTGTTTAGTACAAACTCTAGCCCTTTATAATAGCAGCGTTCAGGCTCTCGAACAAGTCATTCCTTGACACTTTCTTCTCTGACGCTGGCCCAGAGAGCTCGCTAGCTCAGCCTGGAGACTTATTGTCCACCATCGACAAAGAGGGTGTGACGGTTTCCATCCCCTTGAGTTTCAGCCTTCCATAGTGATGCGGCTGGGTACATGTGCTTCATGTTAGCCTGTCTGATTATTTAAGAGGGATTGCCGACCCAAGACCTTATCTCTTCGTCCCCCTTCCTCTGTACTGTAGCTGCGAGCGGATTCGAGCGCACCGGCCTGATCTGGTGCCGAGCTCACCAGCGCCGCCGGTTGAGCGAGGTGGAGGAGAGGCGCCGGCGTCCCCTCTGTTCATAGTAGGTGTAAGTTGTTGGCCTTGTGGCGGTAGTCGGCATCGTGCCGTCGAGCTCCCCGTCATGTTTCTTCGACCGGATCCGGCGGTGGTGGACCACTCCACTTCAAGTTGCCAGTGCGGCGGCGAGGTGGAGGCAGAGGGCCGCCTGTGCCCATAATAAAGGCCTCTCTCAGGCGTGGCTGTCGGCCCCTCTTTGGCCGGCCGTGGCGGCGGGGGTAGATGGCTTGGTGTCGGCGGCCCGCCTTGATCTCGCGCCTGCGGGCTCCTTTGCCATAGCCACTCTTGTACGGTGGCTAGTGGTGGTCCGCACTCTTCTCCGGTGAGGCCCTTTGGTGGGGTCTCACGGTGAGTTGGGGCTTGACCGGGAGCTGTCTCAATAAGTGATGTGATTCTTCTTTTCTGGGCTTCTTGCTACTGCTTCTCTTTTGTTGGCGGGCCATGGTGGCGAGGGGCCGAGGGGATTGTGCAACGATGAAGCCTAGATCTGTTGACATGGACTTGCTGCCACTGCTCCGGCTGACCATGGTGGCGAGGGGAGGGGTGGAGTTAAGTCCTTGTTCTGCAGCTCAGTGGAATTGAAGGTCTTTGCCTCAGTGGTGCCATGGTGTTATGATGTTCTGGACCGTTTCTCTGACGTGTTTTGGTGGCTTGCTCCATCTCCGTGTTGGACTTTATGGCAGTAGGGCTCCCGCTCCGCCGCTGCTATTCCTCTGCGTCAGTGCTCGTCGCTTCCTCTTCTCCAAGTGGTTCGTCCTCAGAGTTTTGGAGGTGGCCGGAAGCGGAGGTTCTTCTCACCAGTTCGAGTTTGGTCGAGCCCTCTGCTTAGACCTCGACGCTGGCTTCGCCTCCGAGGTCGCCGGCGATGGTGGTAGAGACACCCAGGGTTGGGTTGCGGTTTTTTTTTGTCTTGAGGTGTTTTCCCGTATATGTGGAGGCTCTTTTCTTCGAATTTAAGTCCTTTGCGAGTGTTGTATTGGGCTTCCTTGCATTTTTATCCTACCAATCCTGTAATTTGCAGCTGATAAAAGTTGGGTGCTTTGCACCCTTTGACCGTCCAAAAAAAAGAGGGACAGCCGCTTCTGTCCGTTTAAATCTTTCAAATTAAGTGGTGTCCATTTGCCCACTTATGTCCACCAAGTGGACTACCGAAACTGGAATCTTTAGATACTAGTACATTGTACACAAGAATGACAAATATCATAATTTATTCGGCAAATTTCTGTACCTGGCAAAGCATATAAGATTAATCTCTAACTGATTGATCATGAATTCATGATAGCAAGTAACGTTTTCAAGAATCATGATGGAAAGCATATAAGGTCGATCTCTGACAGATTGATCTCTCTTGAAACTTCAAGAATAGCATGACAGAATAGCATGACAGATTGATGCAAGCATAATTTGTTGGAGCATTGTCTCTAAACACGACAGATTGATCTCTATTGAAACTTCGAGAATAGCATGTACCTAATTCAGTTCAGAATCACAAAATATAGTGTTATATAGATAGGTGTAAAAAATAGCAGGTTCAATATGAACAAGACAACAAGATGCAGCCTAAATCCTATCTCCAGAACACTTTTGCAGCTTAAGCATATGGCATGGGTATCAAGGGCAATAAAGTGCGCTTTTTTACATCATATTATGACAAATAAGAAGGGAGCCCATGCAAGAAAATGAACAAGTTCACTCCTCACAGCTTCTTGGTCAAATTTCCCAAAATCTACTTCATCATAATTTCTAATTTGTTGAATGACCCCATTCTTAGCAAGTAATTGATTAAATCAAAATGTACAAAGAGATTTTTTTGTATAAAAAGTATAGTAATGTGTATAAGAAATAAATTTATAAAATAATTTTACATTAGGATACGAAGCTCCAATTTAAATTGAGATGGTTTCGTCAAGTTGTGTGGAATGGGACTTCACTTTGTAGAATAATTTAATAGATAAGGTTTGTAAACAGTCATAAACAAGCTGGCTTAACCTAATTACTTTCACTAATTCTAAGTTGACTTAACCTCTGCTTATATACTTCACACCACCAGCAGCAGAAAAAATGAGCATTGAGCTGCAACATAACAAGAGGGATGAGCACAAACCTGTGAGCACTACCTTCTTTCATGACTTAGTGCTAGACTGGCTGCTTTTTGAGCCAGGTTACTTGTGCTTGAGAAAATCCTGAACAAGTATGAATGGTCTGCTTCATGTATTTCTTCCCGGTACGATGGATCGACCCTCTTTTACCAAATACTTGGATTTCTGGGAAGTAGTTATGGTAACCTTTGTAGAGCAGTGGGAAGAAGCAAATTCAAGCTGCCAAGATCTGATAGAAATCTGCATAAATTGATAGACTCAATGAGAAAATAATTAAGGTAGCAATTTGGTTTCTAGCAAATTATGATCAAGGCTATCGCTGTTTTGAGTAATCTTTTTCTTTTGAATGGTTGTCTTGAGTAATCTCATTCCCCAAATCAAGTGAACTACACAGGCAATAGAAAACGACACATGAACATTGACCATATCTTCCATACTTTTCCAAGAATTCACGGTAATAAGATGTAGGAACAATACAAGGCTAGTACAGATGATCCGAGGGATAACTTCTGCAAACTCTTCCTGGAAAACCGTGGTGGGCACCACCGTACATATGCTCTCCATGGGTATCTCTGGTAACTTTCCGTGCTCCAACCACACAGAGCTCGCCAGACAGTTGCGTCTCCCGACAGATCTCACCGGTGGCGTGCTGCTCCCCACTGCTAGATATGGGGAGTAGAGGGGAAGGAGCCGCGGGATGGAGAGACAACGGTGGGGGGATTCATTCGGCCATGGAGCCAGCAGCCAGCGCCATGGAGTCGGGTGCTGAGGCAGCGGCGGCGATAGCGAGCGCACCGTGACTGTCTACCTAGTTTTCTTTCGTTCCCGTGGGCGTCCACTTAACGGGTTTAAGCAGGTTGGGATAGCGGCGTCGTGGGCAGCCGTAACCACTTATAGCCTGAGCTTCAAGCTCTAAGCTCCCTAGCTTTGAGCGCGCCTAGTTAATTGGCAGGTCGCTTTCGTCGGGCCCGATGCCGGTGGAATCGGTTCTCTACGGGACACATTGGTCTCGGCCCTACCTGTCAGCCCGTATGTCGGCTGATCGGTTTAGTCCACTTTGTTCCACCGCGGTGTGTATGTTGGTTTTATTCCACCGCTTTTTATGCATAGACAAGGAAACCTCCCATCATGTAAAAAAGGAATCTTCCCGTGAAAAAAAACCTCTTCTGCTCCCCCATGGGGCGCCGCCATCTTCAACCATCCACTGATTGCCCTCCATCGGTCACTCCCACCACCGCTTCCAACCCAGCGCAAGGGCTAGATGGAGTCGTGCTAGAGGAGGATGGAGCATAGGCGTTGGAGACGAGGATAGACGGAGTGACGAGAGGTGACCTCAGCAATGCCCATTGTTATGGACTTGAGTTTATGGGAAGAGAGAGTGTCGGTGAATTCTTCAGCTTAATAGACAAACAAGGGAGGCGATTTACCTAGGTTCATGCCCTTGTAGAGGAAACCATACTTCCTGCTTGTCTGTTCATATTATCAGTGGAGAGTACAAACCCGTTGAGTCGACTAGATGCAATCTCACTGAGAGAGAGGCGTGTGTATTGTCAGATTGGTTTTATATCCGATGTCCTCCTCGTTGGCCCCTCCTACCCTTTATATATTGGAGGCTAGGTGAAATGGATCGTATGGGCACCTAGAGGGGGGGGGGGTGAATAGGTGCTACACCAATTTTTAATTCTTTTTCAAATTTAGGCTTAGCACAAAGGTAAATTCTCTAGATAAACTAATGTGCGGAATTTCCCTATATGCAAACCTATCTACTAGTGAGTAAAGAGCGAGTGGAAGAGGAATGAGTGAACCGAAGTGAAGCACGCGGAGACACAGGATTTGTTTGACCGCAGTTCCTTTCTTGTTAAGGGAAGTACGTCTGCGTTGGAGGGGTGGGCGGTACTAAGACCACCATGCCACAAAAGGCCTCACCCTGTTCTCCGATGGATCTCGCCACAACATGTCTGATCCACCTTCCACTATAGGTACCCTTCGAGGCAGGCACCGACGCCTTTACACAACTAGCGGGGCAACAACTCCACAACAACTTGGAGGCTCCCGAAATGACAACAAGCTGCCACAAGAACAAAGTTCTCAAATACAATAACAAGATCTAGGTATTAACAAGAATACTAGATCAGGGATTTCTCCAAGTGAATGGAGAGGAGTTGAAGCGCTTGATTCTTGATGTTGATGATGAACTTCTCCTCCTTCAATTCTACCAAAGATCAAGACCTTCGGGTGGTTGAAGTGGGAGATCGAGATTTAGAGCTCTTGCACAAGGTCTGGTCAAATTCGAGTGAATCAAGAGATCTGGACGTTGGGAAAGAAGGGGTACTTATACCCCTTCTAAAAACTAGCTGTTGCACACTTTGGGGGCCGGATTATCCGGTCTGGGGAAACTCCACCCCAGACTCGGAATCTCCGGCAGAAAATCCGCCCCCTCACAGTGAGACACGCCGAGCTTGCCCTTGATCATCTTCTAGGGGCTGGATTATCCGGTCCTATGAGAAGGCCGGATTATCCGGCCTGGGGAAGAAAAACCGCCCCAGTTCGGATTTTCCGGGAAAAAATCCGACCGGATACCGAGCGACGCGCCTTGGCTCCTTTTGCACGAAAACCGGGGGCCGGATTATCCGGCCCTTGCGAAACCCGGATTATCCGGCTTGGGGAGGAAAAACCGCCCCAGTTCGGATTTTCTAGGAGAAAATCCGACTGGACACAGAGCGACGCGCCTTGGCTTCCTTGAGAGATGAAGTAGGCCGGATTATCCGGCCCTTGGAGGGGCGGATTATCCGGAACCCCTCAAAACTTCCTTCACACTTAGCACACATGAAAAGTCTCCATAGTATTGTTATCTAACACGCAAAACAAAGGAAAACATGAAATGCTCTTTCAATCTCCCCCTTTTTGGTGTTAGATGGCAATACCAGGATTTGCAGGAGAAAGACACAATACAAACAACGATAACTATGAAAGGGACTCCCCCTCAATGTGTGCATAATAGAGTTTTGCATTGGAATACAAATGCACACAAATAGGTGAATCTATTCCATAGACATAAGGGCAAAAGCACATACCACTGAAGTAGAGAATAGGCATCCTTGACAAAAATCACAATTATTATTGGATAACCATTATGAGCGCGCGCCTTCCGTGATAAACCTCCAGCAATAGGATATGAATAGATATAGCCATGAGCATAATCCATGATATGAAGTCCATAGGTACCATCCAAGCAACCACATAAAGTCTCAACCACAAATCACAAACCACGAATTTAAAAGTTCTAAATGGACATAAGCAAGAAATAACGAATAAAAAGTACAAGTGCTTATGCCCGACCCATGCAAATCCACGGACAACCTAATAGAACTACTTCTCCCCCTTTGGCAGCGAGACACCAAAAAGGGAGAAGAGCGATGCTAGCGCCCCATGGGATCACTCATCATAGTCCTCGTCCTCGTCCTCTTCTGCATGCTCTTCCTCATCCTCATCCTCAAGTTCCTCAGTGTCACCTTCCTCATCATCAGCATCAGCAGCAGGCGTAGAGGGGAACAAGTGACGCTCCAGCTCACCATAGTTCAGCCCGGAGGAAGAGTTCCACCGAGCATACGGAGTGGGAAGTGTAGGAGCCAGAGGAGCACTCGAAGCGCCAGACACGTGGTGGAGAATTAGCTGCTGGGAGTGAGCCAACTCATGGCGCTGCCTGAATGCCTCGTACTGACCCTTGCATGTGTCCACGCCCATGCAAAGAATGTGACGCTGGAACCAGTTTAGCTGCTTGATCTCACGGGCCACAGGAGGCACTGGGGGTCGGTGAGCATCCCTCATGAGGCCCTCAGGAGCAGAGGAGGGGTGAGCAGTCTTCCGAACCTTGTTGTATATCTTCTTGGCCTTGTGCACTGAGTCAATATGGAACTCCTCGGCAAGAAGCAGGTGGCGGATGAGCATCATAATGTATGGCGCATAGGGAATGGACATACGGTTGAACATAGCATCACATAGCTCATGGTAGATGAAGTCCATGACATCCAGTCTGTACTGTACTGACTCGTCCTCGCAGGAGGCAACCTCATGAGAAAATTGAAGTAGCTGAACAAGGTGAACACGGATGCTGTCATTGTTGCCCCCACTCGGTGTAATAGAGTCACGGAAGAGACCCACCAAGGCATCATAGATGGGGGCAAGACCAGCCACCGTACCGACAATTCCATTGTCCACAGTGCACGGAGAGAGAGCTGCATCCTTGTTGGGCTTCAACTGAGTGATGATGCGGTGGCCACTAGCTCCATCCCTGCTGCGGAAGGAGTACCCCAGAACCTCAGCAAACACGTGAAAATCAGCAGTCATTGGCCTATCATGAGTCATCCACTTCATAGTGCGACGCTCATCCCCACAAATCACCAAAGTGGAGAAGAACTGCTTCACCACCTCAGAGTCAAAGGAGCACTGGAGAGACATGAGATGGTGCAGCCCCATCCTCTCCGCCACATACATCGCATCCACAAGATGCGCCTTCTCCAAGGCATCAACAAGTACCAGAGGGTGCATAGGCCTAATGTTCAGCCTGGCATAGATGTCTTCATAAATCCCCTTCTGTTCGGCACACCAAAAGCGGGTATCCCCCAGCTCATCATCACGAGGCAACTCAGCAAACAAGTCACGGTGACGGATGGCAGAGAAGGAGACTGCATCCAAAGCCATGTAGTTGATCTTGGGCTCCTTGCCCTTCCTCTTGGACACCCCCTTCCTAGTCCTCTTGGATTGTTCAGCCATTTGCCTCTCTTCGTTCTTCCTTCTCCTCAATTCAACTTCGTCCACTAGGTTACCTTGACCGTCGTCCTGAAAGTACTTGGCGCGAGGACGGCGCTTGTAGGTCTTGGAAACACCGGAACCACCTGTGAGGATAATAAGGGCGATAGCAAGGGGATAAGCATACACACAAGTCCAGGAGAGAGCATGGAAAAAGTAGTCAAAAAGTTCATAGGAAAAAACTACTCAATGCATACACATAGTGAAACTGAAGCAAAATTGAATCTGTCAGGCTGGATTATCCGGCCTGGCCAGGGGCGGATAATCCGGCCCTGGCAGAAATTTTCGATTTCACCAAGAATGCATGCAAAAAAGTAGATCGGGCCTAGAAACTGTAAGACTACGAGTTCTATGCGAAAACACATCCTTCTAGACAACGTTCCACCCAACAAGATACACATCTAGCCAAAGATGGGGAGAGAGGGAGTTACCCTCACTCATTGGAGGAAGAACGCGAAGGAGAAGGTACCCGGAGGCATGGAGAAGAAGATCCGGGGAGGCCCGGAAAATCCGATGGCCGGAGAGGCTCCGGGGAGGGTGAGGGACGGCAGGCGGCAGCTGGGAAGAAGGAGAGGGCTGGGGGAGAAGTGCTGCTCGATATGAGCCCTTCCCCCCGAGTCCTGCCCTTTAAGATCGAATCCGCCAGGGCCAGATTATCCGGCCAACACTTGGGCCAGATTATCCGGCCTAAATTCTGGGATTCTGTTATACACAGAACCAGGCCCGCGCATCCCCAAACAACACCCCCACAAGGTGTACAAGGGACTTGTGTGCAAGAATAGATGGTTAGGGGTAGGGAAGGCTTAGGATTGAGAAAGCCAAACTGAGACGGTACTAGACACTCAAAATTGCAAAATCCAAATCAAATAAAAGCCAAGATTGAGTGTGATTCCCATAAGAACATGAGAGAGCAAATAACATCCAAAAAGATCCAATTCTCCACAAGGGAGAGGGCGGTGGCCGAAGCCACCTTGTTGGAGTGTATGGTGTGACACCACGAAGATATATCTTGGGTTCAAGACCAATACTCATCAATAAGCTCACATATCACAACATGATATTAAGAGAAATGATATAACTTGCTATTGGCATTATGGAGGGAGGGTTAGCCCAATAATTTAGGACCACACTCCCCCTATATCCATGCCCACACCTAGACCAAACAAGGATTGAGACGTACGAGTGAGTGCATGGGTAATCAAGACAAACTCCCGGAATCAATGATATTTAGCTCATTCCTTAAATAGCAGAATCTTGCTTCATCAAGTGGCTTTGTAAAGATATCCGCCAGTTGGTTCTTCGTGCTCACAAAAGATAGATCAATATCGCCTCGAGCAACATGGTCACGAATAAAATGATTCCGAATCTCAATATGCTTCGTCCTTGTGTGTTGAACTAGATTGTACGCAATTTTGATAGCACTTTCATTATCACATAAAAGAGGCACTTTGTCACAATTGACACCGTATTCCTTTAAAGTTTGCCTCATCCACAATAATTGAGTACAAGCGTTGGCAGCAGCAACATATTCAGCTTCGGCGGTGGAGAGAGATATACAATTCTGCCTTTTGGAGGACCAACATACAAGAGATCTTCCCAAGAATTGACAAGCTCCAGAAGTGGATTTCTGATCATCCTTATCACCAGCCCAATCTGAGTCAGTATAACCACATAAAGAGAAATTGGAGCCCTTGGGATACCAGAGACCAAAGTTGGGGGAATGAACCAAATATCAAAAGATCCTCTTGACCGCCACTAAGTGGCTTTCTTTAGGAGCTGCTTGATACCTTGCACACACTCCCACACTCAACACAATATCGGGTCTAGATGCGCAGAGGTAAAGAAGAGAGCCGATCATGGACCGGTATACCTTTTGGTCCACATCTTTACCGTGAGGGTTGAGTTCAAGATGACACTTTGTTTGCATCGGAGTAGCGACACCATTTAGATCCGTCATCTTGAATCTCTTGAGCATGTCTTGGATGTACTTTGCTTGATTAATAAAGGTTCCTTCTCTAAGTTGCTTGATCTCGAATCCAAGAAAGAACTGTAATTCCCCCATCATAGACATCTCAAACCTGTCAGTCATAAGCTTTGAAAATTCATCGTTAAAAGCCTTGTTAGTAGAACCAAAAATGATATCGTCTACATATAGTTGGCATACGAAGAGCTCCCCCTTAACCTTCTTAGTAAAAAGAGTGGGGTCGATTTGCCCAACTTCGAAGCCACGATCTAACAAAAGCTCTTTAAGGTGCTCATACCACGCACGTGGGGCTTTGTTTAAGGCCATAGAGTGCCTTATCGAGTTTGTAGACATGGTTCGGGAAGTTAGGATCCTCAAACCCTGGGGGTTGCTTTACGTATACCAACTCATGTAGAGGACCGTTAAGGAAGGCACTCTTGACGTCCATTTGCTACAACTTGAAATTGTTATGAGCAACATAAGCAAGTAGGATACGAATGGACTCAAGGCGAGCCACATGAGCATAGGTATCGCCGAAGTCGATGCCCTCAACTTGGGAGTAACCTTGTGCCACAAGTCTTGCCTTATTCCTCACAACAATGCCATTCTCATCTTGCTTGTTCTTCAAAATCCACTTGGTGCCGATAACATTGCGACACTCTTTGGGTTTCTCCACTAGTTTCCAGACTTTGTTGCGCTCGAAATTATTCAATTCTTCATGCATAGCAACAACCCAGTCTGGGTCTTCAAGAGCTTCAAAGACCTTCTTAGGTTCCACCATGGAGATATGAGCTTGATGCTCATCAAAACTGGCCAATTCTCTTCTTATAGACACCCTTTGTCGAAGATCACCAACAACCTTGTCGAGAGTGTGACCCCGCAACTCAAGGTTACGATCCGCCCGAGCCTTGCGACGAAGTTCAATAAGTTTGTTGTCTCTTGGTGGAGGAGATTCATCACTTGAGTCTTCATTGGAAGCATTTTCTCCGCCTTTATCAGTAGCTGGAACATCCGTAGCAGGTGGTGGAGATGCATTCCCTTGAGGTGCATCCGAAGCCATAACAGGAGGCTGCAGAACTGGAGAGTCAGGGCCGGATAATCCGGCTGATGAAGAGGCTGGATAATCTGGCCTGGGAGAACTTGCAGCAGTTTCATCAGGAAGCCTGGGACTTGCTTGAACTGGCGAGGGGCCGGATAATCCGGGGTCAGCCGGAAAATCCGGCCTGGAGCTTGTATTGATATCTTCACCACCAGGAGCTGCATGGTCAGCTGGAGTGGGGTGGCCGGATAATCCGGTATCCATCGGAAAATCCGGCCTTGAGCTTTCTAGAGCATTTTGACCTTCAGCAGTTGATGGAGATGGTGTAGCCGTTGCCCCCGTGGTTGAAGCATGTTGCGTATGTGTAGATGAGGGCTCTATATGAGTAGAGCATTGTCCTTCCCGGTCCGCCACAAGGGGTTCCTCAATGGGGTGGAAGAATCCCACGCCCATTCTTCTTATGGCATCTTGGGGTATTTCAACATCTGCATCACAAACACCAACTTGCTCCGCATGGGAACCGTCATTTTCCTCGAACACCACACTACAAGATTCTACAACAGTTCCGGAGAGCTTATTGTAGACTCTATAAGTGTGGGATTTGGCACCATAACCAACAAAAATACCTTCTAGAGCCTTAGATTCAAACTTAGATAAACGAACTCCTTTAATAAGAAAGAAACACTTACACCCGAATACCTGAAAGTATGAGATGTTTGGCTTGTTACCGGTAAGTATTTCATACAGAGTCTTGTCCAAAATCTTGCGGAGGTATAAACGGTTGGATGAATGACAAGTAGTAGAGATTGCTTCAGCCCAGAAATTATATGGAGATTTGAATTCGGCCAACATTGATCTTGCCATGTCCATTAGAGTTCGATTCTTCCTCTCGGCTACACCATTTTGTTGAGGGGTGTACGCAGCGGAATATTGATGTCTTATCCCCTCTTCACTTAGGAACTCATTTAAGGTGTAGTTCTTAAACTCCAAGCCGTTATCACTCCTTATAGCCAGAATGGGGACGTTGTGTTGACGTTGAACCTCGTTGGCGAAGTCGATGACAGTTTGTTGAGTTTCACTCGTCAACTTGAAGAAATAAACCCAAGTGTATCTTGAGTAATCATCAACAATCACAAGACAATACTTCTTTCTACCGAGGCTTGCATGAGATGGAGGTCCGAAAAGATCCACATGAAGGAGCTCCAAAATCCTTTTTGAAGAGATAATAGTTTTCCTTCGATGAGGAGAATCATGCATTTTCCCTTCAACACATGCCCTGCAAACACGACCTTTGGCAAAAGAGATATTTTCTTTTAGTCCAAGAATGTGGCCACCCTTGTGGAGACTTTGCAAAGTTCTCATATTAACGTGGGCTAGTCGGCGATGCCATAGCCAACCCGCGTCAGCCTTTCCGAAAAGACACATCGGACCTGTAGTGGTTTTCCCCGAAAAGTCCACCACGTATAGGTCGTTTTCGACATATCCCACGAAAGCGACTTTTAGAGACTTGCTCCACAAGAGTACCACCAAATCAGCATCAATGTAAACTACAAAGCCCATCTTACCAAGGGCATGAACTGAAAGTAAGTTATACCCGAGGGTCTCAACAAGCATGACGTCCACGAGAGAGATATCGTGAGCCACCACAACTTTGCCGAGACCCAATACCTCAGATTTTGACTTGTCACCATAGGAGACGGTAATGTGATCAAGGTTTGGCCGCATCTCCGTGATGATCTCCTTGCTTCCGGTCATATGACTCGTACAACCGCTATCGAATACCCATTTAGACCCACCGAAAGCATAGCCCTGCAAGAAAATTACTTCTTGGTTTTAGGTACCCATTTTTCAATGGGTCCTCTCATGTTAGTAACAAGGGTCTTGGGAACCCAAATAGACCAAGGAATGTAACAATCATAAGGCCCTACATAACTAGCATAAACATCACCATAAGAATCACAATATAGTTCGAAGTTAGGATTGTTGATCCCTGCAAAACCATCATAATTAGTCTTGTCATTGGTAATGTTGCTAGTCTTTGATTGAGAAGTCTTCTTCTTCTTCTTATTCTTCTTGTTTTTCTTGCTCTTTATCTTGGGTATGTAACCAAGACCTTCTTTACTGTTGTTTGTCCTTTGCCTGCTCAGTATCTCATCAACAACCCCTTTACCTTTGTGTTGAGAACTCCTTGCAAGATCTTCTTTTCCAAAGGATGAAGAGGAGGTACTTGGCACATCATACCATTTCAATTGAGTTTGGAGCTGGTCATGATACTCATTTAGAGTAGAATGATCACTCTTCAATGCCTTGTGAGCACTTTCAAGATCATCAAACTTCTCCAAAAGTCTAGCATGAACAGCCCCAAAATCAATCTTTTCTTTATTTAGTTTCTTTACCTTGGCAAGAGCATGGTCACGTTCTTTAATGAGCTGAGCTACAGCTTCTTCTTGTGACTCCTCTAGGGATTCTGTCTTTCTTCCAAAGAAACTCGAGTTTCCTCTTCCTCTTCCAAGGCATTCTTCAAAGAGGCTATCTCCAAGGCATCTTCTCTTTCAATTCTGCCCTTTTCTTCAAGGAGATCTTCGGCTTGAGCAAGTTGACTCATAAGAGCATCAAAATGGAGTTTGTGCTCACCTTGTAGGTTAGTGATAAAAGTATCCAAGGCAATAACTTCTTCTTTCATTTCAAGACTGTCATGATCATCCATATCCAAAATTATGTTAGTCTTAGGAAATGAGGAGTTAGAAGTTGATACCTCGGATCCTCTTGCCATTAGACAAGTGGTGTTGTTGTTGATGGCGTTCTCGTTCGGCGAGTCGAAGAGAGAGGAGGGAGTCGATGTGGTGGCTATAGCAGCCACTTCGCGGGAACTATCATCATCCTCTTCATCTTCACTTGCGGAGGAGTATTCCTCTTGAGCTACAAGGACCATCTTGGGTTGCTTCTTGAAAGGGCCATTCTTCTTAGCAAACGGCTTCTTCTTCGGAGCTTTGGATTTCTCTTTGAGGATGAGCCTATCACCATTGTCTTCTCTATTTTGATACGGACACTCGGCTACAAAGTGCAGTCTATCTCCACAGTTGAAGCAAGTTCTCAATCTTGGGCCACTTTCTCTTCTTCCATTTGACCCATTCTTACGCTCAAGTTCAGACTTGGCTTTGGCAGGGTCCTTCCAAAAGTTCCTTGCATAGAATGCCATGTACTCACCATGTGCTCGTTTAACCTCATCGGAGCAGTCCATGGATACCCTCTCAAAAACTCCTTCATCGTCCTCTTGCTCAACAACATTGGCTTTGAGAGCCATATTGACACCCTTTTGCATTCCAATGGCCCGAGCACGGGCATCTTCAGCATTCTTTGCCGCCACTTTGAATGACGCCATTTCTTGCATGACTTCATTGGATGTCATTAGATGATAGTTGTGTCTACCTTGCAAGCTCTTCAAATCCGTCGGTTCAAAAGGCATTAAGGCACTCACATACTTTCTTTTTATCCATGCATCATCAATGTGAGTGGCCCCATGCTTTCGAAATGTTGTTGCGATGCCCTTGAGTCTTCTATACATGTCCTCATGGTTTTCACCATCCAACATGTAGAATCCCTCAGCTTCGTTACTAAGGGCATCATACCGGTTTCTTCTCATGCTTTCATTTCCAACAAAAAGGTTCGTAAGAGCATCCCACACCTCTTTAGCTGTGTTGAGATGTTCAATGTGTGGCATGTCCTTGGGACCCACACCTAGCTGTATCATGTGGAGAGCAGTGGCATTCAACTGGCTATCCACAACTTCCCTTCTTGTTAGATTGGTTTGATCTCCAATATAAAGACCTTCTTCAATAATCCTCCACAATTCAATAGAGGAGCTGCAAACATGAGATTTCATTAGAAACTGCCATTGGTTAAAAGAAGATGCAGTGAGCTTGGGTGGATCACCCCTATTGTTTATATAAGGATGAGGGATAGGTGGGTCGGGGGAATATACATGGGAACCTCACTATATTCCTCCTTACCATTTCCCTTTTTGGAGGTGGAGCCATTTAGTTTTTCACCTTCCACATCATCATCCTTGGATCCGGTGTTACCCTTTTCCTTAGATGATGGTGTGGGAGCCTCAGAGGAGGATGGAGATGGGGCTATGGATGATGTAAGGCGAGCAATCATTTGATTCATCTCCTCCATATTGGCCTCAAAGGATTTCAACAAGGTTGTTTCCAACGACTTGAGATCATCCATTGTGACCTTATCCACAGCCTCATTTCCATCATCCCTGGTACCCATACTACTCTTTGGCGGTTAAGCCCGAATTAAGAGCCGGGGCTCTGATACCAATTGAAATGGTTCGTATGGGCACCTAGAGGGGGGGGGGGGTGAATAGGTGCTACACCAATTTTTAATTATTTTTCAAATTTAGGCTTAGCACAAAGGTAAATTCTCTAGATAAACTAATGTGTGGAATTTTCCTATATGCAAACCTATCTACTAGCGAGTAAAGAGCGAGTGGAAGAGGAACGAGTGAACCGAAGTGAAGCACGCGGAGACACAGGATTTGTTTGACTGTAGTTCCTTCCTTGTTAAGGGAAGTACGTCTGCGTTGGAGGGGTGGGCGGTACTAAGACCACCACACCACAAAAGGCCTCACCCTGTTCTCCGATGGATCTCGTCACAACAGGCCTGATCCACCTTCCACTATAGGTACCCTTCGAGGCGGGCACCGACGCCTTTACACAACTAGCGTGGCAACAACTCAACAACAACTTGGAGGCTCCCGAAATGACAACAAGCTGCCACAAGAACAAAGTTGTCAAATACAATAACAAGATCTAGGTATTAACAAGAATACTAGATCAGGGATTTCTCCAAGTGAATGGAGAGGAGTTGAAGCGCTTGATTCTTGATGTTGATGATGAACTTCTCCTCCTTCAATTCCACCAAAGATCAAGACCTTCGGGTGGTTGAAGTGGGAGATCAAGATTTAGAGCTCTTGCACAAGGTCTGGTCAAATTCGAGTGAATCAAGAGATCTGGACGTTGGGGAAGAAGGGGTACTTATACCCCCTTCCAAAAACCAGCCATTGCACACTTTGGGGGCCGGATTATCCGGCCCAAGTGGGGGCCGGATTATCCGGTCTAGGGAAACTCCGCCCTAGACTCAGAATCTTCGGCAGAAAATCCGCCCCCTCACAGTGAGACGCGCCGAGCTTGCCCTTGATCATCTTCTGGGGGGCGGATTATCCGGTCCTATGCGAAGGCCGGATTATCCAGCCTGGGGAAGAAAAATCGCCCCAGTTCGGATTTTCCGGGAAAAAATCTGACCGGATACCGAGCGACGCGCCTTGGCTCCTTTTGCACGAAAACTAGGGGCCGGATTATCCGGCCCTTGCGAAACCCGGATTATCCGGCCTGGGGAGGAAAAACCACCCCAGTTCGGATTTTCCGGGAGAAAATCCGACTGGACACAGAGCGACGCGCCTTGGCTTCCTTGAGAGATGAAGTAGGCCGGATTATCCGACCCTTGGAGGGGCGAATTATCCGGCCCCCCTCAAAACTTCCTGCACACTTAGCACACGTGAAAAGTCTCCATAGTATTATTATCTAACACGCAAAACAAAGGAAAACATGAAATGCTCTTTCACTAGGTCTTAGGTACCAATACGAGTAGGTTACAAGTTAGAATTTCTATGTAGCCTAGCCTTCATGGATCTTGGTATATCTTCAAGTGAGCCTTCCATTTGGCCACACCATATATGCCAACAATGGTCACCTAAATGTTTATGCCCATGTTAGTAGCCCCAAAGACTCTACTTGATTCGTAAACTCGGGTTGAGTCTCCAAGTCCTTTTTAATAGGCCCGGAAGGTGAACTCGAATATTTCTTCGGATGTGTGAACTTCTTGACTATCTTGTTTAGCTGATGCAATGGATGAACTTGCCGTGTTCTTGAAGTGATGTTGGGCATTTCCATTGGGTACACTATCAACGCTCCCAATGGGAGTAACCGTTGATGCTACACTCAGGTAGGCTCGACGTTATTATTCATCATTGTATATATTCTTCTCTCAACTCATGTTGGAGGATTTATGTTTTTTCTATCGGGAATGCGGCCAGCGCTCCCGATGGGAGTAGCCCCTAAGGCTATGTTTGACTAGTTGTAGCCGAGCATAGGCTCAGAGATCATCTTCATCCGAGGAGGTTCTCGACTCAGGCCTTGTTGTCCTTGATCGCAAGTAATAATCATCGTCTCCACTAGAGAATTATTTTAATCGGGTGCGCGACCAGGGGATAGAGACTCAGGTCTTGTAGAGTCGTAGACTCGGGAAGAGACTCAGGTCTTGTATCATGTTTTTGAAGTCGTCAATCTCAAGGGGATACCGCTGAACCGGAAGTACATCGGGTGCGCGGCCAACGCTCCCGATGGAAGTAGCCCCGAGGCAATGCTTGACTACTTGTAGTTGAGCATAGGCTCAGAGAATCTCTTCATCCTAGGAAGGCGACTTGGGTCTTGGCGTGAGTTAACGCGATTGGTGTCGACTCTGTTGGAGGACCCGATAGAATAGCTCGGTGTAGTCGATGTTCTTATAAGTTACAAAAAGTATAAAGAATTGTGAAGTACTTGTATCTTATAAAAAATATTTTCCTTTTAGTTTATTATAACATTTTATGGTGCCATTGGACTCAACACTTTTGCACTGTATACGAGACCTTTTCGTTAGCCTAACGTCCTTAGTCTCAGAATATTGCCGACCTGTCAGTTGGGCTGCAACTGAGTCAAAGTTCAAGGTTTCGATGCTCAGTTAGAGTCAGCTACTCGGGAAGTCGTGTACAAGGTACTCGAGTGTGCAGAGTCGATGACACTTAAGTTACTCGAAGAGGGTGTAGCCCCCAAGTGTTTCAAGTGTGAGTTAAAAAATAATCAGCTCTTATTAGATGGAAACTTAGCTTTATTGGTAGTTGCCGTTGACGAAGTCGATGCGGCTGCTAACGAAGTCGACGCGATAGCGGGTCACGTGGAGGACGAAGTCGATGTGGTAGCAGGATGCCGAAACCGATGATGTCAGTGGGTCACCGTAGCCGATGGCGGCAGAGGGTTTCCATAGCCAAAGACCACAACGGGTCACCGGAGCCAAAGATTGTAGTGGGTCGCTACAACCGATAGCGACAGCGGGTCGCGCGGCAAAGTAGGCGCAGCCCTCGAGTGTAGAATTGAAGTAGTTTGGATGGAAACGACGCATCGGGAGGAGTCGACGTGGTAGCGAATTGCCGCATCCGAAAACTGTAGCGAGTCACCGGAGCCAAAAACTCAACGGGTCAACGCAGCCAAAGATTCAGCGGATCGTCGAAGTCAAAGACTCAGCGGGTTGAGGTAGCCGAAGATTTAGTGGTCGTCGGAGCCCCGGGCGTAGAGTCAACGAGGTCGGGCGAAGTCGACGCGACGGTGGGAAGTCGACGCAATGGACAGAGTCGCGTGGTGGATTGGAGTTGACATGGCGGAGTATATCCAACTTCTTATTCAGATGAAGATGCTTGAAATCACGCGAGCTAATAGCCCCTGGTGTGTCTGATCGATGTTGTAGATGTACAAGCTAGATCCCAAGCGATCAATCTTTTTATCTTTTCTGATCAACTGATATGAGCCGAGTCGTTTTTTACTGATCCAATTCAAATTCTTTTTGGCTTAAAAAACGATATAGTACACATGAATTCCCTTGTCATATTCATCTTCTCTGTTGGATGGCTAGCTCATCATAAGCTCTTTTGCTTTTCCGATCCAAATTAAGCTAGGCATATCTCCGTACGCGCCAGCGAAAGAATCTTCTGTGTTGGAATTTTTTCTTACCTAGCCGCACCCACATTGCCTAACGCGTGCACTGTCTTTTTCCTTTTGTTGTGTTTGATCCGCTCGTTGGTTTATGCAACTCCGTCTTGGCTGATAGCCTGCTTTCTCCAGGACATGCTGATGGTGAGTAGGTTGCGCACTTGTTGTGAAGACAAGATGCGCTGTAGCGGATTTGATGAAGAATCTGAGTGTGCCGATGCAGAAGAATCGAACGGACATGATCTGATTTCTGCTGACGATGAGGAAGCCGCCGAATTCATGACTCCAGCGCTCAGTGTTTCCATAGACGGCGCAAATTGATGAGGGGTGATCTTGGCAATGCCCATTATTATAGACTTGGGTTTGTGGGAAGAGAGAGCGCTGGTGAATTCGTGGGCTTAACAGACAAACAAATGAGGCAATTTACCTACGTTCAGACCCTCGTAGAGGAAACCCTACTTCCTGCTTGTCTGTTCGTATTATCAGTGGAGAGTAGAAACTCGTTGAGTCGACTAGATGCGATCTCGCTGAGAGTGAGAGGGGCGTGTGTATCGTAAGATTGGTTTTCTATCTGATGTACTCCTCGTTGGCTCCTCCTAGACTTTATATATGGGGAGGCTAGGTCTCAGGTACCAATACGAGTAGATTATAAGTTAGAGATTCTATGTAGCCTAGTCTTGGATTTTTCTTATCTCGTGCGCTTGGAGTCAGTGTCCTTGTAGGCTTTGTATCTATTAAATCATCATGGACTTCATGGATCTTGGTATATCTTCAAGTGAGCCTTCCGTTGGGCCGCACCATATATGCCAAAAATGGGCAACTGAAGAGTCATTCCCATGTCACGGAGCGACGCTAGATGGGCCCGAGATGTAGGCGAGGTTGTGATCGTGCCAGAGCCCTCGATAAACGTGGAGGCGTGATTGCATGACATCGTGCTGGTGATGAAGATACACGTCGATGTGGAGGCAAATCCTGATCGGTGTCAGTGTCTCTGGCCATAGTTAGAGATCCGGTCGGACGAGAGAGGCCACACGAATGGGTGGTGACAGATTTTCGTCCTGGAGAAGATAAAAGGGTCTGCAAAGCAAGGTGAGTAGACGCTTCTCACCTTTTCTCTATATTCTATTTTGGTGGATGTTTCTGATTCAGAGTTGATTCAATCGCTCGGCATGGTTCTGGTACCTTATGTTATTTCTCAAATATTCTTTCCATTGATGATGTAGAGGGATATAGTCTATGCCTTGACATACGATCCAAAGTGTAACATCATGTTAAAATGATATATAACATAATCCATCTACCCGGTGTTCAGCTTGCATAGTTTTGCATTTGGAGTTTTGTTGATTCTTTCACCCTTAAGCTAACTTGTGTTCATAGGTTGCCATTTTATTGCTTCAACCATGATGATTGAGATTTTTGATCTCAATTAAATACTGGAGCCATGAGAAGTCTCATTTTGTCTCCAAATTTCATGGACAATCCATTCAAATATCGAAAGAAAATTTATCGGTTTGTTTCATCTATGGATCAAGTTAAATGCACAAAGATAAATTTTATTTGTATTTGTTATCCCTTTGGAAATTTGATCTGTTCATGATATTTGTAAGTGAAGTCCCAAGAATGTTAGAACTTTCCAACAAAGAATGAGGCTATCATCAACACTAAAGATATATTTTGTGTTAGTATCAAATTTTGAATTATTTGGGTCGGTAAACGATAGTGCTAGATAAGTTTAGTGTTAATACTTTCCCAACAAATAAAATAATTTGGCACTTAACATACATCAAATGGGGCTAGGTTTAATGAGATCACTGATCACAGACTCTATCATCAGTTTAGCCAGATTTGCCTTTTTCTTCTTAAAGTAGTTCAATTATCATGTACCCGAGAAAAATTCAGGGACCTTAATTTTGAGGCCCCGTGTGGTTTCTCACTCTGCATATGCCAGGATTCGGGCTGCTCATGTGATTAAGTAAGGCTTGATGTATTAAGTATTGAGTATGAACCCATTTCCATTTCTTAATCAACACCGGTCGGTAGGTCATTTCAGCCATGGAAGCACTAAGATATAGTTTTGTACGTGGTATCCAGTCTTGCTTTATCTATCCAAATGTTAAATACCAAAACTAAAATGTATTGGATGTGGTAGAGAATAAGATAGATAGTTTGTAAATGTCCACTGATTGCAGAGAAGAATGGTTCCAGAAATTTGCATGGATAGTCTTTTTTCACATATATATTAATGTACATCCCAATTTTTTCACAATTGTAATGCTACATGGTCTAATAAATATATTGATACTTCCTACATATCATTATTGCATCATCATTATATCATGCTCATGTCACCATGCCACCTTGCATTTGAGCATCATATAAAACCCATCTTTATTGGTTCTTATCCCATATGCATTATATTGTATTACTTGTATTTGCCTCTTGATATATTGTATTTGCTTCTTGATAAATTGCTTCATTCACAAGTTGAGTTGTGGGCATATCTTTTACAACTCCACCACATTTCTTTGTCACCATCTTATAATTCCACCATCCAAACTAGATATGAGTAATTGCATTTCTTTGGTTATTAGCTCATATGTAGTAAGATGGATCCACTTCTAGTTCTACATGCCTCCATATATGTTCTCTTATTGTTTCCACAATAATCAATATGTGGAGCCTCATGGCCACCTTTGCATGCCATGTGAGTAGAATATTTCATATATCTTCCATATGGTTTGATTTGGACAATTGGGCATGTTTAAATATAATTGCGGCCAAATGATCTTCTAGTGCGACACACACACTAGCATGGCCCATTATATTCATTTATGCTTAATTCCATCATCCCCATATAATCATCAATCTTGTATCTTGTGGGTTGGCCTTTATTCAAATATGGGTATGCATGTATGTAATAGATGCCCACATGTAGATCTAGTTGTTTTCAAAACTAATAAATGTGGCACTTATTCCTCATGCATGACCCATGCATACATTGCCATACCCTTATTTTGTGTGGAACTTGTTTGGTTGAATTCATTCAATTTGGCTAAATTCAAATCCACCAAAATATTCCTAAACTCTTTCCTCCCCTAACTAGCTTCCTTTTTGTCACTTGTTCTTGCTCTTTTGAGAACCTTGTGATGAGCTTGTTTTAAATCAAATACAACCAAAATCAAGTTCAAATAAGAAAACCATCTACCTCATCTATCCTACTCTATCTAACCTACCCTCTTGCTACTTTGGATCATCTACACCTAAACCTTCACACACACCACCACCTAACTCCATGGCACTCTATGCCTAACTAAGCCCCATCACCCCTTGACGTTTCCTCTTTCTTACAAGGCAAGGAGGTAGCTAGAAAGCGCACATGCCCCCTCTCACTGGTCCCCTGCCCCTCCTCTCTTAGTCATGCATAATGAAGAGAGAGAAGAAAAACAAAGCCCTACATGATGCCTCCCTCTTTCCTATCTTCTGCAAAAAGCAACCACACCCCATGTGCTCTCCCTCCTCTCTCTTATCTCCACCCAACTAACCATCAATCTGGATTGAGACCCAGTTCATCTAGGCAGTGCCCATCTCCCTCTCCCTTCTTCCTCCTTCCCCAAGCATGGCCATGGCCACTCCATGCCCCTCCAAACCCTAGATCAGCCAGACAAGAAGGAGGGCAGTTTGAGCTGTGCTAGAAGGTGTCCAAGATGTCCAGGAGGTGCCTCTACTTGTTGTTCTTCATCTTGTACTGGAGATCGCTGCTTGACCTCGCCGAAGGAGCCGCAACACCGCCATGGCGCAAGGACCTGAAGATTCCTGGCCACGAGCCCCTCTCGGGATCGCTCCTCCTCCACCAAGCTCGGCTGGCTCTATAGTCCTTTGGTGAGAATGCCTTACCCCTAGACATATCCCCTATCCCTCTTGCACCCCATACCGCGAGAAACTTTCACCGAACAGTCTCAGTGCGCCACCGCCCTGTGCCGTCCCTTGCTTATCTTTGCCGCTATGGTCGCTACCGCGAGCGCGCGAGCAAGCTAGGACATGTGCCACGTTTCTCTACTTCCTCTAGAACCAACCACAATCCCATATCCCCGACGGAGCACTATCTCCGACGATGTCACCGCCGCCTCTATCGGCCGACCACGAGCAAGACAACTGCTGATGTACCTTCTCTGTCCGCATCTTGGCCTCAAACTCCGCTCGCCTGCAGCCCGCGTCAGTCGCCCCCAGTGAACCGTAGACAGAGCCGAGTATCCCAGCTCTCCATAGCCACCGGCCGTGCGCGGATTGGTGCAACACAGCCGCTGCCATCATTGTCGAAAACAGCGCCATCGCACGCCATCTCCGCACCTCGTCAGACACGTTCTCTGAATCCGTATCGCATTCCCGCTGACACTTCCTGAGCCTCTGTTCATCGCATTGTCTTGACCACCGTGATTCCCCTCCGACGAAGCTTCCTTGATGGAACTTGTTGATATAGATCCCCTCTTCATCCCAGTTCAAACAGCGCATTAAACCATCCATGATCGAGCTCAAAATCATCTAGAGAAAACATGCCGAAACCACTGAAGTTTCTGTTCTGAATTTAGTAAACAGCTACAGCCGCGAAACTTTTTGCAAAAAGGGCCCTATGGTTCTTTTGCTCTAAACCCATGGCCCTGCTTGTGCCACTTGTCACTAGCCCAGCAGCCTGCGCATGGTGGTCCCTCCCCGCTCCTCTGGCCCACTCGACAAGGGTTGTGTGTAGGTTTACCTTGTGTAACAAAAACCCTGAAACATTTTCCAGATTTCAAATTCAAATCTTTTTCACTTCTGTTTAAATATAAATTCATTTATAACTTTCAAATAAACCTGAATTTGAATATATTTCCAACATGAAATATGATTTATTTTTTTGCATAGGAATTCAAATGTCAATTCAAATATTTTCAGAACTAATTCAAACTAGTCCAACCTTTGAGTTTGACCCCTTTTGACTAATTTTGAATTTAATATTGCTTTAAATTTATAATTTCAAATAATACAAATAACATATGTTTTTGGAATCAGAAAAATGTCAGGAGTATGAATAGGCTATTTAAAGCATCATTTGCGCATTTAAAAATTTCCAAATAATTTAAATGCTAATAAATGCCAATTTCTTAATAACTGCATAACTTTAATTCCGTAACTCCGAATTCAACAAATAAGCACCTCTAGAACCTCCCTAGGACTCCCCTCTGTCCTTTGGGAGCCCCTAGTTTATATTTACTGAAACTGTAAGCCATGATGAGTGCATATTTGCATCATGTTTTACATTATTATTTTGCATTATAGATGTAAGATTTTGGTATTTTACGGCAGTCGCGCGCATATTTTATTTCTGTTTTTACCAGGATCAGGACAAATGATGGTCCCAATGGATACAATTATTAAAGTAGTTGTACTATAGAGAAAAGAAGTCAAAAACAACGTAAATCGCTTATTTGGAAAATATTCATAATACTAGAAGAAAACCAGAAGCGAACAAATAAGGTAGAGAGCATAACGACCAACTATACAGTGGGAGAATTTTCTCCGCCCGTATAGCTTCGGCCGTATAGCTGGCGCCGCCTCCGCCTCGTCAAATAGTTTTACCTCGTGCAATTGGTTCGGAGAGACGACATACAGAACACCCAGAAATCACAAAAACCTCACCTCCGGAAGGCATCTGGAGGGGGAACTCGTCCGCCAGGGATCCATCTTCACCCTACGCAGATCCAGGAGGCTAAGGCATCGATCTTCATCAACCACCACTACATCACCACCATCCTCATCCATCCCACCTACATCTTGTCTAGATCTTGTTGTAAATCCTATACTCGTTGTGGATTTATACAAGTACTATTCATCTATGACTGTTCGCATTACTATTGCTATGGTGTTGATTGCCTCCATATCTGAGTAGATCCTTAGTTCTTGGGGAGATGGAGAAACCCTTGTATATGACCGAGATGAGATAGAGATTATTATATTATACACCATTATGTGTATGTGTTAATTGTCTTCATCATGATATTAAGGAGAAGTGCACCTTCTTAATATTTGCCTCCTATGGGGACTTGATGGAGGGGATTACTTATTAGTAGACGGAGGGATGATAACACTTACTGTGACTATATAGCTGTTATTATTTCTTACGTACTAAATTGGACAACTAAGGAGAACTTATCAAGCCATGTCCATACCATGGGAGAGATCCCTTAATAGCGCGGTAATACGATGGTTGTCGGTTACTGTCTGCTGTGGTTATGAGGACGATATGTGCAGCGGTTGCTGGCAAATCATCCATATATGGAGCTCCTCTCATATACACACACTATGATAATATTCGTTGTAATACTCTCAATTACTTAGTCTACATTGCTAGCAGTGTATCCGTTACTCCCTGAGAACGCCTTTTTCCTATTGTAGTTCCAAAGTTATATTACACACGCGATTCTTACTTTCAACATTAAGTTTTGCTTTACTTTAAATTACCTTGTTCGACCAAAAACCCTAAAACAACTCTATTTATCTTGCATCCTAAAGTTATTTCTTAAGTACTCCATTTTGTTATAGTTAAAAGTATTTTAGTCTTTCACCTACTACTCCATGTGGGATCGATGTCTTTATTTCGAAACTAGCTACAAACTATCTATGCACTTTTAGTCATCAAGCTATTTTCTGGCGCCGTTGCCGGGGAGCTTAGCGTTATAAGTCACTTTACTTTAATTATTTACTTTCGTTGTACTAATTTTTACTTGAAGTTGTAGGACCACAACAATGGACAATACTCAGCATTTAAATCAGCTTGAGGCAGTAAGGAAAATGGGTTCGCCCATGGACGCTTTTATAACTGTCAATAAAAGCATAAATCCGGATGGAGTCGAAATCCATCCTTTATTATTTGAGTTATTACATTCTAAGAAGTTTACAGGAACCAATGAAGAAAGTCCATATGGACACTTATAATTCTTTGAAGACATTTTGAGTTCCTTTTATTTTCGATGACTATAATCTTGATATGGTTAAAATCCAGTTGTTTAGACAAACTCTCTCTAATAATGTTTGCGACTGGTATAGATCTTTTTGTGCAGAAGCACACATGACTTGGGAGGAATTGACAACCAAGTTCCTATCAAAATATTATTCTGAAAGGAAAGCTCACAGAGAGGTATTATTATTAGTTTTAAAAATAATCCTAGTGAGGGCTTATATGAAGGATATCTAAGGTATAAAATTTACCTGGATAATTGCCCGCATCATCCTTTACCTGATTGGTTAATCACTCATACATTTTATGGAGGGCTAAATATTGAAAATAGTACAAATATATACACTGCTTCAAATGGCAGTTTTCTATCTTATACTTATGATGAGGCTTGGAATCTAATAATAAAAATGAAAGAAGCAAATGAAAATTCTAAAGATAAGGAAAATATTACAAATAGTTTTTCAGAATATGTGTGCATTAACGATTTCCTTGCAGATGAGAGGACAAATACAATGATTAAGACCCTCGGTATTGATTCTTACTCAGTAAAGAAAATTATTGAGAATTATGCAGGGCATTTGCAGGTACCTACAGAATGGGAACCTCGTAAACCTCTCAAAAAAATAAGCATGCGAGGGCACTAATGGAAGAGTTCTCCTTGATACCTATACGGGAATCTTTGAGAAGAGACAAAAAGAGGAAGAAAAATAAAGAAGAGACTGAAGAAACCAGAAAGGAGTTCCGAAGCTACAAATATGAATAATGTTATAATAAAAGACCTTATGGAGGCACGAATAGTGGAAGATGAAGTGGTTATGTTAGACCGTGAAACTTCGGAGTTCATCCAAGGTAAGGTTCGAGGTAATGAAACTTCAAAGCCTATGACCCCTATATATTGTGGAGAAACTTTCTTATATGGAATTTGTGAACCAATTTCCACCATAAATATTATGCCGTCATCAGTTTATCAACAACTTTGCTACAACTTAAATAACCCGGATGTTGAACCAGTAGACACTATTGTCAAATTGTCTAATAAAACCAATATAAAACTGGAAGGCGTAATCAGAAATATCTATGTTTTTATTGGCTCACTCATGTACCACCTTGATTTTCATATTGTTCATATGCCTCGAGATTCTTTTTGCCCTATTCTTTTAGGCAGGCCTTTTATTTCCATCACCGGAGCTCGAGTGGATAATCAGAAGGAAACCATTTCACTGAAGTTTGGAGAAGAAGAAATGACATTCCACTTCGCCAAACTAAAAAAGAGGCCATATGAAGTGGAGGATATCAAGGAAGAAAAGACGATTGCCGAGCTAGCGGCAATCCATTTCAGTACTCCAAAAGATGAACTAGAAAGGAGTTTGATTAATTGGGAAGAAGCACAGGATGATGAGAGGAAACAAGACATGGATGATTACCTTGATTCAATTCTAGAAGCACAAAATCCACATGACTATGAAGAACTGGTAAGAATAGGTGATGAAGAACCTCCACCAATAGAATTGAAAAAACTTCAAGACAATATGAGGTATGAATTTTTAGATAATGAAAATAAATGTCCTGTTATTATTAGCAAGAATCTATCAGAAAATGAAACGAATAAACTCATTTCAGTTTTCGTTAAGCATCATGAAGCCTTTGGATATACATTGAGTGATATTAAAGGAATAGATCTATCTATTGTAACACATAAGATTACCATGCTTGATGATGCTGAATCCGTAGTAGATACACAAAGAAGGCTTAATCCTAAAATGAAGGAAGTAGTAAGAAAATAAGTTATACGCTTACTTGATGCTGGTATAATATATCCTATTTCTGACAGTAAGTGGGTTAGCCCAGCTCATTGCATACCAAGACAAGGTGGTCTTGATGCTGCTATGAATTAGGAGGGTGAGCTAGTTCCTGTGAGACCAATTGTAGGATATCGTATGTGCATTGACTTTCGGAAGTTAAACCATGAAACACAAAATAATCATAAACCTATACCTTTCATGGATAAAATTCTAGAAATACCTAGTAATAATTCTTATTTTTGTTTTCTTGATGGTTATTCTGGATATTCTCAAATTTCCATACAACCGGAAGATCAAGAGTAGACAACTTTTACTTGTCCTTATGGCACATATGCTTATAGATTAATTCCATTTGGCTTATGTAATGCCGGAACTACTTTTCATGAATGTGTTCTAAAGCTTTTTGATGATTTTGTTGAGAAAACTATGGACGTCCTGAGAAACGATTTTGTCGTTTGTGGAACAACTTTTGATAATTGTCTCTACAATATGACCGGAGTTTTGCAAAGATGCATGCAATCAAACTTGGTTTTGAATTGGGAGCAATGTCGTTTCATGGAAAGAGAAGGTAAAATTTTCAGGACAAGGTTTGGGAGAAGGGAATAGAAATAGATAAAACTAATATAAATGCTATAGAAAATCTCCCAATACCTCAAGACATTAAAAGCTTAAAGATGTTTCCGGGACATGCAGGATTTTATAAAAGGTTTATAAATGATTTTGCTAAACTATCTATGCCCCTTACCAATCTTCTTGATAAAGAAACTCCATTCTATTTAGACCATGACTGCATTGCAGCTTTTGAGAACCTTAAAGAAAAACTAGTTTCACCACCTATCATACAACCTCCAAAGTGGGATGAACCTTTCGAAATTATGTGTGATGCTAGTGATTATGCTTTAGGGGCTGTGTTGGGACAGCGAGATGGAAAGAATTTAAATATTATATATTACGCTAGTAGACCTCTTAATAAAATTCAGAAACATTATGCTACTACAGAAAAAGAGTTTCTAGCTATAATTTTTGCTTGTGACAAATTTAGATATTATATAATTAAATCTAAGGCAATAATTCATAGGACCACCAAGCTTTGCGTCACCTGCTTGTGAAAAAGGATGCTAAGCCTAGGTTGATTAGGTGGGTTTTATTACTACAAGAATATGATTTGCAAATAGTTGATAGGAGGGCTAAGGATAACCCGGTAGCAGATCATCTCTTTAGAATGGAGGGAATAATTAATGACCCCGTACCTATTAATGAATCATTTCTGGGAGAATATTTAGCAAAGGTGGATATTGCTGATCCATGGTATGCAGATTATGCTAACTATCTAGTAACAAATTTTTTACCTCCTGGTATGACAAGAAATCAAAGAATGAAATTCTTTAATGATCTTAAGTATTATTTTTGGGATGATCCGTATTTATATCGTCATGGACTTGATGGAATGATTTAGAAGTGTGTTCCTAATCACGAAATAAATGCTATATTAAAAGCTTGGCATGACAGTCCATATGGAGGGCATCATGTAGGTAAAAGAACTACTGTAAAGGTACTTCAATCCGGTTTCTATTGGCCCACCTTGCTCAAGGATGCACACATGTATGTGGAATACTGTGATGCTTCCCAAAGAAGAGGTAATATAGGTAGGAGACAAGAAATGGCAATGAATTATAGTCTAATAATTGAACCCTTTGATTTATGGGGAATGGATTACATGGGGCTATTTACAGAGTCAAACGATTATACTCATATTCTTGTTGCTATCGACTATGTTACTAAGTGGGTTGCAGCCATCCCAAAAATCATGCAGATGCAGCTACCTCAGTAAAGATGATCAAGGATGTCATATTCCCCAGGTTTGGAGTTCCTAGATTTTTAATTACTGACGGTGGTTCTCATTTTATGAAAGAGACTTTCAGGAAAATCCTCAGCAAGTATGGAGTAACTCACTATGTTGCTTCACCATATCATCCCCAAACAAGTGGTCAAGTGGAACTCTCAAATAGAGAACTAAAAACCATCCTTGAGAAGACAGTGGACAAATCAAGGAAGGATTGGTCATAGAAGTTAAACAACACTCTATGGGCATACCGTATCGCGTTTAAAAATCCAATGGGTATGACACCATATAAGATGGTGTATGGTAAGGCATGTCATTTACCTTTAGAACTAGAACACCAAGCTTTTTGGGCAATCAAGAATCTAAATTATGATCTCAAAGCAACGGGGGAAAGCGTTTATTGGATATGCATACTTTAGATGAGTTTAGAAGTGAAGCCTATGAGAATGCTAGGTTGTTTAAGGAAAAAGTTAAAAGATGGCATGATAGAAAAATTGAGAGTAATTTTTTTAAAGGAGACAAAGTGTTGCTCTATAATTCTCGTCTTAAGTTGTTTCTAGGAAAACTCAGGTCAAAGTGGGAAGGTCCATATGTATTTGAAGAAGCCTATTCGTTAGGAGAAGTGAAGCTCCAAGGAAAACGCCCTCTCTTGCATGGGTGGTGAATGGACAATGCTTGAAGCATTATCGATGAAAGAAGATATAAGTGCAATCACTATAGAATTCAGCACTTCCGAAGAAGTGATAAAGCAAAAATATATGAAGAATGACAATTACAAGAAGAATGGACTCAAGACGGAATGAGCGGTACTACGATCAAGCTATTAACCATAAAAGAGCGCTTCATGGGAGGCAACCCATGTGAAATAAAGGTTGAGTAAGTTTTTAAAATTCTCAGTTAAAGTTTAGATTAAGTATTGTTTTAATGAAAATTATTCATGCTCTAGCAAAGAAGAAGGATGATGCCAAAATTGGTCAAAAGTCTAAGCTGACATTTCTCTATCAAAACTCGATATTTCGTTAAGTTTCAGATTAATAAAGAATACTTGGAGAAGCGGAAATTTTTTGGTGGACACAGAAGGTTTAACGACCAACTATATGGCAGGAATAAAAATTCCAGCCGTATAGTTCCGGCCGTATAGTTGTTGCGACAACAACACTTCCGTCCTGGAAAGGTACTGAGAGTTTAACGACCAACTATACGGCCGGAATTAAAAATTGCGCCCGTATAGTCACGGTCGTATAGTTATCAACCCTTCTTCAAAAAAATTGTCGAGGAAACAGAGAGTTTAACAACCAACTATATGGCTAGAATTAAAAATTCCGCCCGTATAGTTTCAGCCGTATAGTTTGGTCCGCCGTAGATCTAATCTATAGTCGGTTCACAGCTATACAGCGGGAGCTATACGGGCCACGCTCGTGTAGTTGCTCGTTACGCAAGATGGCTAGGGCTTTCGAGCCCTCCTGTAACATCCCAAAACTTCAATCCAAGGTTACTAAGATCCAAATCATCAAAATTAGGGTTAACAAAAACTTTTCCAATTAAAATTATTAAAGCATTCATATGTGTGTGCATTTAATTAGGAATTGATTTGAATTGCCATGATTAATTGATCCATTGCTTGTAAAACGATTCTTAGGTGAAATAAACATCATCTAGATCATTCCCAAACAAATCCCAAAGAAAAAAAAATCAAAATGAATAAAAGAAGGAAATGGTCATTTGTGCCATTTTAACTACCATGCCTACTTTGGCTATTTCTAGAACTCAATTCTTAACAGAAACAAATATGGATCTTTGCACGCCTTGCTAGTGCAAGTAGTGATGTACCAAGGCCCACCTTGTGATCCATCAAAAACTTTTAAACACTAATTTTAAATGGAATTTGAAAATTGAATCTAGTGTGGGTATCAAGATCACACTATTTAAAAACCACTCAAATGAGCTCCATTTTCAAATCACAAGCAACCACAGATGCTCAAGCATGTGATCAACAACTCCACCAAAATTCAGCCCAAAATTCAAGAACTTTTCTCATGTGGCCATTGTGTCGAACATCTTGCAGACAGAACCAAATTAGCCTAACTATTACTGTTTTTGATCAAATCTTGTCGAGCAATTTGAATTGCATTGATCATTCTTGTCTCCCCTGAGCCCAAACAGACCAAAACCGACCCTAGTTCTAGCCCATGGCGCCAGTACAACGCCGCCCCGATGCCATGCTCGCCGGCCAACGTTTCCAACACAGAAGCAGACCGCCAGCCCCTCTCCGCCGCTCCAGGAAGCTAGGCGCCACCCTACCGCCGCCCACGGTCCACCCCACGGCCACTGCCAGCCAGTGGACCACTCCCCAGCACCGCCGCCCATTCTCTCTGTGCGCAGCCAGAGCGCGCCAGAGTGCCCTCACCGCCAGCACGCCACATACCGCCTCGTGACCCAATCCCGTGCACGCCGCTCCGCCTCGACCCTAGCACCCTGCCAGACACGGCCGCGCGCCGCCGCGCGACCCACAGTCGCCGTGCGCCGCGTCGAGCACCGCCTCTGTCTCCTAGAGCGCGGGACGCTCCCGACCAAACGCCACCGCCCCTAGCCATGCATTCAAGCCGTAGAGCACCACCAGGAGGCAGGCCACCGTCCGCCTACGCTGCCCATGCCTCTAGCCGCCTGTATTAGCGTCACCGACGAGCTCGCCGTCGTGCCGCTCGGTCCCCTCGTCACCCTATAAAAGGAGCCCTCCCCAGCACAAACTAGTCAGACCACTCCACTCCCCTCTCCTCACTGATCCTTCCCCACCTCTAGCCGGAGCAAGGCGAGCCACCACTCGCCGGAATTTCACCGGAGCCCACCGCGGAAGGAGGAGAAGGGCGCCGTTGATCAAGGCCACCCCTCGGGACGCCACCGGTACCAGGACGATCGCCGTCGTCTACCAGTTCGTTTGCCCGCCTCGCCGCAGTAGCTAGAGCCATGGTATGCCCTCGCCGCAATTATGTTGGAAAGCTTCTGAAAAGATCTATCCAAGCCCGTTGGATTTAATTCATTTATAGTTAGAGACCTCTCCTAGTAAAAATAACAAAACAGAAGCATTTGCACCTTGCAAATTTTTTATAAAATCAACGATGTTAGCTTTTGAGTTGATTCCAACTCTCAAAAATCACATTTAACCATACCTATCTGAATATGAAATAATATTAAGGTTTACATGCAGTGACTTTGGACTAGTACCAAAATAATGCTATATAGGCATTTCTAGTCACTTTAACTCATTAAATATTAAACTTAAACCAAAGTAAATATGATCCAACCCTTAAATCACATTCCCATATGTTGGAATATGTGGTGATGACATGTGTCTACATGATCCCATATTTTGATTGGTGAATTAAACTCAGTTATTTTCAATGAGTAGAAATTACTTTTCTAAAATAAAAAGGATGAAACTAGTTAATAAAATCTTGTGATGCTTGTGATGATAATAGATCATTAAATGTGTGCCTTAGAGTGCTAAGTAGACTAGTTAAGTATTGTTTGGTGATTGTGTACTCCGTATGTATTTATAGACGATAGTACCAACCAAGCTTTCGAGGAGGAGGAGGAGTTCTACCAAGAAGAGGAGGAGGAAAACTTCAACCACTGCACTACCCAAGGCAAGCTAACACTTGCAAGTATTATACTAGCAAGCCATCATTAACAATGCAAGCTAGACCTTGCAAGCTAGATAACTTAAGCAAGATGCATTAGGCATGCTTTAGTTATACAACCTTGACTATTACTTACCCCAAGTAATTATTTTCCAGCTTTACTTCCTTTACCTTACCAAAGTCCTTTACTTATTTTGAAGGTAGCATAAAACGTATAAAACTTGACCTATTTAGATAACATTAGATGCCATTCTATGGCATGAGATTGATCCCATCTTCCCACCTTAGGGAACACTCTTAACTGAGTAGTTTAGAGTAGATAAAAACTTGGGTCACTTTAGATGGGAACACTTGGTGAAAATGAATTGTGAAAACCTTAGAATGATGAGTCATACTATTGAGATGTTTTGACATGTGTTGAGAAAAATAAATGGTTTATGATGATGAAAATGTTAAGGCCAGAGCCTTGACCCTTTTACAAAACTGATGGTTGGATTCGGATGCGATACCATTCCAAATTTACCGTACAACCACAATACCTGAATTGGGCAAGGCTTAGCCGGAAGTTTATATGCATTAGTATTAGTTCCCTCGCGGGAGAGGTTTGGGATGAGGCTACCTCTCAATGTTGTCCACCTATGTAGTGCCCAAAATGACAGATGGTCATGGTTGGGAGGCCATTCTCATAGGAGAGGTGCTTATACTAGGGTGTGTAAAGGAAACGTTATGTTTGATTATCTGCATACTAAGCATGATGATTCAGGGTTATCCCTGACAGATGTATCGAAGCCTGTGGTGAAAGTTTACCACCTCTGTAGAGTGTCAAACTATTCGAATAGCCGCGTCCGCGGTTATGGACAGTTAGAGTGGCCATACTGTTTCATTATCAGATGTTTTCAAAATTACTTATGAAATGAATGACGAACTTGACTTGACCACAACAGAGTCATGACTATGACAATTAAGTTCCCACTTAAGTGATTATAGAACTTTATTTTATCTTTCTTTGTTTCTGAACTCAGCTTAGGTTTCAAACTTAACTTCACAAGTAAACTTAGTGACATGGGATACCCTACAGGTACTCGAGCTTGGTATATACGGTCTAAATACCTACAGGCCCATGGTGTCGCCAAGGCCCAGACGAAAGGACTCGAGTAACCTGCGGACTCTCGATTGCTTGAAAGACAAGAAGAAACTAAAGATAGAAAGTTTGAAGGGGAAAACCCTAACTTGTAACCGACTCGACCTGCTACCCGAGACCTAGCCTATCTATATAAAGGCTAGGAGGGGGCAGCGAGGAGGACACACGCAACGCTAGTTTCCATAACCCTCGGCAGATTACATCTGCACACCATTGTAACTTTCGACTCCTTCGATAATTCCACAAGCAGACAAGCAGGAGTAGGGACCTCTACGAGGCCTAAACCTGGGTAAATCCTTTGTCCCCTGTGTGCTTATTTGCTAGCCGATAGATGTCTCCAACGCTCCCTCCTTCTCCAAAACCCAAGTCCATAGCAATGGGCATTGATGAGTTAAACCCTCGTCAATTGGCGCCGTTTGTGGGAATTGGGAGTGCTGATGTTGCGGCTTCTTCGGCCCCATCAACTGCAATCTACAACTCCGCAACAGCAGAGATTCGCCAGCTCTTCGGCGCCTTCGACTTCACCATCCACACGCCGGCCACCCGCCCGGCCTTTGAATCCGTGGGCGACGGAATTAGCCTGGTGATTGGGAGCTTCTGCTTCCAAGTTGGTCAGATGGGCACGCTTCGCATGCCTGATCAACCGACAGCACCGACGATTGCCCCGGCATCATGGTTCCCTCCATCGATCGGCACCCTCAGCGAGCTCCATGCTCTGGTGGCCGTCGAGAACACGATCAGCGACAGCAGTCGCGACTCCGATCTGAGTGATCTGTCCACAGAAGATGGAACCTACGGTTCCGAATCTAAAAGTTGTGGAAGCAGCAGCTTCCCCAATCACTTCATGTGCGCCGTCATTAACGCAGGCGACACCTCCGCCAATCGTGGCAATGGCGGTAACACCAGCAATGGCGCCGATCCACCTAACGGTGGCAATGGTGGCAACGGCGGTAACGGCGCCAACGGGGGAGCAGTCGAACCTCCCAGCATAATCAATGAGCAAACCGGCGAACGCGTCGTAATCAGGCTCAACGAGCAAGAGTGGGAGCGCTGCCGCGAAGCCCTACGAGGTGCACCTCTACCCCTTGGGTCCCCGCAGGAACTACTGTTGGGCTACCACTGGCTCCTAAAAGAAGAGTTCACGCGCCAAAAACAAGCAATCGTGCAACTTTAGGCGCGCAAAAAGGCGGCGGACGAGTCGAGCCTTCGTCGCGCTGGGCTCTCCTCCTACGGAGGATCCTCCTCACGAGGCAACGAGTACCTCGCCAAGAAGAGGCAGTCGCGAATGGCTCACCTTACCGAACAAGAGCGCATAGACGCCGCGAAAGTCCTCGACTTCGGCTCTATGACAGTCGACACGAGAGGCAACATGGTCCCCAGGACGCCGCAGGCTGCGGTGACAGCAGCCACCATGTACCTCCTCAACAACCAGCCACCGGCTGGAGATCCCCGAACTGCCATGCACCGATCTACGATCGCGGGTTTGGGGCTAATCGAGGCCGCCCTCGACAAGGAGCCAGTACCAGATCCAAAAAAGGGCAAAGCGCTACTCCTCGCCCTCATCTAGCGATGACAGTCATGACCTGTCTCGATGCCGTTGCTCACGGCGACACGATCGCGACTACGATGCGCGCAACGACCTCACACAACGCAAGATCGACAAGTCAAGGGCACGACGTGCTCGGTCGACTGACTCGGAAGAGGAAGATGGGGAGCTCTGTGGCGCCAGATGCTTCAGCAGATCCATTAGGCAGAAGCGAATGCCTAAAGGGTTTAAACTTCCGTCGGAGAATCCGAAATTCGACGGTCTACAAGACCCTAAAATATGGCTAGAGGATCACATCTCCTCCGTCAGGCTCCACGGAGGCAGTCGAAGTACTGCCATGTAATGTGTGCAGCTACAGCTGCAGGGCGCTGCCCGAGCATGGCTCAATAACCTCCCACGCGGATCCATTCGCAGTTGGGATGAGCTAGTTTATAGCTTCGTGCGCAACTTTAAGGGCACGTACAAACAGCCCGCATCAATTGAAGAACTGAGATGCTGCCAGCAACGATCTGGCGAATCGCTGCGCTCATACATCCAAAGGTGGTCCATCATCAAGAACTCCGCGGAAAACATCTCGGAGGACCGCGCGATTGATGCATTCAATGGTGGCGTCCACCGTCTAGAGCTCAGGGAGGAGCTGGGCCGCTCGAAGCCCCAGACCATCGACCACCTGATGGAGATCGCGAATCGGTGGGCCGATGGAGAAGATTCGGTGAAGAACCGCGCTTATTCTGACGAGGAGGCAAAACTCGAACGCAGACGCGACCGCCAAGGCAAACGTTGCATGCACATCTACGACGACCGTGACGACGTCAACATGGTCGCAGCCGGCTATGCCGATAGACGCGACGACAACCGCAACAGCGGATACCGCAGCGGCGGATACCGCGACTCCGGGAAAACCATGCAAGTGTGGCAACGCCGCACTCGCGACGAGGCACCCGCGACCTCCATCGAGGAAAAACTGTCCGGGCCATGCACGGTACACTTCAACATCGACAAGCATGACGGCAAGAGAAAGTCTAGCCACCTCCTCAAGGACTGCCATGAATTCCTCAAGCTACACGAGGGATTGGTTCGGATGAACCGCAACACAGTCAAAAGAGGCTACGGAGCCGCTCTAGGCGCCGTGGCACATGGCGCACCGCCACGACCACCGGGGCCACCCCCGAACGGAGCTGCACCGGACCAGCACCACGGAGGAGAACCGTACCCACGGGCCATGGGTACCATGATGATCCAAAAGGGGCGCCCCTCCAACAGGGTGCAGAAAGCCATCACTCGCCAAGTCTCCTTGGCCACGCACTCGCCATCTTCCACCACTGAGTACCTCAGTGGCAGTGAGTCGTGCATTACCTTCGATAAACGCGACCACCCGCCTCAAGTACCTCGCCTAGGTCATTGCCCCCTCGTACTCGAGGCGCAAATCGGAGGCTTCGACATGAGTCGCGTCTTCATGGATGGCGGAAGCGGCATCAACCTCATATTCGCGAGTACCTTGCGAGCAATGAGGATCCCTCTAACCTGCTTGGAGGCATCGGACACAACGTTCCACGACATCGTCCCAGGGAAAGGCGTATACCCCTGGGCAAAATCAACCTAGACGTCATATTCGGCACGCCAAAAAACATCCGGCGCGAGTGCATCGACTTTGAGGTCGTCGACTGGCCCTCACAATACCACTGCATCCTCGGACGCATCGCGTTCGCTAGGTTCATGGCGGTACCCCACTACGCCTACCTACAGATGAAAATGCCAGGTCCCAATGGCGTCATCACGATCAACGGGAGCTTTGAGCGATCTGACAGTTGCGACAGGGAATTCAACAGAATCTCCCAGTCCTTCAGCATGCAGGAGGAGCTCGCGCGATTGAAGGAAACGACAGACAACAGTCTGCCTCCCTTGAGTAGCCAAGCTCACCTGATCTCTCCTTCGACTCATCTGTGCACACAAAGAAGGTGCAGGTCCATCCGACAGATCCCGCCAAAACGGCCCTCATCGCCAACAACTTGAGTCCCGCATAGGAACTCGCGCTTGTCGAATTCCTCCGTGAGCACTGGGAAATTTTTGCCTGGTGTCCTGCGGACATGCCAGGAGTTCCCAGGGAATTCGCCGAGCACGCACTCAACGTCAACCCCGATGCAAGGCCGGTCAAGCAAACAATTAGGCGACTGTCTGAGCCACGAGCGCAGGCAGTCGGAATGGAGATCAGCAGACTCCTCGTGGCCAAATTCATACGCGAGATCAAGGAAAGCACTTGGCTCGCCAATACGGTGCTGGTGCCAAAAAAGGACACAGACATCCTACGGATGTGCGTGGACTTCACTTCTTTAAACAAGCACTGCCCAAAAGATCACTTCCCGCTACCACGGATCAATCAAATCATTGACTCCACCGCTGGATGCGAGCGCCTCTGCTTCCTCGATGCCTACTTAGGCTATAACCAAATTCGAATGAAGGAGGAAGACCAGGAGAAGACCGCGTTTACAACGCCCTTCGGTGTGTTCTGCTACAACACAATGCCCTTCGGGCTAAAAAACGCAGGAGCCACCTACCAGTGGTGCATGCAGGCTTGCCTCAAGGAGCAATTGGGTCGCAACATCCAAGTCTATGTCGACGACATAGTAATCAAAACCAAGGAGGAAGCCTCTCTAATCGACGACTTGCGCGAAACATTCGCCAATCTCAATCGCTACCGGATTAAGCTCAATCCGGACAAATGCGCCTTCGGCGTACCATTTGGGCAGCTGCTCGGGTATCTCATCTCCGCGAGAGGGATTGAGGCAAACCCAAAAAAGATAAAGGCCATACTGGCCATGGAGAAGCCAAAGAACATAAGAGGCGTCCAACAACTAGCCGGATGAATCGCAGCCCTCAGTCGATTTATCAGTCGAATGGGAGAAAAGGCACTGCCCTTCTATCAGCTCCTCCTCAAAGCTGACAAATTCAAGTGGACCAAGGAAGCGCAAGAAGCATTCGAAGATCTCAAGCACCTTCTATCCACCTCGCTAGTACTGGTGACTCCACGAGAAAGGGAACCACTACTGTTGTACATCTCTGCTACCAACCAAGTGGTTAGTACAGTGCTCGTCGTCGAGCGGGTAGAGGAAAACAAGGTCCATGGCGTACAACGCCCGGTATACTACCTCAGCGAGGTCCTCACGCCAACAAAGCAGCGGTACCCGCACTACCAGAAGCTGGCGTACGGCGTCTTCATGACCGCCCGGCGACTGCGCCATTACTTCCAAGAACACCCAATCGTGGTAGTCAGCGACGCCCCATTGGGACATATCCTCAATAACCCCGACGCCACGGGACGAGTCGCGCTTTGGGGAATCGAACTGTCTCCATGAGACATCACATACGAAAAGCGTGACACAATCAAGTCGCAAGTTCTCCCTGACTTCCTCGTGCACTGGATGGAGAACCAGCTTCCAGACAAGCCAGATATGTCCTACCACTGGACATTGCACTTCGATGGGTCCAAGCAGAAAGATGGAGCAGGAGCAGGTGTCATACTGACATCACCTCAAGGGGACAAGTTGAAATACATCTTGCGAATGCAGTTCACAGCCTCAGATAACGAAGCTGAATACGAGGCCCTATTGCACGGGATGAGGATGGCAAAAGCCTGCGGCACAAAGAGGCTCATTATATATGGCGACTCCAAGCTGGTCGTCAACCAAACAATGCATGAGTGCGATGCACTGAACGACAACATGATCGCGTACCGTGACCTCTATGATACACTCGAAGGGGACTTCGATGGTTGCGAGTTGCGACACGTAGGTCGCGAAAGCAACAAGGAGGCAGACACACTCGCCAACATAGGCTCCACCTGCGCCCCCATACCACCTGGGGTATTTCTCGAGCGCATCTGCGAACGCTCCATCAAGCCAAAGGCCGCAGAGAAGAAAACAAGCGCAGCAACGGACTCGGGGGCTACGCCACCCAATGAGCCAATGGCACTCGATGACTTGGAGCCAGACACAGGACTCGAAGGACCAATGAGCGTCATGATGATTGAACAATCCTGGACACAGCCGTACATTACGTACCTCCTCAGCAAGCGCCTACCGGACGACCCGACAGACGCACGGCACATCGCGCGATGCTCCAAGGCATTCGCCGTTATCAACGGCGAACTGTATAAACGCAGCATCACATGCGTGTTACAACGATGCGTCTCCCTGGCCGATGGAAGAGCTGTCCTTCTCGACATCCATGAGGGGACCTGCGAGCACCACGCCGGTAGTCGCGCCCTCGTCGCCAAAGCTCTACGAGCTGGATTTTACTGGCCCACGGCCATGCGCGACGCCAAGGACATAGTCCAAAAGTGCAACGCTTGCCAGCGATTCACGGACAAGCCACACGCACCAGGCGTAGAACTACGGCCTATTCCATTGGCCTGGCCCTTCGCACAATGGGGACTCGACATGGTGGGCAAGCTCCCACGGTCTTCGCAAGGAGGCTACGTCTACCTCTTGGTAGAAGTCGACAAGTTCACCAAGTGGATTGAGGCCATGCCAGTGACCAAGAAATCAGGGCACAGTGCGGTCAAGTTCTTCGAATCCATCGTCTACCGCTTCGGCGTGCCACACAGCATCATCACTGACAACGGGACGAACTTCACATCTAAAGAGTTCCAAGAATTATGCGGAAACCTGGGGATCAACATCAGTTATGCCTCAGTCGCGTATCCACAGACCAACGGTCAGGTGGAAAAAGCAAACGGGTTCGTCTGCAGCGGCATCAAGAAGTGACTCCTTCGACCACTCGAGCAGGCCGCGGGTTGCTGGCCAGATGAGCTCCAATCCGTAATCTGGAGCCTATGAATAACTCCAAAAAGCGCCACGAGCTACACGCCATTCTTTATGGTGCACGGAGCAGAAGCAGTACTACCAGCCGAAGTTCGGTACAAGGCGCCACGCGTAGTCGCCTACAGTGAACAAGAGTCATCTCTTGCACTCGAAGACTCCGTCAACCTCCTCGACGAGGCAAGAGAAATCGCCGCAGAAAGATCCACGATCTACCAGCAGAATCTGCGCAACTACCACAGTAGAAGGCTTCGCCCCAGATCCTTCATCGAAGGTGACCTGGTCTTGCGACTGAAGCAGCAGGGACATCTCAAGCTCGAGTCCCCCTCGGAAGGACCGTACGTGATTACAGAAGTAATCCCAGGTGGCGCCTATCGCCTTCAAGACTTAGAGACAAGAGTCGCATACTCCAACCCTTGGAACGTCGCACAGCTGTGACGCTTCTACCCCTAGCTGTTTTTTACTTTTACATCGCAAATAAGGCTACCCAGCCAAGGCTACTTAGCCACACATTGTACCTCGTACTGTTCTCCAAATAAATAAAAGCTAAGTGCCCCAAAACTCTGTGTTTTCTTTTCACTTCTGTCAATTTCATACTCGGGGGCTGCGCGACCCTACGTACATCTGTTCTTCGAACCAATAAACGCGATATCCCGAGTAGCTGGCACATCAATCAAACCCCTTAATGAAAACCCAACCTAGCTGCAACGCACCTGGCAGGTTGAAAAATGGATGGCCAGGCTAACGAAAAGGACTCGCATAGTGCAACGCACCTCACGCCAACAAAGCTGTTTATACACGTTCGACAATAAATTATCTCACAACATATATATGTATTTTACAACACAAATACACTTATGTGCAGGATATAAATCTGGCTACTGCTGCAACAGAAGAACATTGGTTTGTTCCTTGAAGAAGTCGACAATCCCCTATGCTAGGCAGTCCACCGCTTGATAGTGCGGCACCATATTCCAAGCAGATCCGGCTGGTGGCGCTGGCAGACTGGAAGCTATGGCGGCGACATCCACGTCAGGCCTGTGCAATCGCACCATCGAGAGGGGAGCCTTGGCACCAGCCACCAACTGCTGCCTCACGCACTGGCGAACCACGGACATATCTTGAAATTTGGCCAGGAGAGCCAACAGGCTTGATGGAGTGTCATCCAACAGGAACATCGCCCGATAGATATTCTTCAAACATGACTACGACTTGTTCAGGAAGAGCAGCACTCGCGAAGCGCGATCCTGCAGGGTCGCCAATGCAGTCGCACGAGCATGATCCACCCAGAAGTATCCACTCTCTTGAAGTTGCTCCTGGGTGAGACCATGAAGGCGGATGGCAATCCTATCCCTCTCCTCCTGCAGATGGCGTGCGCTAACAACTACACGAAGCAGCACCAACAGCATGAGTACAATGTACCACTGCAACTAACTATAAAGGAAAAGATGAGGACGAGCAAACTAACACTTAAACTGGTCGCCCAGCTGCGTCACCTCGCCAAGAGATATTGCTCGCGGGCGGCAGCTTTTTCCGCCTTTGACTTCCACACATCTGCGTTACCGCGGATTAGGGGCAACTCCCACTCCAGCTGCTTCATGCGGTCACGAAGTCGCGACAGCAAGGACAACTCCTCTACCCTGGAGCGCGGTGGTGCCACTGTCTCATCAAGAGATGGTGAGTCCTGGGTTCCCCCTACGGGACCACTCGATGTGCCCTACCACAAGTCAAGACAGAAGCAAATAAGGCGACCAAATTAACACAAAGGCAAGGGGAACAGGTGCATTTAGGATAAGCATAAATATTCACAAGCACACTCGCCAGCAGACATGTTCTTAGACCAAAAGGACAATTCATCATCTATTACAAAAGCTAACTATGGAGCAGCTGGCTTCTTCGACTTCGACGCCTTCGGGGGCTTCATCAAGTCCGTGGCAGTATCAGACGCCACCGACTTTTCACCTGCCCCTGAGGCCGAAGCTTTCGCCGCCTTCTTAGCGCGTTGGAGCTCCTCCGAATACTTGGCAACGGTATTAATCAAGGAATGGCCATATTTGGCATAGGCAGTCGCAAAGGGAGCGAAGACTACCTGCTTGCACCATGGCGAGTGACATCGTCGCACCAGCCGCCCAGAGGAAGTTCTTGTAAGTAGCAGGCACACCCCCGGCGAGTGACTCCACCAGCTCGTCCATATTATCGACCTGCTCCGCCTTTGGCATCAATTCCTCCCGGAGGCGACTAAGGGCGACCTTGGCCTTGGACAATGTATCCTGGACGGCGGCGCTTCGGTCCTCGACCGCGGATACCGCGCCGGCCAGAGCGTCATGACGACGAAGGGCCTGCGGGTCAAAACTCAAGTCGCCAACATCTACATCGAAAATACATGGATCAAATTTCTAGTGCCACCGGCAAAACTCTAGAAGCAGAGAGGAGCATCAATAAAATATCCAGCAGTAAAGGTACCTGAGAGGGCCTTGGCGACTGAGAACAGTTGCTCCTCGAACAACTTTTCCCTGGCCGCAAAGGAGGCGCGCAGATCCTCTTCGCGCTTCTGGGAATCATCACGAGCCGCGATTGCCTCATCGCGCCCCTTCACAGCTGCGGCCAATGTCTTCTCCAATGTGGCAACATTGCGCAGTAAAGCGTTATGCTCAGCTACATGGCAGTCAATAATTGGCTATCTGTCGAATATACCAAAACAGAGAGAAGATGAAAAGAATAAGCGTGGAAGCACTCACTTTCGACCACACGGTGACGTGTCTCCAGCATCGCATGCTGGCGATCCATCGCCATAACCTGCTCCGCCACTTGCGCGACTTCCTTTACAAGGAGCTGTCACACAAAACAGGGAGTAAGAAGAGGGCAACAGAAGGCGTTGACTGCCACATTAAAAAAGAAGGAAAGATATACTTACATGGTCCTCTAGCGACTCCGAAGAATTTTGCTGAACCGTCATCCGAGCAACTATTCGATGCTCCCCTACATGAGGAGAGCTCGAAGAATTGTGCCCGGAGTGGGCCGCCGTCGGAGGAGAAGGAGCGCGCTCGACCTCTACCTTGGCCCTTGAGGTCACGACTCCCGATTCCTTCAAAAACTCGACGTCGCCAGACGACGACGACGCCTCTTGACTGCAAGACAAAATCCGCATTGAGAAAAGGCAAACTCCAGGGCAAAGCCAGCAAGAAGAAAATAGAGAAGAATGAATGAACTCGCAAACTTACCAGTCAAATTTGTCAAGATCAAATGTGGCCTCCACCGACTCCGACGAAGACTCCTTGGGCAATCGCATCTTCTTGCGAGAAGACGGTGCCACAACCCTCACAGGAACGGCTGGAATTGGCGACTCCGCACCAACAGCCGTGCCTTCTGGAGCCGAAGGAGTCGACGCGTCAGAGTCCTTGCTGCGCGAACGCTTGCGAGTATCCGGGCTCTCGGACTCGGGGGCTTCCTCTTCCACATCAGAAGGGACAGTCGACTTAGACTCGTCCTCTTCCAAAGCTTCGCAAGGAATAATACCCTCAGGGAGAGGAGGCATACAAGGCGACACCACCCAATCCTGCATACAAACAGCAAAGATGAGCAAAAGGAGCAAGTAAGCAATAGAAAAGCAATTGCGAAAATAAGCTACTACGTAGCACAACTATACCTCAGGAGGAGGATTCGAAGCATCGAAAGGAGGAACGACTGGCTCATTCGGAAGCACATCCTTGAATGTGTACTTCGTGACCAGTCGCACCCTCTTATCTACCTCACTCGCGGACATGCCATCGGCAGACACGCGAGTGGCATCATCAGCGCCACCCCATTGAAACATGGAATGGACTCTGGCCTGGAGAGGCTGAACGTGATGACGCAGCCAAGTCCTGACAAGGGCGCAGCCTCCCTCTTCCGCGCCTATGTGGCTCTCGAGGTTGCAAACGCGTTGATATAGCACGTCTGTCTCCGCGAGTTCGGAAGGCATGATCACGTTCTTCCAAGAATGCATCTTCTTGTAGGGAGTCACAGGATTGAAAGGCGCGAGTCCAAAATGTTCGTCCTTGGCCTTCTGGTCGCGAACATAGAACCATTTGTCCCTCCATCCCTGGACGGACTTGGCGAGCTTGATGTCGAAGTAGGTGGCGGACGGGTCGACATGGATTCCACAACCACCTATGTCGTAAACTAGAGAGCCAGATGCAGACTGATGCTTTAGCTTAAATAAGCGTTTGAAAAGGCCAAAGTGCAGCTCGATTCTGAGCCAGCACTCGCAAAGAGTGATGAAACAGGAGATGTGAAGAATTGAGTTTGGGGACAGCTGATGGAGCTGGAGCCCGTAGAAACAAAGGAGACCCCTAAGAAAGGGGTGGAGAGGCAAAGAAAGACCGCGAATGATGAATGCAAAAAACATCACTCAAAAACTGGCGGGAGGCACATGAATGGTCTCACCGCTGGGGACGCACGCATCGACGACTGCTGCGGAAATAATTCCGTCTTGGCGAAGAAGACGGAGATCCAACGCCTTGATGATAGAGGGGCGCCACACGCCATTGGTCACGCGGGTGCCCGCGACCTTCTTTTTTCCGCCGGCGGCGGCACTGGTGCCCGCAGCAGCGAGGCCACCCTTCTTCTTCGTAGCGGCAACGGTGGCCGCGGATTCAGCGGCAGCGCCTCCTTTCTTCTTTCCCATTGCGCAGCGGCGATGAGAGCACAGGAAATAACTTGGAAACGAGCGGAGGTGGTCCAGAGCTGAGGAGGAGATGAGCGCAGGAAAAAGCAGATGAGTAGCAGCAATGGTGATGGCAGCGAGGAAGAAACAAGCGCAGATGGAAAATTACCGCCGTAGCACCGCTACTTAACCCCTAGGAGATGCAATCCAATGGCTCACAAAAACCCTACTGGACGCGTGGCACGCATCGCGCTCGACACGTGGAGAAGAGGAAGCGCGAACCGTCCCTCCACTGCTCCCATTACGCGCGGAAATCGAGGAGGCGCAGTTAATAATAAGATTACGCACGCCCAGTCAAATCAAAGTCAGAAAGTGGGACCCACCGCTCGTCACGTCCCGTCAAAACCGCTCACGCGGGCAATTGAGGTCATGCAAGCGTCAGCACTGGCGTCATCAACAGCTACACAATGGAAAACTTCGACTACTTTAGTCCTTGCTGGAGTCTTCGACTCCACCAAGCACTCGGGGGCTACTCCCATAGGGAGCGCTGGTCGCGCACCCTATGATTTTCTTTTCTTATTGCAGGGATACAGGCAATCACAATCAAACCCAAGCACTCGAAACACGATTCGACTATGGACGTGGGTTACTCCCATAGGGAGCGCCGGAAACAATTTCGACTGAAACAAGCAAGCAAAAGACGACAGCAGTCGCAAAATGTGTTTTAGTCTCTGCCCAAGTTTTCGACTGAAACAAACAAACAAAGACGACAACAGTCGCAAAATTTCTTTAGTCCCTGCCTGAGTCTTCGACTCAACCAGGCACTCGGGGGCTACTCCCATAGGGAGCGCTGGTCGCGCACCCTATGATTATTTGCACGAAAACTGTGTGTTGATTACATCCGCACTCGCAGATCATGGCGACACCGCCTCATAATTTTCCCTACAAAGAGACTACGTCTCCTTGGTCGCCCGAATCATCTCCGCAATGATAAAATTCGGATGCCGCGCTTACAGCGTGAAGGTAAGACCTGAAATAAAGGCCTGGCAACGCATTTAACTGTGCACTACCAGAAATATATCCATGCCTGCAGGCACGATGAACATGCCTTGACGGACGCATCAAGTGCTCACACCCATATAACTGGAATTCGAATACTGTAAGACCTCCGCGGCCTAAGTCGAATTACGCCAGCACTTTTCCGGATTCGAGTCCGGGGACTCGAGTTCAAGTAGATTGCGTTGTTTCACCCTAAGGTGGTTAACTGATACCGATACTTCGGCTATATCAGGCACGTATATAAATAATCCCTATGACATAAATGAAAGCAGTCGAAAAAGTACTCATTCAGGCACTCGAAGACTTCAAAAAGTACCTAGTCGAATCTGCGATTCCACTGGATACTCGAGGGCTACTGACATGGGTATACCCTACAGGTACTCGAGCTTGGTATATACGGTCTAAATACGTACAGGCCCACGGTGTCGCCAAGGCCCAGACGAAAGGACTCGAGTAACCTGCGGACTCTCGATTGCTTGAAAGACAAGAAGAAACTAAAGATAGAAAGTTTGAAGGGGAAAACCCTAACTTGTAACCGACTCGACCTGCTACCCGAGACCTAACCTATCTATATAAAGGCTAGGAGGGGGCGGCGAGGAGGACACACGCAACCCTAGTTTCCACAACCCTCGCCAGATTACATCTGCCCACCATTGTAACTTTTGACTCCTCCGATAATTCCACGAGCAGACAAGCAGGAGTAGGGACCTCTACGAGGCCTGAACCTGGGTAAATCCTTTGTCCCCTATGTGCTTGTTTGCTAGCCGATAGATGTCTCCAGCGCTCCCTCCTTCTCCAAAACCCAAGTCCATAGCAATGGGCATTGATGAGTTAAACCCTCGTCACTTAGAGTTAGCATTCCTCCTAGCACTACCTTACTTGTTAGTGGTAGTTTGCGAGTACTTAAAGAGTACTCATGGCTTTTGTCCCTGGCTATTTCTATGGCCAGACTATATGAAGGAGATTACCAAGATGACGGTCAGCAGGACAGCTATGATAACTAGGACTATCTGCCTTCGTCAGCATTGCGTGTGCCCATGAAGATGGACCCCACCGCTATGCTTATTAATTATTCTGCTGCTTGTTGTATTAAGACTGGATCATGAGATCCTTTATTTGTGTAAGACCTTATGTATGGTTTGTAATGGATGATGTACTGTGATATCCAATCTGTTATGTCTCGCAAAAATGGTAATCCTAGGATTGCGAGGTATGGCATAACAGGCATCTGGGATTAAAAATCGAGGTGTTGACAAGTTGGTATCAGAGCCATCCTGACCATAGGAGACCCTAGTTAGAACGGACGTCTAAACCAAAAAATTTAGTTTCAAAAACAAAGTGAGTATTTATGAAAAACTATTTCCTCTCTTACCCTTGGGAATTCATTCCTTCTCAAAAATTCATGTTCCTCCAATTCTTACATTACTACCTAAAATTTGACACACTTGATCACTTCACTAACTTCCTCATCCTTAATTCTTGTAGATGGAGTCTCAGTTCAGCAAGTTCTACCAGTTGGGAAATGGAGGTCAGCTGATCTTCGAGAGGGATCTGGATTCACTGTCTGAGTTATTGGGATGCCCGCATCCGGAGTTTCTTTGAGCTCAACTTCCAGGACCCCTTGGAGGAGATTTGTAGTGGCTCGTCACCTGATGCGCTCGACTTTCGACGTAGAGCTTGTTGGGAACCCCAAGAGGAAGGTACGCTGAATACAGCAGCAAGTCTTCCCTCGGTTATGAAACCAAGGTTTAATCGAACTAGTAGGAGCAAGGAAACACCCCAAAGGTGTTACTAACTGAGCTTTGGCTGGGCACACTACCGGTGCTAGTAGCAACGTGGAGACTTGCACAACACAACCACATAACTTTGTCCCCAACTTGCGATGAGGTTGTCAATCTCACCGTGTTTTGCGGAAAACAAAGGATTAAACGTATCGAATGGAAAGAAGTAAAAGTTTGCAGAAAGTAAACACAAAGCAGTAAAAGATTGTAGATTGTATGTAAAAGACAAGGACCGGGATCCATAGTTCACTAGAGGTGGCTCTCCTTAGATAGATAACATGCTAGGTGAACAAATTACAGCGGGGCAATTGACAAACACCGAGAAAGCAATACATGCATATACTAATCATCTTGACTCCTCTGAGACTTGATTGGGCATTACAACATAATACATAGACCGCCATCCAACTGCATCTATGGCTAATAATCCACCTTCAGGTTATCATCCGAACCCCCTCCAGTATTAAGTTGCAAGCAACAGATTGTTGCTTTACGAACTGCGTGTAAAGTAAACAATACGATTGTTCTATGAACAAAGGATTGTTGTTTTCTCCCTAGTAGCAACAGCACATCTAGTACCTTAGAGATTTCTGTCACTTCCCCAAATTACCAGAGGCATGAACCCACTATCGAGCATAAATACTAACTCTTGGAGTTGCTAGCATCTACTTGGCCAAGATAGCTACTAACAATGGAAAGCATGCAAGATCTCAAATAACAAAGACATGATAGAATCAATAATCAATCTGAAATAGCATCTCAATATCCATCGGATCCCCGCAAACACAACATGTATGAATTACAAATAGATGATCTTGATCATGAACGGAGCTCACAAGATCTAAAAATGAAAGCACAAAGGAGGAGAAACCAGCCATCTAGCTACTACATGGATCCGTAGTCCAAGGATGAACTACTCACGCATCACACCGGAGGCTTGCATGGTGATGAAGAAAGCCTCCAGGGTGAATTCCCCTCTCCGGCAGGGCGCTGGGAAGAGCTTCAGATCCCTCCCGATCTAGGGATGTAGATGACGGCGGCTACAGACTCTTTCGTGGATTTTTGATCGGGTACTTAGGGTTTTCGTCCCGAGGGCAATTTATAGTCGGAAGGGGAGGCCGAGGGGGTGCCTGGGCTGACCACACCACCCCCTGGCGCGGGTCAGGCCTGGCCGCGCAGCCAGGTGGTGTGGCCGCCCTCTGGCCATTCTCCGTCTCGTATTCTGGCACTTGATCCCTTCCGGAAAAATAGGCACTTTGGCTTTTGTCCCGTCCAATTCCGAGAATATTCATTTTCTAACTTTCTTGGAACCAAAAACAGCAGAAAACAGGCAGCTGGCTCTGTGGCTCTTGTTAATAGGTTAGTCCAAGAAATCATATGAAAAGTACTCCAAAGTTGGAACAAAACACAAGAAAGTGGATAAAACCAAGCATGGAACATCAAAAATTATAGATACATTTGCAATGTATCAACATCCCCAAGCTTAACTCCTGCTCGTCCTCGAGTAGGTAAGTGATAAATATAAATAATTTTTGAGGTGACATGCACCATCAAAGACTTGATCAAAGTATTTGCAAAATACTCAAAGCTGGGATCATAGTACTTCAACCATAACATGAAAGACAAAGTTCTAGCAATAAGCAAAGAGACTATGATGCAACATGAAAAGGCACAAACAAAAGATTCATGAATAACAAGCTTTGCAAGACGTTTGTTTGTTTCACATAAAGAAAACATAGCATAAAAGTATTCACCTTGTCCCTCAATAAAGTATCAAATATAAATGCATAGGACACCTTCAAAGTTCATAAGAGTGACTAGATACAATAGTTTCAAACAAGCAATAACAAGTTATGCATCAATCTACTAGTCTTGGGACAATGCACATAGAACTAAGAATGGCCACTATGCTCTCAAAGTAGGTGCATAAAGATAGAATGTGGAGACTCAATATATTGGTGGAAGAACGGCCTTCATAGAAGGAAGTAGGGATTCAAGTCTCATAAAGAGCTTCCAAAAATTATGGTACTTATAGCTTTCAGCTCTCATTTCCCCTATCATAAGCATCTTGAAGTGATTAAGGTTAAAGTGAACAAACTATGGTGTACATGCTTGACGAAGTATAAGTCAGAAATCTCATGTCCCTTGTATACGAGGGTCGCTCCTCATGCTACTCAAGTTTAGTCACCGGTAAGTTCTTGTCATCGTAAGTATATGTGTATCATTGAGAACCGCCAACGGGGTACCCCTTGCCCGATGATACGGAAGAATCCCCATATCAAAATGACAAGGCAAGCAGACAACGAGCATCTTAGCATTCTTCTTATTTACCATGGGAATATGGTGCTTTTTTCTCTCTTTCCTCTTTTCATAGTATCTCTTTTTTCTCCTTTTCTCTTTTTTCTAAGTACAGGACTCTTTTTTTTATAAGAAGAATGCTTCATAGACAGCTCATTATGGTTACGCTGCAGGTTTCCACCATGTCAGCATGGATTAGACCAGCGGCCCAGGCGTTTCGCTAACACATATACATAACTCCATGGACTTACAAGCTCCCCTTTCATTTCACACCGACGACATCCATATACAAAAGAGCATGATATCAACTAGGTACAAGTACCAAGTGCAATGTTGAAAGCGTTCCCCATGAAAGCATGGTTCTGCTAATTCCCAACAAATAAGTGCAAGCATATACAACATAGAAGACACAATGGTTCAAGTTTATTAAGGGAAAGTAAAGTAAAGTGTGCCATCAAGTTCGTGAGAGCTTTAATCACTAGTTTTTTCATAACAAGTGGAAGGTAAACAAAATCATGAATATACTTGGAATAGCATAAGCTAATAGGTAGGTATGGTGGACTCTTTGGAAAAACTTGGTTTAGGGAGTTGGATACATGAGTGGAACTCATACTTGGTTGTGGAGGCTAGCAAAAGACTGGGAGCAACAAACTAAGAGAGCAATAATGGCCATAATCATGTAGAGCGACAAAACATCATTGATCAAAGCATAAAGTGATACTACAAGTTGAAAACTAAAGGATCATAAAGGCTATGATGACTTGAGATAGTCATAACATGGTGTGAGCATGTGCCAAGTCAACCCAAAAAAAGCATCAAAGGAGAATACCACTATACTATGCTTTAATATGCTAAAACAACGCATGATTCATCCAAGGCACATTAAGCAATCTCAATTTTTTATAACAAGACATGCTACAGTAAAGAATACTAAGCATAAAGCCAAAACAATATCAAGCATGGCATGACAAAGCATAGCCACAGTCAAAAACGAGCTCTTTTTACCACATAAGCATGAGCTTTCCTACTCTTTTCCAAACCAAATCAAACTATTTGCAAACCAAAGTATGAAAGAGGGGGTCCAACCAACTTATTCAGAAAACTAAGCAAACAAAACAAACTAAAAACCAAAGCAAAAAACGAAAAAGAAGACGCTCCAAGAAAAACACAACTGTGCATGAAACAATAAAAAATGAAGCGTTTGGAAGAAACCTAGAATTTTTATTGATGAAGAAGGGTATGCCTTGGGCATCCCCAAGCTTTGACGCTTGTACTTATTGGATATTTCTTAGGGTGACACATGTGGCATCCCCAAGCTTGAGCTTTAGTCCATTCTTCATCTCAATACTCATTCCTTCCATACACCTGAAATTTTTCGTTCATACAAAACTTCACACAATCTCATTAGCAACATTAGTGCACTTAAGATAAATAAGTCTCAAGGTTCAGTTATAACACCAAATAAACTTCCATTAGAACACTAGCTACTGTAGGACTTCCATCAAAAATTTCAATTCCCTAAAGGAACTCAAGAAGGATCTAACAAGAAGCAAATGCAGAAAATGGCAGAAATCTGTCAAAACAGACCAGCATGTAAAGACTAATTTTTTCGAAGATCTTCTGTTGCTCAAATAAAAAAGTGTTGAACTAACGAAAGTTAGATAACAACCTGGGGCAGAAGCAAAAAACATTACAGCTCAATCCGACGTATAGAGCTCTCTCAGGAATTTTTACGTTGAAGAACAGAAATCTGTTTCGGGACAGCAACTTTCCCAATCATCACTTCACTCTCGTTAGAGGTTACTCTTGGCACAAAAAGCAAATAAAAAGGATAAGGATAGGTTATTACAGAGGTAATAACTTCCAAGACTCATCTAAAACTCTTGGGTTATCTCCCAACAAGTACTTTTCTTTAACGCCTTTAAGTTAGGCATAAGAAGCAAAGAAAGAATCAAATGTTCTCAAATGAAGAAGCATTAAGACCAACTTTCTTGCCCTTACCTCTATTATTTTTATTCTTAACCTTTGGGAAAATATGATTGTTTGGTGGGGAAAAAAGGTGCATGGTCCCCTTTCCCACATCTATTATTGCTCCAAGAAGTTCCAATAGGGACCTTCCAAGTGTAATTTGTCCTTTTCCTGCACATTCAATAACAAGATAATCAATAGAAATCGTTTTCCCAAGGATCTTTGTAAACACTCCTTCAGCTATTCCAAGAGGTAATATGGTAGTATTATTAGTAATAGGTATTTATTTTCCTCCTTCAATGAGCCCCAAAGTATTCAGAGATTTATAAATATCTTTGGGCATAAGGAAAAATTCAGACATGATATCACAGAGAGCTTGAAAAGTTTCATTGTTCATCTCAATCTTTACTGTAGGGAACCACTTTGATGGTTCAGAGTTTATTGGAACATAATCGTGATGCTCCCTAAGCGTATTATAGCACCCTTCTAATCTAGTAGTGCTAGCCTCAAGAGTATCCAACCTAGCAAATATTTTTGCGAAAGAAGTATCAGTTTGGCTAGGCATGTTGTAAGTGAGGATCAATTTCTTTATAGCATTAATAGCATCTTCCTCATTACATTGGAGGAAATCTCCTCCCACAGTAGCATCTAGAGCATATCTATAGCAAAGAGCAATCCCAAGGTAAAAACTGCTAAGGAACAAGCTTTGAGTCATTTTAGGCTCAGTTTTTTTCATGTAGGTCAGAGATTCTAGACCAAGCTTCCTTAAAACTTTCCTCAATTCCTTGTTTAAAAGTGAAAATCATTTCCTCGGGTGACATGGTGATTGGAGCAAGGCTAGACATAGTGACAACTTAGGATAGGAACTAAATTTTTTGTGTTTTTCAAATACGAAAGCAAACAAGTAAAACTAATTTATTTGTGTTTTTTGAAGAACAAAACAAGCAAACAAAGCAAAAAGAAAACTAAGCAAAACAAAAACAACAAAGTAAAGAGATTGGTTATGAGGGACTCCCCTTGTGAAGATGTCCTTGACTCCCCGGCAACGGCGCCAGAAAATCTTGATGCGCTCGACTTTCAACGTAGAGCTCGTTGGGAACCCCAAGAGGAAGGTACGATGAATACAGCAACAAGTCTTCCCTCAGTTATGAAACCAAGGTTTAATCGAACCAGTAGGAGCAAGGAAACACCCCAAAGGTGTTACTAACTGAGCTTTGGCTAGGCGCACTACCGGTGCTAGTACCAACGTGGAGACCTGCACAACACAACCACATAACTTTGTCCCCAACTTGCGATGAGGTTTTCAATCTCACTGTGTTTTGCGGAAAACAAAGGATTAAACGTATCGAATGGAAAGAAGTATAAACTTTGCAGAAAGTAAACACAAAGCAGTAAAAGATTGTAGATTGTATGTAAAAGACAAGGACCGAGATCCATAGTTCACTAGAGGTGGCTCTCCTTAGATAGATAACATGCTGGGTGAACAAATTATAGCGGGGCAATTGACAAATACCGAGAAAGCAATACATGCATATACTAATCATCTTGACTCCTTTGAGACTTGATTGGGAATTACCATATTATACATAGACCGCCATCCAACTGCATCTATGACTAATAATCCACCTTCAGGTTATCATCCGAACCCCCTCCAGTATTAAGTTGCAAGCAACAGATTATTGCTTTACGAACTGCGTGTAAAGTAAACAATACGATTGTTCTATGAACAAAGGATTGTTGTTTTCTCCCTAGTAGCAACAGCACATCTAGTACCTTAGAGATTTCTGTCACTTCCCCAAATTACCAGAGGCATGAACCCACTATCGAGCATAAATACTAACTCTTGGAGTTGCTAGCATCTACTTAGCCAAGATAGCTACTAACAACGGAAAGCATGCAAGATCTCAAATAACAAAGACGTGATAGAATCAATAATCAATCTGAAATAGCATCTCAATATCCATCGGATCCCCGCAAACACAACATGTATGAATTACAAATAGATGATCTTGATCATGAACAGAGCTCACAAGATCTAAACATGAAAGCACAAAGGAGGAGAAACCAGCCATGTAGCTACTACATGGATCCGTAATCCAAGGATGAACTACTCACGCATCACACTAGAGGCTTGCATGGTGATGAAGAAAGCCTCCAGGGTGAATTCCCCTCTCTGGCAGGGTGCCAGGAAGAGCTTCAGATCCCTCCCGATCTAGGGATGGAGATGACGGCGGCTACAGACTCTTTCGTGGATTTTTGATCGGGTACTTAGGGTTTTTATCCTGAGGGCAACTTATAGTCGGAAGGGGAGGCCGAGGGGGTGCCTAGGCTGGCCACACCACCCCCTGGCGCGGGCCAGGCCTGGCCACGCGGCCAGGTGTTGTGGCCGCCCTCTGGCCCTTCTCTGTCTCGTATTCTGGCACTTGATCCCTTCCGGAAAAATAGGCACTTTGGCTTTTGTCCCGTCCAATTCCGAGAATATTCATTTTCTGGCTTTCCTGGAACCAAAAACAGTAGAAAACAGGTAGCTGGCACTGTGGCTCTTGTTAATAGGTTAGTCCAAGAAATCATATGAAAAGTACTCCAAAGTTGGAACAAAACACAAGAAAGTGGATAAAACCAAGCATGGAACATCAAAAATTATAGATACATTTGCAATGTATCATCACCGCTGATCTTTGAGGAAGCATCGAAGCACCAATGTTTGGGAGAATTCAGTTCTCCATGAGAGAGAACAACTGGCTAGATGGATTAGCCAGGGCAATGCATGAAGCTCTTGCACGTCTATGTGCCCTCAGTGTCAACCAGATCCAAGGAACCCGTTTTGCTCACTATGCAAGACGTGACTTCATAGGAATGCCGATGGAGATGCCAAGTCATCTAGAACTGAAGCACCAAGTGGAGAACCTTGACTTCCTGTTGTACGATCGTCAGAAGGAGTTGGACAATGCTAGGGAGTTCGCCAACCACAACTGTGCCATCGCCGACCAGAAGGCCCAGACTTTCTCACTGCTTGTCCAGGATCGTCAGTCCCTTCGCCGCCAGCACGAGAAGAAGGATCGCATCATCGCCCGTCTTTGCAAGAAGGTGGCCGACCTCGAGAAGACCGTCAAGGAGTAAGAAGCTCAGCTTGCCGTGAAGGAAGAACAAGATGAGGGTGAAGACATCCAGGGAGACATGGATTCTTACCTCAGTAATGATGATGACTTTCTGGAGGAGGATGCTGTGGACTTCTACACTGACGATGATGACTCCGACTTCATCGACGATGATTATATGCACTAGAGCACTGTCGTAGCATGAGATGTATCGGTCCCACTGTATCGTAGCTTGCAGAATGGTTCTTAAAACCATCTGCTTCTCTTTGTTGTGATGTGTGTGTGTTTGTATCATGTGTTTGCTTGCATGAATGAAATGAAGTTAGTTGCCAAAAACCTGAGTCAAACTCAAAGTTTTAGCTTTGAAACCAAAACCATGAACCCTAGAACCTTCCCTCTTACCCCTTTATCTACCTCAATCTTCAGATGACTCGTGGAAACCAAGGAGGGAGCAGCTCGTCGCAAGACCCAATGCTGCAGATCTTGCAGAATCTCATCGCAAACAGAGAAGCAAGCAGGGCAGAGCGCCAAGCTAATCTAGCAACAATGCAACAGATCGCCCAGATGGCTCTCAATAACCAAGGGCATGGAAATCAGGATCATCAAGGATCCAAGCTGAAGAACTTCCAGAATACTAATCCCCCAATCTTTAGCACTTCAGAGAACCCCTTAGATGCTGATGACTTGTTGCAGATGATGGAGAACAATTTGGAGGTATCCAGAGTTGATGACAACGAGAAAGTTCTCTTTGCCACCCACTACTTGGCAGGAGATGCAAGAGCCTGGTGGAACAGTATCCGCCTGATGAACCATGGTCAAGTTATGACATGGGAAGCCTTCAAGATCAAGTTCAGCCGCACCCACGTGCTGCAAGGTCTAGTCACCCGAATGAGGGACGAGTTCAGAGAGTTGAAGCAGAGCAGAATGACTGTGGTGGAGTGCCATGACAGATTCCTGTCGCTTGCAAGGTACGCCCCTGATGAGATCAACACGGAGGCCAAGAAGAAGGAGAGATTCCTGAACGGACTGCATGATGAGATGCAGACTGTCCTCGTCAACATCCGTTTCGAGGATCTCGAAGAGCTAGTCGACTCTGCCATTCAGATGGAAGGGAAGATTAACCAGGCAAACGACAACCGCAAACGTCGTATGATGCAGCGATCTAGATCCAACAGTCACCAGAAGTACCGTCCCAACCCCTCACCAGGATATGCACCCAGAAAAAATCGACCCCCAATGTCTCGCCCAAGCTACCCCAACTGTAGCAGAGGCAATGTGAAGTCTGGAGGAAACAACTCCGGTAACACCAACAATTTCAACCGTGCCCCTCCCAAGAACAACAACAACAACAACAACACTGCACCTAGAACTGGCAGCAATGCTGTGCCTATCGCAGCAAAGGACAAGTCCCAGATCACTTGTTTCGAGTGTGGAGTGAAGGGCCACTATTCCAATGAGTGCCCCAAGAAGACTGCCACCACTGCCAATGTGAATGCCCCAGCACAACAACAGCGTCGTGTTCAACCAGGGAGAAGATTTGCCCTAGGGAACCCTCACAACCGCAACGGTCGTCTCTTCCACATGAATGCCGAGGAAGCCCAAGAAGCGCCATATGTAGTGCTGGGTATGTTTTCTGTCAACTCAGTTTTAGCAAGAGTGTTGTTTGATTCTGGAGCATCGCATTCGTTTGTCACCGAAGAATTTGCATGCACTAGTAAGATTTGCCCAACCAACCTGAAGCATGTCATGATAGTTCAAATCCCCGGTTCAACTACAAAAGCTAGAAAATTTTGCGAAGCTGTGCCTATCAGAATACATGGGATAGATTTTTATGCCAACCTAATCATACGCGGAACCAAAGGATTGGAAGTAGTACTAGGTATGGACTGGATGTCAAGGCATAAAGGACTGATAGACTGTGCTAAGAAAGCCATCACCATGACCAGTAGCTCTAGAGTCACAGTAGAGCATATATCTGAAACCTTACCCCGTCAATTTAAGTGCAATAAGAGTCTAGCCCTGCCCACCATAGACTAAGTCAGAGTAGTCCGTGAATACCCCGACGTATTCCCAGATGAATTGCCAAGTATGCCCCCGGATAGGGATGTTGAGTTCATTATCGAACTAATCCCCGGAACCGGACCCATATCCTAGAGACCCTATAGCATGAACCCCTCGGAGTTAGTAGAGTTGAAGAAGCAATTGGATGCAATGTTAGCAACATGCTTGATTCAACCAAGCGCTTCGCAATGGAGATCACTAGTGTTATTCGTCGACAAGAAAGATGGAGGCAACCGTCTGTGCATAGATTACAGGAAGCTAAATGATGTCACCATCAAAAACAAGTACCCTTTGCTGAAGATAGAAGATCTATTTGATCAGTTGACTAGTGCCCAGGTATTCTCAAAAATTGATCTTAGGACTGGTTATCACCAACTTAAGATTCGTGCAACAGATATTCCGAAGACCGCCTTTACTACTCGTTATGGTTTATACGAGTATACGGTTATGTCTTTTGGATTAACCAATGCCCCTTCTTATTTCATGAATCTCATGAATAAGATCTTTATGAATTTCCTGGATAAGTTTGTCGTTGTGTTTATCGATGATATCCTTATCTACTCCAAGTCAGAAGAAGAGCATGAGCAACATCTGAGAATCATCCTTGAAACCCTTAGAGAGCATCGGTTGTATGCCAAATTCAGCAAATGTGAGTTTTGGCTGAAAGAAGTAGGATTCTTAGGACATATTGTGTCTGCCGGAGGAGTCTATGTTGATCCCGCCAAGATCAAAGATGTCGAAGAGTGGGAAGCCCCAACCACTCAAACCCAGGTCCGTGCATTCCTCGGATTAGCGGGATACTACCGCAAATTCGTAGAAGGATTCTCGAGCATTGCCAGACCCATGACCCAATTGTTGAAGAAGGACAAGAAGTTTGAATGGACTGACAAATGTGAAGCCAGTTTCAAGAGCTGAAGAAGAGATTGATATCAGCCCCAATATTGATCATGCCAGACATCAAGAAGCCGTTTGATGTGTATTGTGATGCATCATTGGCCTCAGATGTGTATTGATGCAAGAAGGCAAAGTCATCGCCTATTTGTCTTGACAACTGAATCAGCATGAGCAGAACTATCCGACCCATGATCTTGAGTTAGCAGCCGTAGTTTTGGCATTGAAGACATGGCGTCACTATCTGATGGGTAATCGCTGTGAGATTTACTCAGATCACAAGAGCTTGAAGTATATTTTCACTCAGAAGGAGCTGAATATGAGGCAAAGGAGATGGATAGAGCTAATCAAGGATTATGACCTTGACATTCACTATCACCCCGGCAAGGCCAATGTGGTAGCGGATGCTTTTAGCAGATTGCCGTGTAGGCTAAACACCATGATCAAGGAGAAGCATCCAAGTTTATATGAGGAGTTGGAGCAGTTTAGGACTCAGCTGGTTAGCAAAGGATTCTTAACTAGCATTGAACTTCAACCCACATTAATCAGCCAAATCAAGGAAGCCCCGAAGGGAAATGAAAGTATCGACGGAATCAAACGTCGTATTGGTACATGAAAGGTACCTAGATTCACTGAAGACGAAGGAGTTCTGTGGTACAAAGGACGTATCTGTGTGCCAGCAGATTCGGAGATGAAGCAAGTTATCATGCAAGAAGCTCATGATACTCTTTATTCTATCCACCCCGGAGGAACAAAGATGTATCAAGATTTGAAGGAGCAATTCTAGTGGCACAAGATGAAGAGAGAAATCGGAAGCTACATCGCCAAGTGTGACATCTGTCAAAGAGTCAAAGCAGAGCATCAGAGACCCGCAGGACTGTTGCAACCTTTGCAAATTCCGGAATGGAAATGGGATTCCGTCAGAATGGACTTTATCACCAGTTTGCCTACTTCTATTAGGGGAAATGACTCGATCCGGGTCATTGTTGATAGACTGTCCAAGGTAGCTCACTTTATACTTGTCAAGACAACCTACCAGAGTTCGAAGCTAGCAGAGCTGTATATTGCTAGAATTGTTAGTCTGCATGGAACCCCAAGACTATAGTATCAGATCGAGGAACCCAGTTTACGTCGAGATTTTGGCAGAAAGTCCAGGAAGGATTGGGAACCAAGTTGAACTTCAGCACCGCTTATCACCCGCAAACTGATGGACAGACTGAGAGAGTCAACCAGATCCTAGAGGATATGTTAAGAGCTTGTGTTTTGGAGTACGGATCAAAATGGGAAGACTGCCTGCCTTTCGCCGAATTCTCATATAACAACAGTTATCAAGCTAGTTTGCAGATGGCACCATTTGAGTTACTATACGGAAGGAAGTGTCGTACCCCTTTGAATTGGTCGCAAGTAGGATTGAGTCAGATTTTTGGACCTGACATTCTCCGAGAAGCTGGAGAGAAGGTTCACAAAGTCCGTGAGCACCTCAAGACCGCCTAGTCCAGACAGAAGAGTTATGCTAACAAGAGAAGGAGAGACCTGACTTTCAATGTCGGAGATTTTGTATATCTCAAGGTTTGGCCATTGAAGGGAACCCAACGCTTTAGTCTGAAAGGAAAGTTAGCCCCTAGATATATCGGGCCTCTCAAGATTCTGAACCATAGAGGAGAAGTATCGTATCAACTGGAACTACCTGAAGAGATGTCAACCATCCACAATGTGTTCCATATCTCATTACTTCGCAAATGCCTGGAAGTGCCAGAGAAGACTGAAGTTTTCAAGAACATTGATCACAAAGCTGTGGAAATCAACAAGGACCTGACATATCGTGAAGTACCCATCCATATCTTGGAAGAAGCTTATAGAACCAACAGGACCAGGAGTATCAAATTTCTCAAGATTCAATGGAGCAATCATACCGAAGAGGAAGCCACTTGGGAGTGAGAAGATTACATTAGGACAGACTTCCCAGATCTCTTTAGTTCCCAGTTTTCTTTCGTAAATCTCGGGACAAGATATTGTTTAAGGGGGGAAGGTTTGTAACATCCCAAAACTTCAATCCAAGGTTACTAAGATCCAATTCATCAAAATTAGGGTTAACAAAAACTTTTCCAATTAAAATTATTAAAACATTCATATGTGTGTGCATTTAATTAGGAATTGATTTGAATTGCCATGATTAAGTGATCCATTGCTTGTAAAACGATTCTTAGGTGAAATAAACATCATCTAGATCATTCCCAAACAAATCCCAAAGAAAAAAAATCAAAATGAATAAAAGAAGGAAATGGTCATTTGTGCCATTTTAACTACCATGCCTACTTTGGCTATTCCTAGAACTCAATTCTTAACAGAAACAAATATGGATCTGTGCACGCCTTGCTAGTGCAAGTAGTGATGTACGAAGGCCCACCTTGTGATCCATCAAAAACTTTCAGACACTAATTTTAAATGGCATTTGAAAATTGAATCTAGTGTGGGTATCAAGATCAGACTATTTCAAAAACCACTCAAATGAGCTCCATATTTAAATCACAAGCAACCACAGATGCTCAAGCATGTGATCAACAACTCCACCAAAATTCAGCCCAAAATTCAAAAACTTTTCTCATGCGGCCACTGTGTCAAACACCTTGCAGACAGAACCAAATTAGCCTAACTATTACTGTTTTTGATCAAATCTTGTCGAGCAATTTGAATTGCATTGATCATTCTTGTCTCCCCTGAGCCCAACTTGACCAAAACCCACCCTAGTTCTAGCCCATGGCGCCAGTACAACGCTGCCCCGATGCCATGCTTGCCGGCCAACGTTGCCAACACAGAAGCAGACCGCCAGCCTCTCTCCACCGCTCTAGGAAGCTAGGCGCCACCCTACCGCCGCCCACGGTCAACCCCACGGCCACTGCCAGCCACTGGACCACTCCCTAGCACCGCCGCCCATTCTCTCTGCGCGCAGCCAGAGCGCGCCAGAGCGCCCTCACCGCTTGCACGCCACAGACAGCCTCGTGACCCAATCACGTGCACGCCGCTTCGCCTCGACCCTAGCACCCCACCAGACACGGCCGTGCGCCGCCGCGCAACCCACAGTCGCAGTGCACCGCGTCGAGCACCGCCTCTGTCTCCTAGAGGGCGGGATGCTCCCGACCAAACGCCACCGCCCCTAGCCGTGCATTCAAGCCATAGAGCACCGCCAGGAGGCAGGCCACCGTCCGCCTACACTGCCCATGCCTCTAGCCGCCTGTATCAGCGTCACCGACGAGCTCGACGTCGTGCCGCTCGGTCCCCTCGTCGCCCTATACAAGGAGCCCTCCCCAGCACAAACTACTCACACCACTCCACTCCCCTCTCCTCACTGATCCTTCCCCACCTCTAGACGGAGCAAGGCGAGCCACCACTCACCGGAATTTCACTGGAGCCTGCCGCGGAAGGAGGAGAAGGGCGCCATTGATCAAGGCCACCCCTTGGGACGCCGCCGGTACCAGGAGGATCGCCGTCGTCTACCAGTTCATTTGCCCGCCTCGCCGTAGTAGATGGAGCCCTGGTATGCCCTCACCACACCCCCACGGAGCCACTAGGGTTAGGCCTCGCCGGCGACATGTCCGTCATCGACGACGAGGCCCAGCCGTCGATCTAGGTTCTAATCTAACGGTCCACGTTGCCCCGTACCGTTTCGGGTTTTAAGTCTCCCTGACAAGCAGGACCAACCTGTCAGCCGCCCTCTGCCGCTGAGCGCCACTGGGCCGGCCCGTTTTCCTTCCCACGCTAGCCCAGCAATTCAAACTTAGATTTTTCTAATTTAGTTTGAACTTAGTTCTGTCCCCTAGTTTGAAAATCATTTTAGAGAGATGTACAAATCCAAATGGAGTGATTCCAATTGTGTTGGAAAGCTTCTGAAAAGATCTATCCAAGCCCGTTGGATTTCATTCATTTAGAGTTAGAGATATCTCCTAGTAAAAATAACAAAACAGAAGCATTTGCACCTTGCAACATTTTTATAAAATCAACCATGTTAGATTTTGAGTTGATTCCAACTCTCAAAAATCACATTTGACCATACCTATCTGAATATGAAATAATATTAAGGTTTACATGTAGTGACTTTGGACTAGTACCAAAATAATGGTATATAGGCATTTCTAGTCACTTTAACTCATTAAATATTAAACTTAAACCAAAGGAAATATGATCCAACCCTTAAATCACATTCCCATATGTTGGAATATGTGGTGATGGCATGTGTCTACATGATCCCATATTTTGAGTGGTGAATATTAAATCTTAGTTATTTTCAATGAGTAGAAATTACTTTTCTAAAATAAAAAGGATGAAACTAGTTAATAAAATCTTGTGATGCTTGTGATGATAATAGATCATCAAATGTGTGCCTTAGAGTGCTAAGTAGACTAGTTAAGTATTGTTTGGTGATTGTGTACTCCGTATGTATTTATAGACGACAGTACCGACCAAGCTTTCACGGAGGAAGAGGAGTTCTACCAAGAAGAGGAGGAGGAAAACTTCAACCACTGCACTACCCAAGGCAAGCTAACACTTGCAAGTATTATACTAGCAAGCCATCATTAACAATGCAAGCTAGACCTTGCAAGCAAGATAACTTAAGCAAGATGCATTAGGCATGCTTTAGTTATACAACCTTGACTATTACTTACCCCAAGTATTATTTTCCAGCTTTACTTCCTTTACCTTACCAAAGTCCTTTACTTGTTTTGAAGGTAGCAAAAAAAGTATAAAACTTGACCTATTTAGATAACATTAGATGTCATTCTATGGCATGAGATTGATCCCATCTTCCCACCTTAGGGAACACTCTTAACTGAGTAGTTTAGAGTAGATAAAAACTTGGGTCACTTTAGATGGGAACACTTGGTGAAAATGAATTGTGAAAACCTTAGAATGATGAGTCATATTATTGAGATGTTTTGACATGTGTTGAGAAACACAAATGGTTTATGATGATGAAAATGTTGAGGCCTGAGCCTTGACCCTTTTACAAAACTGATGGTTGGATTCAGATGCGATACCATTCCAAATTTACCGTACAACCACAATACCTGAATTGGGTAAGGCTTAGCCGGAAGTTTATATGCATTAGTATTAGTTCCCTCGCGGGAGAGGTTTGAGCTGAGGCTACCTCTCAATGTTGTCCACCTATGTAGTGCCCAAAATGACAGATGGTCATGGTTGGGAGGCCATGCTCATAGGAGAGGTGCTTATACTAGGGTGTGTAAAGGAAAGGTTATGTTTGATTATCTGCATACTAAGTATGATGATTCAGGGTTATCCCTGACAGATGTATCGAATCTTGTGGTGAAAGTGTACCACCTCTGTAGAGTGTCAAACTATTCGAATAGCCGCGTCCGCGGTTATGGACAGTTGGAGTGGCCATACTGTTTCGTTGTCAGATGTTTTCAAAATGACTTATGAAATGAATGACGAACTTGACTTGACCGCAACAGAGTCGTGACTATGACAATTAAGTTCTCACTTAAGTGATTCTAGAACTTTATTTTATCTTTCTTTGTTTCTGAACTCAGCTTAGGTTTCAAACTTAACTTCACAAGTAAACTTAGAGTTAGCATTCCTCCTAGCACTACCTTACTTGTTAGTAGTAGTTTGCGAGTACTTAAAGAGTACTCATGGCTTTTGTCCCTGGCTATTCCTATGGCCAGACTATATGAAGGATATTACCAAGATGATGGTCAACAAGACGGCTATGATTACTAGGACTATCTGCCTTCATCAGCATTGCTTGTGCCCCTGAAGATGGACCCCACTGCTACGCTTATTAATTATTCCGCTGCTTGTTGTATTAAGACTGGATCATGAGATCCTTTATTTGTATAAGACCTTATGTATGGTTTGTAATGGATGATGTACTGTGATATCCACTCTGTTATGTCTCGCAAAAATGGTAATCTTGGGATTGCGATGTATGGCATAACAGGCATCTGGGATTAAAAATCCGGGTGTTGACACCTCTTTTTAAAGCTGATCGCATCTAACCTTTTTCATTAAGTTTTTGTAGAGCTACAATCTCCAGCCTCGAAAAATCCTCGCCATCCCTATACAAGCCCTCTAATAACATCCATACAGCAAAGCCATGCAGCCCTTCCACGTCAACCAAGTCTAGAAGAGGAAAGATGAGAAGCCCATGAAGAGGATCAAGGAAGCTGAACCTAAAGGATCATCGTCATCATCCGGCCTGGAGATCAAGCCTCTCCCAAATTGGGAGGACCTGTTCCCACCGAGGATGGAGATGATGAGACAAGCTGAGCACAGAAGGAACAAGGATGAGTACCTCCCTAATCCTTATAGTTACAACGTAGGATCCTATTATAAACCTCCTCTTGGTCCATCAACTCTTAAACCTAAGAAGGTGCAGGAAGCTGAGATTCATGATAAGATCTGTGAGTTAGAAAAAGCTTCTAAGGCATGCATTGAAACAATTGGAGAAGGGATTGATTCCTACTGGATGATGAGCAAAGACCTTGAGAAGAAGGTCGATGCAATCGATGGTAGAGTTGGTTTCTTGATTAAAACTGTCTTCGAGTTAACAGATGAGAAGAAATTCCTCAAGAGTAAAATGTTGAAACTCCAATAAAACATGGCCAAGCTCAGCATTCACTTTGAAAGCATAGTTAAAGAGGGTGACATAAAGGAAGAAGGTGACACTCCATCTACCCAAGAGGAGGAATAGGTATCTACAAGGAGTTGATTGATCCCGCCTGGCTTGATTCCAAGCTTGGGGAGATCTTTAAAACCTTGTAATCTATCTTATAAGTTTTATTATTTTTGCATTAGTTCAAACTAGAAATAAAGTTTTCATCATTTGAATTCCCTTCAGGAATAGTTGATCCCTTTTATGAAATTCCGAGTTTATTACTCCCTCCGTTCCATTCTATAGTGCATATAGTTTCTGGCACAGAAATTAAGAAATGCATGTGGAGAGAAAATTAAAATAATTTTGGGTGGGATTTCTCGTGGCTAACTGATGTGATAAAATAGAGGAGTTTAAGGGAGACATGAAACACTATATACTTTATATAAACTTCCTAAAAAAGTTGTTCAGATGAGTTGTGTAATGCAATGTATCTTATATTTTGGATTTTTTCTTAAAAAACTATAGGCACTATAGAAAGGAACGGAGGGAGTATTATATATGGAGTAATATTGAGTTTGTGTTTGCTTTATCGATACATGAATGGCTTGAGTATGATTTTACTTGAATTTGATGATAGCGATAGGAGTCTTCCATACCATTGGTATTAACGGGACACATAAAGATAATTTGGTCAGTATGCTGTAAGATTACAGTTTGATTCAAAAAGAAAAATATCTATACAATTAAGTTGAAAAAGAAAAACCTTGAACAAAGGAAAATAAAGTGCTATCTAAATAGAGTGAGAATAAGTCGTGGTAGAATCTCAAGTCATAAGAATGCTTCATATACAGCCGGAATTTGATAATTGAGATCGTTGAACTTTGAATTCCTACATGAAGTGGAATATATGCCTAGATCCTTTGCACAACACTTAAAACAAAAGTGTGAGCATATATGCAAAAGTAAAGAAAAAGAAAAGAAGAAAAAGAGAGAATGTGCAAAGAGAAAATAAGCATATGCCACTGTATTGTAGTATGACAAAGAGACACTTTTGAGATTTTGAATCCCAAGTGAATGTGTTGATCCTAAAATACTTGGGACTACCTCGTTAACTCATTCGGTTAAACCGGATTCTTTTACATTATGTTGAGATTCATCTTTTTTGAACTATTGATAACTAAGGTGTGGAAGCCTTCCAATACTATTTAGATGGTTCGAGTAAGGTACTATTTATGAACTTTTTCCCCTGTATCGTACATGATAAACACATGCTGCAATTGCCTCATTTATTTTATCGACTCAGTTTCATGAATATGAGGATCACATCCGTTAAGATAAAATCTTACTCGGGACAAGCAAGAGTCTAAGCTTGGGGAAGTTGATGAGTGCATATTTGCATCATGTTTTACATTTTTTTGCATTGTAGATGTAGGATTTTGGCATTTTACGGTGCTCGCGCGCATATTTTATGTATGTTTTTACCAAGATCAGGGCAGATGATGGACCCAATGGATACAATTATTGAAGCAGTTGTACTGTGGATAAAAGGAGTAAAAACAACATAAATCGCTTATTTGGGAAATAGTAGTAATACCAGAAGAAAACCAGAAGCGAACAAAGGAGGCAGAGAGCATAACGACCAACTATACGGTGGGAGAATTTTCTCCGCCCGTATAGCTCCGGCCGTATAGCTGGCGCCGCCTCCGCCTCGTCAAATAGTTTCACCCCATGTAATTGGTTTGGAGAGACGACATATAGAACACCCACAAATCGCGAAAACCTCAACTTTGAAAGGCATCTGGAGGGGGGACTCGTCTGCCAGGGATCCATCTTCACCCTGCGCAGATCCTGGAGGCTAAGGCATCGATCTTCATCAACCACCGCTTCATCACCACCATCCTCATCCATCCCACCTACATATTGTCTAGATCTTGTTGTAATTCCTATACTCGTTGTGGATTTATACAAGTACTATTCATCTATGATTGTTCTCATTACTATTGCTATGATATTGATTGCCTCCATGTCTGAGTAGATCCTTAGTTCTTGGGGAGATGGAGAAACCCTAGTATATGACTAAGATGAGATAGGGATTATTATGTTATACATCATTATGTGTATGTGTTAATTGTCTTCATCATGATATTAAGGAGAAGTGCACCTTCTTAATATTTGCCTCCTATGGGGACTTGATAGAGGGGATTACTTGTTAGTAGACAGAGGGATGATAGAACTTATTGTGACTATATAGCTGTTGTTATTCCTTACGTACTAACTTGGGGAACCAAGGAGAACTCATCAAGCCATGTTCATGCCATCGGAGAGATCCCTTAATAGCACGGTAATGCGATGGTTGTCGGTTACTGTCTGCTGTGGTTATGAGGACGATATGTGCAGCAGTTGCTGGCAAATTCTCCATATATGGAACTCCTCCGACATACATACACACTATGAGAATATTCGTTATAATACTCTCAATTACTTAGTCTACATTGCTAGCGGTGTGTCCGCTACTCCCTGAGAACGCATTTTTCCTATTGTAGTTCCAAAGTTCTATTACGCACGCGATTCTTACTTTCTGCATTAAGTTTTGCTTTACTTTAAATTACCTTGTTCAACCAAAAACCCCAAAACAACTCTATTTAGCTTGCATCCTAAAGTTATTTCTTAAGTACTCCACTTAGTTATAGTTAAAAGCATTTTAGTCTTTCGCCTACTGCTCCCTATGGGACCGATATCTTTATTTCAAAACTAGCTAGAAACGATCTGTGCACTTGCAGTCATCAAGCCACACACACATGGTTTGATTGATCGTTTCATTGTAGGCACACTTGTTTAATGCTTTCTTGTCCTATTCTACAGGTTCACGAGCGATGGTAATATATTTCGCATCTGGTGCCGGTTCGTCCTAAGCAACGACATGAGTATTCTCTAGTGTGTAGTTCATTCGTGGTTTGCATTCATGCTCTACAATTTTATATATGATGCCCTTATAATTTCTATCCGGTTCATTTTTAGCTACGATAGTAACTACATGTCATTGTGTAGGTCACCGCAAATTCTGAGTCATCCAATATCTCTTGCTTTCCATCATATGCAACTACTTCCATATATATTTGTTGAAATGACCTAGCTAGTTTATATTTTGCTGAAATTCTAAGACACACACATATTGTTTGATTGCATGTTTCACGGTAGACACACTTGTTTAATGCTTGCTTGTCCTGTTTGTTTGACGTGTTGGTCAATAACTGAACCATGGACTAGTAGTAAATTCCAGTTCATAGATCCTACCTTATCAGTCAAATGAGTAGTTTCAAGTTCTTTGATAATGAAGATGGTTTTTTATTTGCCTTATTTGATATATTAACCTGTTATTAATTAGTTTCAGACTACAATTATTGCTATCGTCACCAAAGAGGGGGCTGCAAGATCATGTCTCAAGGTGGTTTTCCAATGTGGCTGCCACACTCAAAAGGGATATGTTGTTGATAGAAGCAAATTGAGAAGGATCAATCTCGATTGGCAACTGAAATGATGAATTTTCTTACATTTCAGTTTGTTGAAGATATGTAATAATTTTAAGAAGTTTGCAGCTGATCTAATATCTCCGTAAATCACATAAGCCGTGTAGAAATTTAGTTGATGCATGCCCCACCTAGTGGTAGGCGGTATCGTAACCGGGCCGATTGGCCTTTGGTATTGCCTGTTTTGTACTGGACCGCCGATGAACAATAAATGATGCTCGATGATGGTCCATACGCATCTTTTTTGATCGTTGCGATTGGCGTGGTTGTCAGAAAGGATGAAATAGTAAAAGATCGTAATAGTAATAGACCCCACGTGTAAAAAGGCCTAAAGGGACACCAAGAACTGGCTCCATGAATAGTAAAGGCCGGAGCAGTAAAAAGTCCAAAATAATAGCAGGTTGTAAAGCGGTAAAAAGCCTACATCCTCACGGACTTGAATAGTGAAAGTCTTGAACAGTAACAGACCCAAACAGTAAAATGCCAGAACAGTAGCGGACCTTCTCACAAATGGGCCATTAGTGGGTGGCCCACTATGGGCAGGCTTGAATAGTAAAAGGTCAGAATAGTAATGAACCTTCTCGCGAATAGGCCTTTAGTGGGTGGACGACCACAGGCTTTAAGAATATTGATGGCCCTAAAGCAGGCCTTAGCAGTACTGGACCGAAGTGGGGCATGCCTCAAATGGGCCACACAGTGATGGACCAAGTTGGGCCTTGCACATGCCTGAACAGTAACAAGCTAGAAAGTTAACAGGCCGCAACTAGGATGCAAAGTGATGGGACCTTCAATCAGCACACGCCGCTGATAGGCCGAAATAGTAATGTTCCATTTCTTTTTGGGATTGTCTCACGGGCCGACCCACTTAATAATTAGCATGCCTTGGCTTCCACCATGGTTTTGTGACTGTTAACGGCGGTAACCGGCCGTTAACGGTGCTTGCCATGTGGCAATTTGCATGACATCATCAGTCAACAGGGCTGCTGAAACCGATCTACCACGACGTGAATTTCTGTGGCTGAAGGGTGCGATCCACCATAGCCGGGAAAACCGTGGTAGATTCTTTGGTGATGGGCCTGATGACCCACAAGTATAGGGGGTGTATCGCGGTATTTTCGAGGGAAGTGAAATCCAATTTATTGATTCGACACAAGGGGAGCCAAAGAATATTTATCATCCTTAACAACTGAGTTGTCAATTCAGCTGCACCTGGAAACAATCTTGCTCACAGCAGTTTATCAGTAGCAACAGTTTTGTAGTAGGAATAGTAAAGTAGCAGGAGTAGTAAAGCAAAGACAGTAGTAACAAAAGTAGTAAACAGTGGGATTCGAGTGCGGTAGGCATAGGGATGGATGGACGGACGTTGCATAGACAAGACAATTCACATAGCAATCAGAACATAGGGAAATTGCAGATAAATAAGATAAAGCATCCAAGTACTAGACAATCCTAGGCATGTGTTCCATATATAGTCATACATGCTCGCAATGAGAACTTGCACAACATCTTTTGTCCTACCAGCCCGTTTGCAGCGGGGCCTCTAGGGAACTACTGGCAATTAAGGTGCTCCTTTTAATAGAGCACCGGAGCAAAGCATTAACACTCCGTGAACACATGTGATCCTCACATCAAAGCCTTTCCCTTCCGGTTATCCCGATTTCTGTCACTTCAGGGCCATAGGTTCCGGACAATGACGTGTGCATACAACTTGCAGATAAGACCAAGAACAATACTATCATAATGAATCAATAATAAGTTCAGATCTGAAATCATGGCACTCGGGCCCTAGTGACAAGCATTAAGCACAACAAGTCGTAACAAAGTCATAAAGCACTAATAAAAGAAACTAGGCACCATGCCCTAACAATCTGATGCCATTACATGAACGATCTCATCCAATCCCTACCATCCCCATAGCCTACAGCAGGGGATTACTCACTCATAGATGGGGGAAACATGGATAGTCGATGGAGATGAAGGTGAAGATCGATGGAGATGGCTCTGGGGCACTTCCCCGTCCCGACGGGGTGCCGGAACAGAGACTTTCTGTCCCCCGAATCTCCCATTCGGTGGCAGAGGCGCAACGGAACTTTTCGTGGAAAAACGTCAAACCCCCCGAAATTTTAGGTCAGAAGGCTTATTATAGGCGAAGAGGGAGACCGAGGGGGTGCCTGGGGCCACCACACCATGCTCTGGCGCGGCCAGGCCCAACTCGCGCCTAGGGGGGGGTGTGGCCAGCCCCTGGCCCTTCTCCGTCTCGTATTCTGGCTCCGTGAGTCTTCTGGAAAAATAGGCACTTTGGCTTTTGTCCTGTCCAATTCCGAGAATATTCATTTTCTGACTTTCCTAGAACCAAAAACAGCAGAAAACACGCAGCTGGCACTGTGGCTCTTGTTAATAGGTTAGTCCAAGAAATCATATGAAAAGTACTCCAAAGTGTGGACAAAACATAAGAAAGTGGATAAAACCAAGCATGGAGCATCAAAAATTATAGATACATCTGCAATATATCAGGGCCTGTTACCACATAGGCCATCTGTCATAGAGGACTTTTTAACTACGAAAAAGGGGTCTTCAACCACAAAAACCGCCCATTGTAAAAGCCAACTTTTCTTGTAGTGGGAGTTAGTGCTCTTTTGGGATCGGGACTGGAGTAGGCTTTGGCTCCTGAATATTTCGCCATTCCTCCATTAGGTGGATAGTTCTCTTCGTGACCAGAGCATGATCTTGTATGTCTAGCGAATCCCTCGCATCATTCCTCGACAGCCACAGCTGGTATAGAACCATCATCGTGGTCTCTAGTTCAGAATCCTTTACCGAACTAAGCCATTCTAGTAGCCATTGCGTTAAATCTCGTTGAGACCGGACATTCCTGGGAGGGGCTCCTAGAGTTATTTTACCAGAGTCATGCGCTAGCTTCCAAACATACATGGAGTGTGGGCACTGTCAAAAACTGTGCATGGCAATCTCGTCCCTACCACAAGCCACACACTTGACTCCCGGTTTGATGTTGCGATGTTGTAGCTCAGACCCTATAGCCAAGCCATTTCTCAGCAGCCGCCAGCCATGGATCTTTACTTCGCCTGGTACTAGAGCACCCCACGGGGATAGCCAACCCTTATGAGCAGCCTCTCCCCACGGGGATAGCCAACCCTTATGAGCAGGCTCTGATGAAGATGTCCCTGCAACCCCGCTTTTTCCTTTTTCAGCTGCATGCCCAAGTGGTACGCCAACTAGACATAAAATAATCTATTATTCATATGATTCCAAGCAGGATAGTCAGTTGCATCCTTGCCTCCCATCGTGATCGAGCAAATATGACTGACGTCAAACTCATGGAAGATCTGTTGTATTTTTGGAACATTCTATTCCATACCATGATACGCAACAACTCAGATACTTTGGTGATTGTCGTCTCGCACTTACGACCCAATGGTCGTAGTGCACCTTCTCTCGGTATCCAGTTGTTGTTGTAGATCTCCACCTTGGACCCATCTCCTTGCCTCCAAATTAATCCACGTGCTAGCAAGTCATGACCATGAAGGATGTTGCGCCATGTGAAAGTTCCCCTTGTGGGACACCTAGCTTGCATGAGATCCGAGTTTCTGAAGTAACACGCCTTTAAAACTCTAGTACATAGAGAAGTAGGAACCATCAGTATTCTCTAGGCCTTCTTAGAGAGAAGGGCCTAATTGAAAACTTCGAGGTCCCTAAAACCCATTCCACCCTCCCTTTTTGCATGGTACATTTTTCCTAAGAAATCTAGTGCACCTTTCTTGAGCCATCCGCTGCACCCACTAGAAATTTGACGCAATTGATCTAAATTTCTTACAGTGCTTCTTATTGAACCAAAAATAGCTCGTGGGATACGTTGGATTCGCTTGCAAAACAGATTTGATAAGTGTATCTTTTCCCTTTTTTGAGATACCTTGACCCCTCCAACCACCCATTTTGCCCCCATACCTTTCATTTATATATTGGAAACAACCCTCCTTTGATCTTCCTACCACTATAGGTAAGCCAAGATACTTTTCGGATAAAGCTTATGATTGAACTCTAAGATCTTGTTTCAGGTTATCCTTTAAAGCTTCATCACACTCCTCTCCAAAAAAGAAGGATGATTTATGGAGGTTAACTTTTTGCCCGATGCATATTCATAAGCCTGCAATACACCCCTAAAGGTATTCATGCTTTTCAACGATGCTTCAATAAAGACAATACTATCATATACAAAAAGTAGATGGGTTACATTGGACCCATTTGCCAAAATTAACTCCCTTCAGCATATTATCCTCATGAACTTTCTTCAGCAAAGTTGAAAAGCCTTCCACATAAAAGAGGAATAAGTATGGGGAGAGGGGGTCTCCCTAGCGAAGCCTCCTCGATGGAGTAAAGGGATCTGATAAACCCCTATTAAGCTTACCTGAGAACGTGACTGAGCACACACATCTCATCACCATATCTACCCAATCCGTAGAAATTCCCATCGTCATCAGCATTTGTTCCAAGAAAATCCACTCTACTCTATCATAGCCCTTCAACATGTCCAGCTTAACCATACACAGCGGTTTCTTCCTTCTCCTAGTGCGAATGGAGTGAGTACACTCATAAGCGATGAAAACATTGTCCGTAATGAGTCATCCGGGACAAACACACTTTGTTCCTAAGAAACCAAAATAGGTAGAATTTGTTTGAACCTGTTGGACATAACCTTTGAGGCGATTTTGTACAGGACATTACACAGGATGATTGGTCGAAATTGAGTCAAAAGCTCAGGAGCATTGACCTTCAAAATTATTACAATGAACGTGTCATTAAAATCATCCGGGATATCCACATCGCTAATGAAATTCCTAACAGCCCTACATAGTTCAGCCTTTACCAGTGACTTCGTGGGCCCCATTTGAACAAAGTGTGTTCAATGTCCTCATCTAAAATGGGCCTACATAGACTGGATTTCATCTTCGATGACACAAACGTAGGAATTTTGATAGGATCGAGCCCATCTCCTCATCCCCTTCCGACGTGTACAGATTTGAATAAAAACTGCGAGACAGTGCTCTCATCTCCTCGTTAGTTGAGCAAACACTCCCATCGGTCCTCTTGAGATTTCAGATTGTGTTTTTCATCGTCGATGGGACACACGATTTTGGAAATACCACATATTCCGATCACCCTCTTTTATCCATTGCACACACGATCTTTGTTTATATATGATCTCCTCCCTCTCGTACATCTTGTGTAAATTCTTTTCTATCTCACGGACCTCCGGTGAGGAGCCGCTTTGAATCGGTGTTGTGTGCTAGCTAGTAGCTCACATAGCATCTTAATCTCCTTCTGTACAGACCCGAAAAACTCACGACTCCATGTATGCACATTTTCAGAGACATGTTTTAGACGGTTCCAAAATGCACTCACACCACGATCACCCCAGTCCTGCTCTTACCACACCCTATCGATCATGGGCAGGTAATCATCATGTCGTGTCCACATCTCCTCAAAGCGAAATCTCATGTGATAAGATCCTCGCCTCTCCTGAAACACATCAGCAACATGAATCAATAGGCTAGATGATCAGACTCTTCGGTGTTGATGTACTCCACCGTGGTAGCCGAGAACAGATAGGAGAAACCATTGTTGCAAGTAACTTTGTCTAGACGTGTCATGTCTGGGTTACTGTGATCAACGACAAGTTTATTGTAATACTTGTAGCAGCAACTATTTATTGAAAATATTGATCCCAGGGGAGCTTTGCAGGATGAAAAACACACAACCCCGTAGCCACGTTGTCAGTGCGGCCACGTTTGCATCCAAAATGCTGTTTGGAAATAGTCTACTCTATAGGTTACTAGAATGACAATGATTTGAGAGAGTTTTGAAATAACTAAGAACAAGGAGCTAAACAAGAACAAAATAAACTAAAACTGAAAGTAAACAAAAGGGGTTGTACTTGTAGAATTAAATGGAATGAGAGAGGGTTTTTAGGCTTTGGTCTCACTAGTACTAGATGGGCGAATATATGTGTGATCCATTATCTACAAGAGATTCCTTGGACAAATAAACGTTCCCCACTTGATTGCCGGGCTGTCACAGTATGTGTACTATGCATGATTCTCACGTGTCACTCGCAAGGCAAACATATACTTACGGACTAAGGGATCCCATGAACTCATCTTCGCTCATGTAATTGAATACTTGGATCACAAACATATTCTAACTTAGCGCATTAGATCAAACCTCAACCTAGAACCTAATCAATCACTCACACATGGATGCATATAAATACAAATAGTAATACAGGGAGATCATCATGTTCAGTCTTACAAATACAAAAACTAAAACAAGGGAGAGAGAGGTGGAAACCCTGTTGGGGATGATGACGATGAATGGTGCGCACGGTTGATGCATCTAAAATGCATCCATGAACTTTGCACTTTATTACTTGATATTCCAGCATATTTGCATCATATATGGGGTATATTCATGTTTTATAATGATATTTGGGAATAATTCACACTTCCCATATTGTTTTGGAATTAACCCTGTCGAGGCAGAAAACCCCTATTTCAATGTTTTTGACTTTCAGGTACCCAAACGATGTCCAGTTGACCTGAAACTTCATGGGGCCCAGTATTTATCAGAACCAAGAACATTGGGCCAAATATCAGCGAAAGAAGGGAGGAATGGGCCCACCACACGCAGCCACCCCCTGATGCATGTGGCATGCTCGTTCCCTCCTCGAGCCTCGGATGTCATCAATTCTTTTGCCAAACGACTTGTCTTGACCTAAAACCTACTATATATACCCCCTTTCGGCGATCCTCGACATAGACGGAGGTGAAGATCAAAAACACAGAAACATAGAGTCAGGAGGCTGCCGCTGGAGAAGATCGGAGGGGGGAAACACCGCCAGAATCGCTTCCGGAGGGCTCCACCCCCTCCAGCGTGTTCATCATCAACACCTACAGCAAGATCCTCTCCATCCCCTACTATAATCTCTTGGCAAACATGATGTGTGAAGCAATATTTATCTTCCCTTGATCTATTGTGACTCCATGTCTTTGTTTGAGTAGTGAATTGTTATGGCAAAGTAAAATAGTTCGTTTATTGGTTGGATTCAGTGTTGTTATCTTTTATGATTGTCTTCTTGTACAATATATGAGTGCATGCATATGTTGGGGAATGCATGTAAGGTGATCACCATGATGTAACAGAGTGGGGAGGACCGTGGAGGATAGAAAACCGTGGTCCAATCCATAAAGCTACATTAGGGGGGACATATATCGGGGACCCTAGAGTTTATAGCTATGGTGGCATGATGTCTACGCACTTCTATTATTGTAGACAGTTGTTGGGCCTCCAAGTGCAGAGGTTTGTAGAACAGCAGCAAGTTTCCCTTAAGTGGATCACCCAAAGTTTATCGAACTCAAGGAGGAAGTGGTCAAAGGTATCCCTCTCAAGCAACCCTGCAATCAAGATACAAGAAGTCTCTTGTGTCCCCAACACACCCAATACACTTGTTAGGTGTATAGGTGCACTAGTTCGGCGGAGAGATAGTAAAATACAAGTGGTATGGATATAAGACAACAGTGCCAGAAAATAGCTTGATGGCGTGGAAGAGACTAAAGGCAAACTGAAATAAAGATGGAATCAAGCAAACATGTAATAGATCTAGTTGCAAACGGTGTTTCAATGCCTAGTGAACACTCTCATATAAATATCTTCTCTTTATGATACTACTCTGAACTACTCTCCGGTTGGGCACTCTAATCCATGGTAGGGCTATAACATCACACCTCAAAGTTCGCCTTTCCCATCTGGATAACCCCACACTGTCACCTTGAGCACTAGATGGTTCCAACAAACATCACGATTTTATAGAAACATCCAACTCCAAGTATAACTCATAACAAGTATTTGTAGTCTCTAGCCTAAGTGACACCATGGTGTGCACGCTGTCACTTTGACACACATGGGGAGAGTAGAGATCTATTAAAGCACTTGAGTAGAAGGGTAGATCTACTTGATTACAAAGCTCATGATCACAATATGATCATGCATAGAGAGAGAGATGAACACATAGCTACCGGTAGAACCCTTAGACTCGAGGAAGAACTACTCCCTCATCATCATGGGAATCAGTAATGGCGATGGAGATGGTGGTGGAGATTGATGGAGATGGCTCCGGGGGCACTTCCCCGTCTCGGCAGGGTGACGGAACAGATACTTCAGTCCCCCGAATCTCCTCTTCAGTGGCGGCAGCGCTGCGGAACTTTTCGTGGCTCGAGGCTGTTCTATTTAGGGTTTCTGCATCGGAGGCTTCTTATAGGCGAAAGGGCAAGGTCGGTGGAGGCCGGAGGGGCCCACACCACCTAGTGGCACGGCCAGGGGGACCCGCGCCACCCTATGGTGTGGCCGGCCCCTGACCCCTCTCCGTCTCGTCTTCTGGCTCCGTGTTCCCCTCGGTGAAATATTGACTTTGGCTTTTGTCCCATCCAATTCCGAGAATATTCATTTTCTGACTTTCCTAGAACCAAAAACAGCAGAAAATAGGCAACTGGCACTGTGGCATATTTTTAATAGGTTAGTCCCAGAAAGTGTATAAAAATACTCCAAAGTGTGGACAAAACATAAGAAAGTAGATACTAAACAAGCATGGAACATCAAAAATTATAGATACGTTTGCAACGTATCAACATCCCCAAGCTTAACTCCTGCTCTAATTTGATATAAGTATTTGTAAGTGATAAAAAGAAAGAATAATTTTTGAGGTGACATGCACCATCACAAATCTGATATAAGTATTTGTAAAACATTGATAGGTGGGATCATAGTACTCTAAACATGAGCATGAAAGATATAATTATAACAATAAGACATAGCAACTATGTTGTAACATGAAAAGGTACAAACAAAAGATTCATGAATAATAATGCTTTGCAAGACATTTGTTTGTTTCACATAAAGAAAGCATAATGAGAATGGTATTCAGCTTGTCCCTCATAGTGTAGCAAAACATAAATGCATAGGACACCTTCAAAGTTCATAAGGGTGACTAGATACAAGTAGTTTAAGAACAAGCAATATCAAAGTTATGAATCAATCAACAAGTCTTGGGACAATGCACATTAAACTAAGAATGGCCACTATGCTCTCTCAATAGGTGCATAAAGATAGAAGACGGAGACTCAATATAAAAGTGGAAGAAAGGCCTTCATAGAAGGAAGCAGGGATTCAAGTCTCATAAAGAGCTTCCAAAAATTATGGTACTTATTAGCTTTCAGCTCTCATTGCCCCTATCATAAGCATCTTTAGGTGATTAAGGTTAAAGTGAACAAACTATGGAGTATATGCTTGACAAAGTATAAGTTGGAAATCTCATGTCCCTTGAATAAGAGGGCCGCTCCTCATGCTACTCAAGTTTAGTTACCGGTAAGTTCTTGTCATAGTAAGTACATGTGTATCATAGAGAACCGCCAACGGGGTACCCCTTGCCTAATGATACGGAAGAATCCCCATATCAAAATGACAAGGCAAGCAGACAACGAGCATCTCAGCAATCTTCTTATTTACCATGGGAAAATGGTGCTTTTTTCTCTCTCTCCTCTTTTTTTATATCTCTTTTCTCTCTCCTCTTTTATCATATCTCTTTTTTTCTCTTTTCACTCTCCTCTTTTCTCATATCTCTTTTTTTTCTCTTTTCTCTTTTTCTCAATATCTGACTTTTTTTATAAGAAGAATGCTTCATAGACAACTTATTATGGTTACGATGCAGGTTTCCACCATGACAGCATGGATTAGACCGGCGACCTAGGCATTTCTCTAACACACATACATAACTCCATGGACTTACAAGCTCCCCTTTCATTTCACACCGACGACATCCATAGACAAAAGAGCATGATATCAACTAGGTACAATGTACAAGTACAATGTTGAAAGCGTTCCCCATGAAAGCATGGTTCTGCTAATCCCCAACATATAAGTGCAAGTATATACAACATAGATGACACAATGGCTCAAGTTTATTAAGTGCAAGAAAAGTAAAGTGTGCCATCAAGTTCGTGAGAGCTTTAATCACTAATTTTCACATAACAAGTTTAATTCGAAGGTAGATAAAAACACGAATATACTTGGAATAGCAAATGCTAATAGGTAGGTATGGTGGACTCTTTGGAATAACTTGGTTTTATTTGGAGTTGGATGTATGAGTGGGACTCATACTTGGTTATGGAGGCTAGCAAAAGACTAGGAGTGACCAACTAAGAGAGCAATAATGGCCATAATCATGCAAAGCGACAAAACATCATTGATTAAAGCATAAAGTGATATTACAAGTCGAAAACGAAAGGATCATCAAGGCTATAGTGACTTTGGATAGTCATAACATGGTGTGAGCATGCAACAAGTCAACCCAAATAAAGCATCAAAAGAGAATACCACAATACTATGCTTTAATATGCTAAAGCAACGCATGATTCTTTCAAGGCACATTAAGCAATCTCAATTGTTTATAACATGTCATGCTACAATAAATATCACTAAGCATAAATCCAAAACAATATCAAGCATGACATGACAAAGCGTAAACCACAGTCAAAAACAAGCTCCTTTTTACCACTTAAGCATGAACTTTCCTACTCTTTTCCAATCCAAACCAACTTATTTGAAAACTAATGTATGAATGAGGGGGTCCAACCAATTTATTAAAGAAAACTATGCAAATTAAGATAACGAAAACTAAAAAAAAAGACGCTCCAAGAACAACCCAACTGTGCATGAAACAATAAAAATGAAGTGTTTGGAAGGAACCTGAGATTTTTATTGATGAAGAAGGGGATGCCTTGGGCATCCCCAAGCTTTGACGCTTGTACTTCTTGGATATTTCTTGGGGTGACACGGGGTGGCATCCCCAAGCTTGAGATTTAGTCCATTCTTCATCTCATTACATCACTCTTTCCATACACCTGAAAATTTTCCTTCATACAAAACTTCACACAATCTTTATTGGCAACATTAGTGCATTCAAGATAATAAGTCTTTGTGTTCAGTTTCAACAAAAGTAAAACTTCCATTAAAACACAATCTACTGTAGCACTTCCCTTGAAAAGCTCAATTCCCCAAAGAGAACCCAAAAAGGAATAAACAAGAAGCAAATGCAAATAATGGCAGAAATCTGTCAAAACGGACCAGCAGGTAAAAACCAATTTTTTAGAAGACCTTTTGTTGCTCAAATCAAACGTGTTGAACTAACTAAAGTTAGATAACAACCTGGGGCAGAAGCACAAAAATTCACGTCTCAAAATGACATACAGAGATTTTACACGAATTTTTACGGTGAAGAACAAAAATCTGTTTCAGGACAGCAACTGTCCCACGCATTACTTCTCTCTCATTAGAGGTTACTCTTAGCACAAAAAGCAAATAAAAAGGATAAGGAGCGGTTATTACAGAGTTAATAACTTCCAAGACTCATCTAAAACTTTTGGGTTATCTCCCAATAAGTACTTTTCTTTAACGCCTTTAAGTTAGGCATGATAGTTTGAGAAGATGCTCACATAAGAAATATAAATTGAAGTAAAAGAGAGTAGCATGAAGAAAATATGGAACAAATTTAAGTCTAACTCACTTCCTATGCATAGGAATCTTGTAAAGAAACAAGTCATGAAAGCACAAAGCAACAAGCATAGGAAAGCAAAACAAGTGCAATTCAAGACTTTCAACATAAAGAGGGGAAACTTAATATTATTGAGATGCATAAAACCATGTTTCCCTCTCTCATAATAACTTTCAGTAGCATCATGAATAAAATTAACAATATAACTATCACATAAAACATTCTTATCATGAGCCACATGCATATAATCATTATTACTTTCCACATAAACACAGTCATTCTTATTAATTATGGTGGGAGCAAATTCAACAAAATAGCTATCATTATTATTCTCATCACCATAATCATCAAATATAGGAGGCATTGTAATCATAATCAATTTTCTCCTCAATAGTAGGTGGATTGAGAATACCATATTCATTATTGTAATCATCATATATTGGAGGTTTTGTATCATCATAAGCAATAGAATAGCTATCTTCCAAAGCCGGGGAACTAAAAAGATCATTTTCATAAAAACTAGCTTCCCCAAGCTTAGACTTTTCCATAGCATTAGCAATAATGGTGTTCAAAGAATTCATACTAATAATATTTCTATTAGCACGCAAATAAAGTTCCATAGGTTTTTTAATTTTCTCTTCAAACACTTCATGTCCTAACTCAAGATAAATACTATAAAGCTCTCAATTTTGTTGTTGTTTTCATTAAGCCTAAATAGTGAAAACAAGAAACAAAAAAACAAAATTGCAGAATCTAAAGGAAATAACTTTGAGCACTCACACCAGAGGATGTGAGTACCTTTTACCTTACCTCCCCGGCAACGGCGCTAGATAATAGCTTGATGTCTACGCACTTCTATTCTTGTAGATAGTTGTTGGGCCTCCAAGTGCAGAGGTTTGTAGAACAACAACAAGTTTCTCTTAAGTGGATCACCCAAGGTTTATCGAACTCAGGGAGGAAGTGGTCAAAGGTATCCCTCTCAAGCAACCCTGCAATCAAGATACAAGAAGTCTCTTGTGTCCCCAACACACCCAATACACTTGTCAGGTGTATAGGTGCACTAGTTCGGCGAAGAGATAGTAAAATACATGTGGTATGGATATAAGACAACGGTGCCAGAAAATAGCTTGATGGCATGGAAGAGACTAAAGGCAAACTGAAATAAAGATGGAAGCAAGCAAACATGTAACAGATCTATTTGCAAACGGTGTTTCAATGCTTAGAAACAAGGCCTAGGGATCATACTTTCATTAGTGAACACTCTCATATAAATATCTTCTCTTTATGATACTACTCTGAACTACTCTCCGGTTGGACACTCTAATCCATGGTAGGGCTATAATAGCACACCTCAAAGTTCGGCTTTCCCATCTAGATAACCCCACACTGTCACCTGAAGCACTAGATGGTTCCAACAAACACCACAATTTCATAGAAACATCCAACTCTAAATATAACTCATAACAAATATTTGTAATCTCTAGCCTAAGTGCCACAATGGTGTGCACGTTGGCACTTTCACACACATGGGGAGAGCAGAGATCTATCAAAGACTTGAGTAGCAAGGTAGATCTACTTGATTACAAAGCTGATGATCACAATATGATCATGCATATAGAGAGAGATGAACACATAGCTACCGGTAGAACCCTTAGCCTTGAGGAAGAACTACTCCCTCATCATCATGGGAATCTGCAATGGCGATGGAGATGGTGGTGGAGATAGATGGAGATGGCTCCGGGTGCACTTCCCCGTCCTAGAAGGGTGCCGGAACAGAGACTTCTGTCCCCCGAATCTCCTCTTCGGTGGCGGTGGCGCTGCGGAACTTTTCGTGGCTCGAGGCTATTCTATTTAGGGTTTCTGCATCGGAGTTTTCTTATAGGCGAAAGGGCAAGGTCGATGGAGGTCGGAGGGGCCCACACCACCTAGTGGCGCGGCCAGGGGGACTCGCGCCACCCTATGGTGTGGCCGGCCTCGGGCCCCTCTCCGTCTCATCTTCTGGCTCCGTGTTCCCCTCGGTGAAATATTGACTTTGGCTTTTATCCCGTCCAATTCCGAGAATATTCATTTTCTTACTTCCTGGAACCAAAAACAGTAGAAAACATGCAACTGGCACTGTGGCATCTTGTTAATAGGTTAGTCCGAGAAAGTGTATAAAAATACTCCAAAGTGTGGATAAAACATAAGAAAGTAGATACTAAACAAGCATGGAACATAAAAAATTATAGATACGTTTGCAACGTATCATGGCACAATTATTTGGCTGCACCTAATTGAGGCTCCGTCCGGGAAGAAACAATAAACAACCAAACAAACGAATGAAATAACAATTGCCTAAACATTTGCTCCCTTTGAGAAACTTGCTACTTGAGAAACTTTCTACTTGAGAAAACTTGCCACCATTCCACTCCACTTCATTAGATCAATTTAACTTGCACTAGTTTACTTGTAGTTTCCACTAACACAAACTTTATTTATTTTCTACCTAGTACCAAAACAAAACACACACTTAGATCCTAGCTTTGCATAGAAGGCCATATAAGAGGGTTATAGGGCTTTAGAGAATATATAGTTTACCTTCAGATCCTCGTGGGTTCGACACTCAAATACATATCGAATTGTACTAAGGTGATCCCCTGCACTTGGGGGTTATCAGCGGTGAAGATGGGGACATTTCCTTCTCCTTCGCTTGCTTGGATCTTGTAGAGGTGTTGGAGGAGATCTTGATCTTGGAGGTGTGCGGCGGTTATGGAGAGGCGGTAGAGTAGTAGGGCACCGCCCTTGAGGCGTGGATGGATGATGATGGAGGTGGCTAGGGTTCCCCTCTATAAATAGGCATTCTGGAGTTCGGTTTTGCGAACCGAAGGATCTCGGGGCCGAATATGGCCATTTGGGGCTTCACAAATGTTGTTCTGTTTGACGAAACGAAACTGTTGGAGGGCGGTACGGCCGTACGGTATGGGCAAGCTCCACCCGTACTAGTGGTCATTAAACCCTCAGATGTTTACAGTGTTTTGGCCGCCATTTCTTCATACAGACTTCGATTGAGGCGTTCTTTATCTCCTTGGATTCATATGGACGAGGGATACAAGACCATTGTCTTGGATAAGAAATATGAAATAATGGAAAATGTGACTTTTCCATATCTCATATGGCTAAGTATGGTGCCTGTAACTTCTCCATAATGAATCTTCTTGGCTCCTTTTATCCATGATTGTCCATAGCACCTAAACACAAGTCAAAGACAAGGAAAAAGTAATAAAATCCTACTAGAACTACTAGTTGTGCAAAGTCCATATAAAAATGAATGAGAACTAGTAAACATGCATAATAGGCATAGTTCTTGCTAGATATAACATATGATGAGTGACAATATGATTAATTTGTAGGCTTAAATATGCATCATATTTGTACTCATCAACGTGCTCGCACATTGTCCACACCCTAACATCGGTTGTACCACGTAAAAGCATAACCATAGTACCCTAGATCGGCCAAGCCATAGTCGGCTATGCAATCTTTGAATCTATCCATTTGGGAAACAGTCCTTAGGTTACCTCCCAATTGCTCATCTACTTGATAATCTTGTTGAAGTCCCCAGGACAAATCCACAACAGATCATCTTGAGCACAAAGGTATCTCAGAACATCCCATGTTTTCTGCCTCAACTTAGTGCGCGGTTCACCATAGATTCCAGTGAACCTCCAAATAGTCTCTTTTTTTATTGTGGCATCTACATAATAATGAGACCATGGGCAAACGAGACCGTCAACACCATCCCTCCAACACAAGGTTATGCCGCTGCTCTTGCCCTTCTAGTCCACCGCCACCCCATTTCTAAAGCTGAGGCTCCACATCAGCCTCTTCATAGCCTCAACTTTATTTTGTGTCTCACTTAAAAACACTACCCACGGGTTGTAGGATCGAACTAGGTCCCTTAATTACCCTACCACCACGTCCAACCCTAATCCGTGGCAGTTTAGGGAGAGTATATTCATTGTATTCGGTGGCCCTACTGTCCGGGGCTCGCCGCTTTCTCATTTGGGTCACAAAGCCTATCAAAAAACAATGTTACCCTCTACTTATTCCCTTGTACTCTTGGATCCTCCCCTCTCCCACTATAGTTTTTGCCCACAGGCATCCAGACTTGCCGCATCCGCCTCCTCCCCTAATGTGTAATAGGTGGCTGTCCACATCTCCTACCAGCCTGATAAGATGAAGCAGTATCACGGGGATGACGCACATAAGTTCTGGTCTTCCTGGGCTACATAACATCCGCTTCCTTCCCCTTCTCCCTATATAGATTCTTGTTGATCTTACTTGGGCTTGTTACTTATTTATCTAACCAGCGATGATCAGCCCCACCAGTGTGGGAGGATCCCGCATCCGCGTGCTCCTTAAATAAATTCCTCTTAATTGGAAGATCACGCACAATCACATGTGGCTGACTCGGAACTGCCCCTTCAAAATATCGGATGTTGTAACTTTTAGAGGTGACAGACGGCTTCTGTGCTAGTGGAGCTTTTCTGTGTCTCCGCGGAGACACGCGGAGACACTCGTCCCATTATTGGGCATCACCCTTTTTAGTTGTACAACCATCACCTGGGTGCACGAGCAGCCCACAACCGAAACAAAAGTGAGGTATATTTTTGTATTTAACATCAAAACACTTCCTTTCGCGCACTTCCTCTGACTCCTTCAGATTAAGACCACAAACCAGAGGTTTGTCAACACGAATTTGCACTCGAATCCTCAGTTCCTCTCCCTAGATGTCATATCTTCATCCACTTCCACTGATAGAAACTTTCCAATCTAGTTGCCAATCAGTTCCCCATAACCACCATTCATCATGTCTAGGGGGAGATCCAGAACATGCACCCAAATATCCATCCGCTCAAAGGTCATGTCTGAAGGACAGACAGAGCCATCATATTCTTCTAGGAGGATGGTGTGGAAATCAAATTGCCAAAGGCCATTCTTCATCACATGCTTGAAATCGTCCTCTAAACCAAAACGAACATCAAACGATTATCTCTGATATCCTTGAATCGAGCCAGGTGGTAGAGACCCCACACACGCTGCATCACCCTTTCTAGGGCAGAGATGATTAGCTTCCTTGGCTTGCACGCATTTCTGATGATCACCCACCATGGCTTTGGAACAGGAACCGCCCCAATATTCTTGATCACAAGTCCTGTCGCCTCCTTTTTTGTCAAGACCACGTCGCCTAGCTACATTGAGAGAGACGCCGACATCCTTTCATGACCCTTGGTCGGTGATTCAGACGCTGCTCTCCCCTTAGCCAAATCCCTAGTATAAGAACCTTTCCCCTTTAATGTAGACGGCAACGAAGCCATGAGACACCACCTCCCCTGTGAGAATAGGCATGCAGCGAGGTGAAACACCAACACCAGCCTGCAAGGACCGAGCGTGCACGCCATCACGATCTACCCCGCCGTGATCTTCCCCACCACCATAGATGAAACCACCCACGAGATAAACCTTAGTGATGTAGCCCAACATACGGGAATCACCATTGGTCCACATCATGCTACATCAACCATGCCTACAAAGGCAAATTCCTTCCATATCTTGTCTCCCTTTAGTCATCATGTGAATGGGTTCCTACTTGAGCCAAGTGCCTATTATATGACTAGGCCCTTGACCATGATGCTAAAGAGGAGAATACAAGCATGCCCAAGTACACAAGTCCGACATCATAGAGGCATGGAAGAGAAGGTGGAAGAAGACTTCCGGCGCCAAGACCAGCATCGCTGGATCCACCGCTAGACAAACTAGTTTTCCAGGCCCGGCTCGCCAAACCCACCGCTAGCAAATCGGTGCCCCGCCGAAACGCGAATCAGTATACTAGTCTGGCGCCGCCGAACCATCCGACAAGAGGCTTAGCACTGCCAAACTTGTTGCCGAAACGCCAGTCTGCGCACTTATTCAGGTCTAATGCCCAGGAATATTCCCTGCACCTACCCCTTTTCCTCTAGTACTATAAATAGCCCCTTGTGGCTTAGATCTAGGTAGATATGATGATGAATTGAGTTAAACTCATGGCATGTGCCAGACCCTGGATGGCAACCCCCTCTCTATAGTTTATTTGTGAGTTGTATCAAGGCCTTCTTAATTGAAGTCGGCAAGGCGCTCTTCTAGTTCTTGATCTCTCCCATGTATGGATTCTAGTAGCCTCTAGGTCTCTCCCATGTTGTATTCTACTTGGAGATACTCTCACCCTATGTATGATTCTATCAACAACTAGCCAATCTCTCTCAAGGGATTCTACATTTGGTCTCTCTCTCTTGGGATTCTATTGGGTTGGTGGTTTAAGCCAATGAGAGCAAACCAGATTGTATCAGGTTTGGTGTGTGTTTGTATCAATTTCCTCTTGCGTGTTCATCGTGTTCTTTGCTCCCTCCCCAAAATCCCCTCGAATCTATGAAGATCGGGCCACCCCAAGGGTAAATCCACAAGGGAACCCATATCATTTGGTATCAGCAGCTTTCGGTTGCCATGGATTCGAGTTTGTGTTGAGTTTCTAACCACCAATTTTTGTTTTTCTTGCCTAAATTCAAAAATTTCCACCAAAAATAGCCATATACGTGATTTGGATCGACTTGGAATTTGAGAGTGTTTTGGTAAGTTTTGATCCCTAGAGCCGCTGCTATACTTGTTGATCTACCTTCCCTTGCGTTTCCATAGCCCAAATCCATAATTTGCCCTAAGATCTGGATGAGGACGAAGAAGGTTCGGACTATGTTGAGGACACCGAGGATGCTGAGGCTGCCGAGGCTAACTCGGATGATGAAGCTGAAACCAAGGCTCCTAGCACTGAGGACAACTTGCCTCCACCTCCTGCAAATAGTTCGGCTCCTGCCGCTCCTTGAAACAACAAACACTTGGAAATTTGTTAAATCCCAGTATGCCGGGTGCAAATGTATGAAACAATTATGTCGTATTAACTTGGGCGAAGTCCCCGAGTTTCGTTTTCTTGTTCTCCCAATTCAATGACTCTTCTCGTGTATACCTTGATTTGGCTTTCGACTTACGAGTCCGAGGTTCAAAAAATTGACTTAACAATACTTTTGAAACTTTAGGATTGGCTCAAAACAATCCAACATAACAAAAATAAAGTAAACACAGAGGTTAGTCTACAAAACAAACATCGGCTCAATTATGTTTCTTTCCTTAGTCGTTTTTTGTGTGCCTAGCAATTCCAAACTTGTTCTCTTGCTTGCCATGAAGCTAATTCTTGTTGCATGGCACCAAGTGAAAGAGTTAACTTTTGGTGCGAACACACTACTAACTCGGCTATGGTGTAAGTAATTTAATCCAGCTGACGTACAAAAGGTTAAGTACAGAAAATAACAATTATTATTAAGGCAGTCCTCGAGTGTCTGCTCGAGGTGCCGAGTTTTCATTGATAAGCTCATTGCCGACATACAGGCTAACATATGAGAGTTCGAGATGCATACACTTTTAGCTAAGTGTAAAACGGGCGAAGTAGTGCTACATTCCATGGCCTCTTTGATTCCTCGCTGGACCTGTCCGCCTTGTTCTTCTCCTGTGGTTGTGCATCAATGAGGTAAGACGCATCATTGTGTAGTGCTTTGCTTACAATGAATGGCCCTTCCCATGGGGCGAGGGACAAATTGTGCATGCCGGCAGTGCATTGCACTAGCGGAAGTACCATGTCACCTTCCCGGAAGACTCGGGGGTTTACTCTCCGGCTATGATAGCATCGGAGATTTTGCTAATATATGGCAGATCTGGACAATGCTAGTTCTCTCGCTTCTTCCAGCAGATCAACATCATTTTGCCGGGCTTCTTGCACTTCGGCTTCTGTGTATTGGGTGACCCTAGGCGAGTCATGCTCTATGCTGGTTGGTAATACAGCTTTGGCCCCATATACCAGAAAGAATGGCATATAGCCTGTTGATCGATTCAGAGTTGTTCTTAAGCTCCATAATACCGCTGGTAGTTCCTCTATCCAGCACCCCGATGATCTTTGTAGCGGCTCAATGAGTCGGGGTTATCCTGGATAGTACCAGTCCATTGGATCTTTCCACTTGCCCGTTCGACGCGGGGTGGGCCTCTGATGCAACATCTAGCCGAATCTTCTTATCTCAGCAGAACCTAGAAAATGCTCCTTCGGCGAAATTGGTGTCATTATCAGTTATGATACTATGTGGATAGCCGTATCTTAAGATAATATCCTTGAGGAATGTCACAGCGTAGCTCCATCACATTTTTTATCGGCTTTACTTCAATCCATTTTGTAAATTTGTCCACCATGACTAAGATATGGGTCATGTTTCCCTTGGTCAGCTTAAACAGTCCAACCATATCCAAACGCCACACTGCGAATGGCCAAGTGATAGGTGTAGTCTTAAGTTCGGACATTGGTAGATGTGTCTTGCTAGCATACCTCTAACACCCATTGAATTTTCTTACAATATCCTCAGCTTGTTACAAGGCACTTGGCTAGTAAAATCTATGCCGAAAGGCTTTTGCCATTAGGGCTCTAGACGAGGCATGATGCCCACATTCCCCTTGATGTATATCTTGGAGAATGTCATGCCCTTCTTCTGGGTCAACACATCGCTGCAAGACACTTGTTACACTTCTCTTGTATAGTTCGGCATTGATTATGGTATATGCTTTTGCTCTCCTCTACACTTGCCTCGAAAGCACCTCGTCAGTTGGCAAAGTTCCATCTTTCAAGAACTCAAATATTGGTTGTGCCCATGTTGGTACAGAACGAGCTGGGAAAAGTACTTCGTCAACTTCCACTAGATCCACCGACATAACCTCTGCCAGATCAAGCTGCATAGCCCCCGGGTTCTACGAGGCAGTCTCCTGGTTTGCCGAGGTAGTCCCCAGGTTTGCCGAGGTGTTCCCCCAGGAAATGTTCATAGGAGTAGGTTCTGATCCGGGGTTTGCCAGGATAAAGACTGACTCGGATTCTGGCGAAGGAGTAATAGATGGCTTTCTTAGATTCTCCAGGGCAACTCCTAGCAAGATAGCTTGCCGAGATGAGTCTAGCTTAGACAGCACATCAACTGCGTCATTTTATGCCCAAGGTACATGATGGAACTCACATCCCTCAAAGTAACTAGATATTTTCTGGACGTGAAATCTGTAAAGGGCGATGTTTGCATCTAGTGTGTCCCAATGACCAGACACTTGCTGCACCACTAGGTCCGAAACATTGAAGCACTGTATCTGACATATGCCAATCTCTTTTGCCACCTTCAATCCATGCACGAGCGCCTCATATTTGGCTACGTTGTTTGATGCTCGAAAATGAATCTGAAGCACATACCACAACTGATCTTTCTTGGGCGAGGTAAGTACTTCCCCGGCCCCTAGTCCTTCTTTTAGCTTTGATCCGTCGAAGTGCATCCTCCAGTAGTTTGAGTTTGGAAAAGGTGGTTCATACTGCATCTCGACCTAATCCACGAAAAAGTCAGCAACTTTTTGAGACTTGATCGCGTCCCTTCTATCATATTGAGGTGCATAGGGGGCTAACTCAATTGCCCATTTTGCAATCCGGCCACTAGCATCTCTGTTACTCATTATCTCGGATATGGGTGCTTCACATATCACTTTTATGGGGTGTACCTAGAAGTAATGCTTAAGATTCTTAGCTGCCATATAAACACCATATGACATTTTCTAATAATGTGGATAGTTTTGCTTCGAGGTGGATAGTACTTCACTTAGGTAATACACCGGCCTCTGCACTGACTTACCCTCTTCTTCACGCTCCACCACTACCACAACACTTACGACTCGGTTGGTCGCTGCTATATAGAGCAACATCGGCTCTTTGGATAGTGGTGATGCTAACACAGGTGTAGAGGCTAACATCTTTTTTAGTTCATAAAATGCACTATTTGCTTGCGGTGTCCATGTGAACTTATCTGATTTTTTCATTAGTTGATAGAGAGGCAATGCCTTTTCTCCCAGCCGATATACATACCAACTTAATGATGCCAGGCAACCAGTGAACTTTTGGACATCATTAAGGCATTTTGGCAGCTCCATTCGCTCTATAGCTCAGATTTTGGTGGGGTAAGCCTCAATACCTCGGCTGGACATGAGAAAACCGAGTAACTTCCCAGCTGGCACACCAAAGGTGCATTTATCTGGGTTAAGCTTCATTTGGAACCTCCTTAGCTTCGCAAATGTTTGCCGGATATCATCTAGGAGTGTTTTGCTTTCCTTTGTTTTTATCACTACATCATCGACGTATACTTGGACATTTTTTTGCCAATTTGATCATGTAAACATATTTGCATGCACCTCTGATACGTTGCCCCTGAATTACGTAAGCTCAATGGCATAGTGCGATAGCAATAAGCCACGTACGGGGTAATAAAAGTAGTCTTTATTTCATCATCTGGGTTCAAGGGTATCTGGTGGAAACCATAATACGCATCTACAAATGACAACAACTCACACCCAACAGTCGAGTCAATGATTTGATCTATCCTCGGCAGTGGAAATGGATCTTTTGGACACGCCTTATTCAAGTTCATGTAATCTATACACATACGCCACACCACTGCTACATTTGGATCATCCTTCTTGTTTTCCACCAGCAACGGATTAGACAGCCAATCCGGGTAAAGCACTTCCATGATAAACCCAACTGCAAGGAGCCGAGCTATCTCATCTCCAATGACCTTTCTCCTGTCTTCGGTGAAGCGGCGGAAAGGTTGCTTCACCGGCTTTGCTCCGGGTCTTACGTGCAAAGAGTGCTGGGCCAACTCCCTCGGTACACTTTGTAGGTCCCGTGTGGACCAAGCAAAGATATCCCGATTCTCAGGGAGGAAGTGGACAAGCTCGCTTTCCTATTTGTCGCCAAAGCCCGCACCAATGGTTATGGTGCGCTTCGGAAATTGATCATCCACTAGCACCTTCTTGGTATCTTTTGTTGGCTGAAATGACACAGTTCCATGCGGGTTGCTCAAAGACGACATGTTCAGCTACGCGAACATAGCCAATGCGGCAACCTCTTGGATCCTTCTTTTCTCTTGAGTGATAACCAATGACTTAGCCAAGTTTGACCCAACTGAGGCACACTCCATGGAGCGCCTGAAGTCCCCTGTTATGGTGATTACTCCGTTTGGACCTAGAATCTTCATCTTTAGGTAACCAATGTGATCACTTGCCATAAACTTTGATAGAGCTTGCCTTCCGAGTAACACGGGGTAGGCACTGTTCAAATCCACTACCTCAAACTCCAAGTTTTCAGTTCGGCAAGTATCCCTTGTCCCAAATAACACATCAATCCGGACCTTGCCTATAGGCTTGTAGGACAAACCCGGAACAATGCTGTGAAAAGTGGTCTTGGTCGCCTGAAGCATATTCTCTGAGACTCCCAACTTGTGCATTGTGTCCTTGTGAAATATGTTTAATACTACTACCATTATCATTCAACACCTTGGAGAAATTGACGTTGATGTTTGGCCCAATGAAAGTTGGGTCAAGCACCAAAGCATATGCTCTAGGACTCGACATGAGCCTTGGGTGATCCTTGATACTCCATGTAATTTCCTAACCATACCACGCCATGTACCACATCACAGTTGGCATCACTGCATTGACTTCCATATGTCGGCATCTTACGCTCTGCCTATCAGTTTCTTCCATGGTAAACACGTAGTAAGCTTGATGATGTTCCTTGTACTCATTTTTCCCATCATTGTCGGGGTTCCTCTGGTTCGGCTGATTTTGGTTCTCCACCTGATGCACTGCATCCCTTCAGTCATGGTTCTCATACCTCAGCGGGGGCGGTGGCAACATTAGTTGCTGTACATTTGCTCTAATGAGTGCTGCTACCGAGGTGATTCGTGTCAAGGTGCATCATGCCGAGGTGCTGATACGTTGCTAACATATCCATAATTTTTTATGTTTCATGCTTGGGTTTATCTACTTTCCTATGTTTTGTTCCAACTTTGGAGTACTTTTCATACACTTTCTTGGACTAACCTATTAACAAGATGCCACAGTGCCAGCTGTCTGTTTTCTACTGTTTTTGGTTCCAGGAAGTTAAAAATGAATATTCTCGGAATTAGACAGGACAAAAGCCAAAGTCAGTTTTTCACCGAGGGACACAAGGAGCCAGAATACGAGACGAAGAGGGGCCAGGGGGGCGCCACACCACCTGGCCGCGTGGGCCAGGCCTGGCCGCGCCATGGGGGTGGTGTTGTCCCCTAGGACACCCCGTCGGCCTCCCCTTCCGACTATAAGATGCCTCCGACACAGAAACCCTAAGGCACCCGATCAAAATTCCACGAAAGTGTCTGTAGCCGCCGTCATCTCCATCCCTAGATCGGGAGGGATCTGAAGCTCTTCTCAGCACCCTGCCAGAGGGGAGAATTCACCCTAGAGGCCTTCTTCATCATCATGCAAGCCTCCGGTGTGATGCGTGATTAGTTCATCTCTAGACTACGGGTCCATGTAGTAGCTAGATGGCTAGTTCTCCTCCTTTGTGCTACCATGTTTATATCTTGTGAGCTCCGTTCATGATCAAGATCATCTATTTGTAATTCCTACATGTTGTGTTTGCGGGTATTCGATGGATATTGAGATGCTATTTCAGATTGATTATTGATTCTATCATGTCTTTATTATTTGTGATCTTGCATGCTTTCCGTTGTTAGTAGCTATCTTGGCCAAGTAGATGCTAGCAACTCCAAGAGTTAGTATTTATGCTCGATAGTGGGTTCATGCCTCTAGTAATCTGGGGAAGTGACATAAATCTCTGAAGTACTAGATGTGTTGTTGCTACTAGGGAGAAAACAGCAATCCTTTGTTCATAGAACAATCGTATTGTTTACTTTACACGCAATGCGTAATGCAATTATCCGTTGCTTGCAACTTAATACTGGAGGGGGTTCGGATGATAACCTAAAGGTGGATTATTAGTGATATATGCAGTTGGATGGCGGTCTATGTATAATGTTGTAATGCCCAATCAAGTCTCAAAGGAGTCAAGATCAGTAGTATATGCATATTGCTTTCTCGATGTTTGTTAATTGCCCCGCTATAATTTGTTCACCCAACATGTCATCTATCTTACGGAGAGCCACAACTAGTGAACTATGGACCCCAGTCCTTTCTTTTATCATCAATCTACAATCAACTGTTTACTGTTTTTTGTTTACTTTCTACAAACTATTACTTTCTTCCACTCGATATGTTTAATCCTTTGTTTTTAGACAAACTGGTGAGATTGACAACCTCATCGCAAGTTGGGGGCAAAGTTTCGTGGTTGTGTGATGACCCACAAGTATAGGGGGTGTATCGCAGTATTTTCGATAAGTAAGAGTGTCGAACCCAACGAGGAGCAGAAGGTGCTGGCTAGTGGTATGGATCAGGAATTCTCTGCAAATACTTAGCAAACGGATTTTTAGGGGTTTTCGATAAAGAAAGTAAACAAAGTACGAGTAAACAAAAGACAGTAGGAATAAATGTAGCAAGTGGCCCATTCCTTTATGCAGCAAAGGACAAGCCGGTTGTATTTCTATAGATGACCAAACGTTCTCGAGGACACATTGGAAGACTGTCAAGTGCTTTCGCTTCATATAGTCGATTAATCTTCTTTAGCTTGCTAAGTGTTGTGTGGGTGAACCTGTGCTAATGTACCGCCCCATCCAAGACTAATACATACTTGTGATTATACCCCTTGCAAACATCCATAAGTACAAGAAAGTATTTAAGGTAGAAACCTAACCATAGCTTTAAACTCTAAGACCCTTACGTCCCTTGTGCAATGGTTTCCTAACGGGGGTTCAGGTTTCTGTCACTCCGGCAATCCCTACGATTAGTAGCCCAATACACAATGCATTCCCCTAGGCCCTTATAGGTGAAGTGTCATGTAGTCGACGTTCACATGACACCACTAGAAGAAGTACACCACAACTTAAATAACAATCTATTGAATCTTTCTCAACGCAACTCCACTACTAACAACAAGACTTCTCCCATGTCCTCAAGAACAAAACGAACTACTCACAAGACATCATATGGATCATGATCAGAGATGGAATAATGATATATAACAATCTGAACATAAACAATAATTCAACGGTTCACTCAATAGCATCAACTACAAAGAGTAATCAACACCGGGAAAGTTTCCCCTATGAACTATGCAAGATTCAATGCAATTGTTACAGCAATATGGAGATGGTGATGAGGGTGCTGATGCTGATGATGGTGGTGATGATGATGATCCCGATGAAGTCTAGCTTGACGGTGGTGTTGATGGCGACGATCTCCCCTCTCCGGGAAGGAATTCCCCCGGCCGAAATATGTCTACCAGAGAGATCTTTCTCTCTCGGTGTTTTCTGCCCCATAGATGCAGCATAATCTTTTTGTGGTCGCTCTCCGAGTCTTAGGGTTTCGTGGGGATGATATACGCCAGAGGAGAGAGGTTGTAGTGGGCCAGGGCGGCCACACCACCTCCAGGCGTGGCCTGGGCCTGCCCGCGCCATGGGGTGGTGTGGGCCCCCTGTGTCCCACCTCCACTCCATCTTCTGGCACCCTGAGTCTTCTGGAAAAATAGGATTTTCTGTATATTTTCCTAGATTTTCTGATCTTCGCGAATTTTGCCTCCAAACAGCACCTTTTCCATCAGAATCCTGACTGCAGCGGTCCATGCTCCAAAAGTCATCAACCATGCAAAAATAGATGAAATAACATAAGTATCACCTCTCAATATGAAATATATCAATGAATAATAGTGAATTAAGACATAGAATAGTGATGCAAAATGGACGTATCAACTCCCCCCAAGCTTAGACTTCGCTTGTCCCCAAGCGAAACTAAGCTCAATAAACATGACCTCAGGTTTATGGAGTGAAGAGTCGATAAAATAATACGGACAAGAAGCATCACATTCATCAAATACATAGATCATAATAGAAGACAACTCACTATTATGTAACTCATATTGTAATGAGTAAAGGAAACACAATAAAGATACATAAAGTGAATCATAATTGGTAATGGCAAACTTAGCTCTTGGTCGAAGAATAGTTGATAATTTGCTAGAGTTCACAAATAGCTGGTTTTTCAATGATAGCTTTCAAAGTAGTAAACATCCGGATAAGAGCAATGTGCAAAACAAGGAACATAAGAAACATAATTGAATAAATCATCATATGAATGAATGAAACACATCAACTCAAAATACTTGTTGAGATAGAAGAGAACAGGTTTACTGACTCAACTACAAAGTAAAAGAAAGGGCCCTTCGCAGAGGGAAGCAGGGATTGCAAGTCTCATAAAGAGCTCCCAAAAATTATGATACTTACTAGCTTTCAGCTCTCATTGCCCCTATCATAGGCATCTTTAGGTGATTAAGGTTAAAGTGACACAACTAAGAGGATATGCTTGACAAGTTATAAGTTGAAATCTCATGCCGCTTACTTATGAGTACCGATCCTCATGCTACTCAACTCAGTCACGAGCAAGCTCTTGTCATTGTAAATATATGCGTATCATTGAGAACCGCCAACGGGGTACCCCTTGCACATGACATAGGAGCTATCCCATAATCAAAATGACAAGGCAAGCAGACAGTGAGCATCTCAGCGATCTTTTTATTTGCTATTTGCATAGGTTTTTATTGAGGATGCTTCATAGAATGCTCACTATAGTTATGCTGCAAGTTTCCACCATGATTAGGCATGGCTTAGGCTAGCGGCCCAGGCATTTCTCTAACACACATATAAACTCCATGATCTTACAAGTTCCACTTTTATTTCACACCGCCGGGATCCATAAGCAAAAGAACATGATATCGACTAGGTACAAGTACCAATGAAGTGTCGAAAGCGTTCCCCATGATACATGGTTCGGCTAACTTCAACTCATAAAGCGCAAGCATATACGCAACAAAGAAGGACCCAATGGTTCAAGTTTATTTAATGCAAAGAAAGTAAAGTGTGCCATCAAGTTCATCAGAGCTTTAATCACTAATTTTCGCATAACAAGTTTAATTTGGGAGGTAGACAAAACAAGAATTTACTTGGAATAGCAATAATGCTACTAGGTAGGTATGGTGGACACAGATGGCATGGGTTTTGGTTTAAAGGAGGTGGATGCACGAGAAGAATACCCTCTCAGTACAGGTTTTTGGCTAGCAAGGCTGGGTAGCAAGTATAAGAGTTTAAGGAAGCAACCAAACATACAAGTGATAAAGACAAACATGCAATCTTCCTTGGAAGCACAAAAGATCTTAACTAGAAAATACTAGACTTATGAGCAAATCAAGAAAGAAAGATGATGAAATTATTTTCTCTAGAGTACTTCTATCTTTTTCTTTTCAACACTCAAAAAGGTGTTGCTACTGACCGAGCCAGGTTTGCCAAAACCAACTAAATTAACTCAATGATCCCAAAGTGATACCAATACTAACAACAAGATCAATCATATAACCACGAATTGAAAACTAATATAAGCTATGCAAAAGAGTGGATGATAAAACTTCTTATTAATATTCCATAACGGAAACTCACAGCAAGGGATACATATCTAACGAGAGAGGGGACACTTCCATAATGCAAACCATACTACATAATAACTCCTCTATTCATGATATGACTCTACTAATAAGGTAAAAAGATAGAAGATAGTGATATGATACCGCGGCACCCCCCCAAGCTTGGAACAAACCAAGGGGGTGCCAAACCTGGTGACGAATTACTCCTTCGGCGTGGGTGGTAATATTTTCTTAGTTGACGTGAGGTAATCTTCCAGCATCTTGTGAAGCCTATTATTCTCCCATTGAAGCATGTCCACCTTCCTCTGCAAGTCTCGGTACTTATCGCAGAACTCCTTAGTGACTCGTAGGGATTCCGTTGATGTAGGGCAAGTAACAAAAGGTACCAGCCCCTGCTTGGGGTCTTGGAGGTCTTCCTCCATGGGCTCCTTCCCTTTATCCTTGACGGACACCATTGTGCTTCCAAACTTTCAAAGAGTACGTCCTGGCAGAAACAGGTCGAAACAAAAACACGACGAAAACACGATATACGGACCTTGGGGGATCCGGGGGGTTATATATTACGAAGTTTCATATCAAAAGGAAGGTACTGGGAGAAAACGAGTCGGAGGCAGAGTCCGGGGTGGACTCACCACCTGGTGGCACGGCCAGGGGTGGGCCCGCGCCACAGGGTGGTGTGAGCCACCCTGGCTCCGTTTCCGTCCCTTTTTCGCTTCGTAGCTTTCCTTATTGACTGAAAACTGCAAAAATATAGTTGGATTGTATTTTCGCGGAACTTTTCTTACCAGAACTGTTACCTATTTGAACACGAACTTTGCAGGTCTCTGAATTTGGTATTTAGTGGATTCTTCCGGATTCAACACTTGAATCATTAATATCTTCATCTTCATACACTTATTACTTGAGTCATAAAACCCTTCTTTTTCTTATTACACCATTATCTCCACTTCCTGGAAATTTCTTTCACACAAAACTTCACACAGTTCTCATTAGCAACATTAGTATAAATGAAGTGATAAAACCTTTTGAGTCCAACTTCAACTGAAAACCATCAAAACATAAGCTACTGTAGCAAATCCTTCCGAAAACCCAAAAATAATTCAAGAAGGAAATCGAATAAAGAAGCAAATGCAAGATTGGCAAAATCTGTCAAAACAGACCAGCAGGTAAAGATCAATTTTTTCGAACATCTTCTGTTGCTCCAATAAAAAAGTGCAAAACTAACGAAAGTTAAATAACAACCTGGGGCAGAAGCACGAAAAATTACAGTTCAAACCGACATACAGAGATCTCTCACGAATTTTTACGGTGAAGCAAAAAAATCTGTTTCGGGACAACAACTTCCCCAAATATTACTTCTCTCTCATTAGAGGTTGATCTTGACACAAACACCAAACAAAACGGATAAGGAGCGGTTATTACTGAAGTAATAACTTCCAAGACTCAAAGAAACAAAAACAAATTAAAAGCAAAAACAAATTGGGTTGTCTCCCATAAAGATCTTTCTTTATAGCCATTAAGATGGTCATGATAATTTTGAAGTGGCTCTCATAGGGATATGGATTGAAGTGAAAGAGAGCGTTAAGAAGCAAAAAACACACACACATTTAAGTCTGACCCACTTCCTATGCAAGGGAATTTTGTAAACAAACAAGTTGTTGAAACCAAAGGCTACTTGCATAAGAAGGCAAAAGAAGTGCAACATAAAAACTTTCAGCATAAAACGAGGAAACTTGATATTATTGAGATGCATAAGAACACTTTTCCCTCTCTCATAGTAGCTTTAAGTATCATGCATAAACTTGACAATATAGCTATTACAAGGACCATCATAGCTATGATCACTTATTCTAAAAGAAAACACAGGAATACTAGCTCTCATAACACTACAATGTGAAACAATATCAGAGGTATCCTTACAAAGGATAGTGTGTCCCTCTTCCTCATACTTAGTGACAAAGTCTTTCACATTTGCTATTATAGGTTCATCAACCATTTGTTTATCAGGTTCAATAGCCTTATTCATACTTTCATTAACCATACTAGCTATCATAGAATGTTCCTTTACCTTAACTGGAAAAGGCATTTTCTCAATATAATGTTCATGTAAAACATGATTAGCAGTATAAACTTCAGTATTTCTTGCAGGAACACTCTTAGCAATATCTTTATAAGGTTCATGATACTTATTTCACTTCTTTTTAGGCACTTCAATATAAGAAGCAAAATCCTTAAAATAAGAAGCAATAGCTTAAGAGTCTAGACCATAAGCATTTTTAATATTTTGAAAGTCATCAGTTCCCATAAAATATTCAATGCATTCATAATCATAATTTATACCTGACTTTCTACCTTTATCATTCTCCCGAGCTTCAGCATTGTCTTGAATACGATCTAGAAGGTCCCATTTAGCTTCTTCTTCCATACGAGTGAATGATCCAGCACAAGAAGCATCCAATAAATCCTTGTCATGTAGAGGGAGCCTTGCATAAAAGTTGTTGATAATAATATTGTTGGGGAGCTCATGAATGGGACATTTGAGCATTAGTAACTTCAATCTCCCCCAAGCTTGAGCTGTACTCTCTCCATCAAGAGGCCACAAGTTGTATATTTGATTCCGATCTTTATGAATCTCAATAGGAGGCTAAAACTTTGAATAAAAGAGAGGCACTATTTCCTCCCATTCCAGAGCTTGACCATTCTTCAGCAGCTTATACCAGTCCTCAGCTCTTCCTTTCAGTGATAATGAGAATAACTTCTTCTTAACTTGATCTGTAGTAATACCTGCACACTTGAACAACCCGCATAATTCGTGTATAAAGAGTAAATGATCACCAGGATGGATAGTTCCATCCCCAACATAATAGTTATCCATAACATGATCAATAATTCTTGTAGGTATTTTGAAAACATCATTCTCAGCAGGTGGTGGCTTATCTACTACCATAGCAGCGGTAGTAGCATTACCAAATAAGAAACTCAGCGAATTATCCATAACGAAAATAAAGCAACTAGCAGAAGTAAACAATACTCACAGTAGAAGTTTCCTTTACTAGTTCCACTCTCCAATAGTGCTTCACTCCCCGGCAACGGCGCTAGAAAATAGTCTTGATGACCCACAAGTATAGGGGGTGTATCGCAGTATTTTCGATAAGTAAGAGTGTCGAACCCAACGAGGAGCAGAAGGTGCTGGCTAGTGGTATGGATCAGGAATTCTCTGCAAATACTTAGCAAACGAATTTTTAGGGGTTTTCGATAAAGAAAGTAAACAAAGTACGAGTAAACAAAAGAAAGTAGGAATAAATGTAGCAAGTGGCCCATTCCTTTATGCAGCAAAGGACAAGCCGGTTGTATTTCTATAGATGACCAAACGTTCTCGAGGACACATTGGAAGACTGTCAAGTGCTTTCGCTTCATATAGTCGATTAATCTTCTTTAGCTTGCTAAGTGTTGTGTGCGTGAACCTGTGCTAATGTACCGCCCCATCCAAGACTAATACATACTTGTGATTACACCCCTTGCAAACATCCGTAAGTACAAGAAAGTATTTAAGGTAGAAACCTAACCACAGCTTTAAACTCTAAGACCCTTACGTCCCTTGTGCAATGGTTTCCTAACGAGGGTTCAGGTTTCTGTCACTCCGGCAATCCCTACGATTAGTAGCCCAATACACAATGCATTCCCCTAGGCCCTTATAGGTGAAGTGTCATGTAGTCGACGTTCACATGACACCACTAGAAGAAGTACACCACAACTTAAATAACAATCTATTGAATCTTTCTCAACGCAACTCCACTACTAACAACAAGACTTCTCCCATGTCCTCAAGAACAAAACGAACTACTCACAAGACATCATATGGATCATGATCAGAGATGGAATAATGATGTATAACAATCTGAACATAAACAATAATTCAACGGTTCACTCAATAGCATCAACTACAAAGAGTAATCAACACCGGGAAAGTTTCCCCTATGAACTATACAAGATTCAACGCAATTGTTACAGCAATATGGAGATGGTGAGGGTGATGATGGTGATGATGGTGGTGATGATGATGATGATGATGATCCCGATGAAGTCCAGCTTGATGGTGGTGTTGATGGCGACGATCTCCCCTCTCCGGGAAGGAATTCCCCTGGCAGAAATCTGTCTGCCGGAGAGATCTTTCTCTCTCGGTGTTTTCCGCCCCGCAGAGGCGGCATAATCTTTTCGTGGTCGCTCTCTGAGTCTTAGGGTTTCGTGGGGATGATATACGCCAGAGGAGAGAGGCTGGAGTGGGCCAGGGCGGCCACACAACCTCTAGGCGCGGCCTGGGCCTGCCCGCGCCATGGGGTGGTGTGGGCCCCCTGTGGCCCACCTCCACTCCATCTTCTGGCATCCTGAGTCTTCTGGAAAAATAGCATTTTCCATATATTTTCCCGGATTTTCTAATCTTCGCGAATTTTGCCTCCAAACAGCACCTTTTCCATCAGAATCCTGACTGCAGCGGTCCATGCTCCAAAAGACATCAACCATGCAAAAGTAGATGAAATAACATAAGTATCACCTCTCAATACGAAATATATCAATGAATAATAGTGAATTAAGACATAGAATAGTGATGCAAAATGGACGTATCATTGTGTTGTGCAGGTCTCCACATTGCTGTTGACGTCGGTAGTGCACCCTGCCAAAGTCTAGCTAGCAACACCTGGTGGGTGTTTCCTTGCTCCTATTGGATTGATAACCTTGGTTTCATAACCGAGGGAAAACTTGCTGCTGTGCTCATCATACCTTCCTCTTGGGGTTCCCCAACAGGCTCGATATATTTTGGGCTAAGCAACTGATTTTCTGGCGCCGTTGCCGTGGAGTCAAGGACATCTTCACAAGGGGAGTCCCTCATAACCAATCTCTTTACTTTGTTGTTTTTGTTTTGCTTAGTTTATTTTTTGTTTTGTTTGCTTGTCACTTTATCAAAAACACAAAAAATTAGTTCTACTAGTTTGCTTTCTTTATTAAAAACACACAAAAATGACTACTCTAGAAAATACTAAGTTCTGTGACTTCACTAGCACCAACAACAATGATTTCATGAGCACACCTATTGCTCCACCTGTTCCTGAAGCTACTTTCTTTGAAATAAAACCTGCTTTACTCAATCTTGTTATGAGGGAACAATTTTCTGGTATTGGTAATGAAGATGCTGCTGCTCATCTAAATAAATTTTTTGAACTTTGTGAGATGCAAAAGCATAAGGATATAGATGGAGATATTATTAAGCTTAAATTGTTTCCTTTCTCTTTGAGAGGAAAATCTAAAGAATGGTTGAATTCCTTAACTAGGAATAATATTGATTCTTGGACTAAATGCAAGGATGCTTTTATTGGAAAATACTATCCTCCTGCTAAGATTATATCTATGAGAAGTGAAATAATGAAGTTTAAACAATCTGATAATGAACATGTTGCTCAAGCTTGGGAAAGAATGAAATCTTTGGTAAAGAATTATCCCACTCATGGACTTACTGCTTGGATGATTATCCAAACCTTTTATGCATGATTAAACTATTCTTCAAGAAATCTATTGGATTCTGCTGCTGGAGGTACCTTTATGACCATCACTTTGGGTGCTGCAACGAAGCTTTTGGATAATATGATGGTTAACTATTCTGAATGGCATACTGAGAGAACTCCACAAGGTAAGAAGGTAAATTCTGTTGAAGAAACCTCCTCCTTGAGTGATAAAATTGATGTTATTATGTCTATGCTTGTTAATGGAAGGCTCATATTGATCCAAATCATGTTCCCTTAGCCTATTTGGTTGCTCAATAAGAGCAAGTTGATGTGAACTTTATAAGAAATAATAATTTTGGCAACAATGCTTATGGTAATAACAATTATAGGCCCTACCCTCCTAATAATGCTTGTGGTTATAATGTCAAACTTGGAATACCTAGTCAAGGAAGAATTTTAGAAGTTGAGAGAGCCACTAAAAACTTCATGCAAATGCAATATGAACAAAATAAATTATTTACTAAAACCATAAGGAACAATCTACCCTTTTGAAGAATATTAGTCATCAAGTTGAGAGTTTGAATAGAGAAATCCCTACTTTGCAATTGAAACTTTCTAATGCTGAAAGAAATATATCATCTTTGTCTGAAGCACAATCCTCTTTGATTAATAAAATGGCTGCTAAACCTAAAACTATTGATATCCCTTTGCAGCTACTAATGCCATACAAGTTAGAATTGATGAAATGTTAGACTATTAGCTGAATTGCATGCTAAGTGGGAAAGAGAAGATGAAATTGCTAGAAACATTAGTGTTTTTTACTATCACTACCACTAGTGTAGAGGCTAGTAATAGCTCTACTACTTTAGATGATAATTATGATTTTGATCTTGATGGCTGCAACATCTCTGAAGTAATTAAGTTCCTACAAAAGCTTGTTAAAAGTCCTAATGCTAGTGCTATGAATATGACCTTTACAAAACACATTACTAATGCTCTCATAAAAATTAAAGAAGAAAAGATGAAACATAAAGCTTCTACTCCTGTAAAACAAGAAGATGGTTGGGAACCCTTCATTAATATGAAAGTGAATGATTTTGATTTCAAAGCTTTATGTGATCTTGATAGTAGTGTTTCTATTATTCCTAGAAAGATTTATGATATGCTTGATTTGCCACCATTGGAAGATTGTTATTTGAATGTCCCACTTGATGATAATTCTAAAAAGAAACTCATGGTGAGTATTAATGATGTTCTTATTATGGTTAACAATGCCTATTCCCCGTTGATTTCTATGTTTTGGATATTGAATGCAATGCTTCTTGTCCTATTACTTTGGGAAGACCTTTTCTTAGAACTGTTGGTGCCATTATTGATATGAAAGAAGGCACCATTAACTATCAACTCCCACTCAAGAAAGGTATAGAACAGTTCCCTAAGAAGAGGGAGAAGATTTCTTTTGCCTCTCCTATGAAAACAAAATTTTCTCTTAATGCTTCTTCATTTGAGAACACTTGATTCTTTTTCTTACTTCTTATGCCTAACTTAAAGGCGTTAAAGTAAAGTACTTATTGGGAGGTAACCCAAAAGTTTTAGATGAGTATTGTAAGTGATTACTTCTGTAATAACCGCTCCTTATCCTTTTTATTTGATTTTTGTGCCAAGAGTAACCTCTAATGAGAGAGAAGTAATGATTGGGAAAGTTGTTGTCCCGAAACAGATTTCCGTGCTTCACCGTCAAAATTCGTGTAAAATCTCTGTACGTCCTTTTGCGGCATGAATTTTTGCGCTTCTGCCCCAGGTTGTTATCTAACTTTCGTTAGTTCAACACTTTTTGATTTAAGCAACAGAAGGTCTTCGAAAAAAATTGTCTTTGCCTGCTGGTTTGTTTTGACAGATTTCTGCCATTATTTGCATTTGCTTCTTGTTGGTTCCTTTTTGAGTTCTTTTGGTGAATTGAGCTTTTTGAGGGAAGTGCTACAGTAGCTTGTGTTTTATTGGAAGTTTTATTGGTGTTGAAACTGAACCCAAAAGACTTATTATCTTGAGTGCACTAATGTTGCTAATAAAGATTGTGTGAAGTTTTGTATGAAGGAAAATTTTCAGGTGTATGGAAGGAATGAGTAATGAGATGAAGAATGGACTAAATCTCAAGATTGGGGATGCCACGTGTGTCACCCCAAGAAATATCCAAGAAGTACAAGCGTCAAAGCTTGGGGATGCCCAAGGCATCCCCTTCTTCATCAATAAAAAATCCAGGTTTCTTGCAAACACTTCATTTTTATTGTTTCATGCACAGTTGTGTTGTTCTTGGAGCATCTTCTTTTTTGTTTTTGTTTTGGTTTTTTGTTTGCTTGGTTTTCTTAGTTTGCTGAATAAATTGGTTGGACCCCCCTCTTTCATACATTGGTTTTCAAATAGTTTGGTTTGGATTGGAAAAGAGTAGGAAAGTTCATGCTTAAGTGGTAAAGAGAGCTTGTTTTTTACTGTGGCCTATGCTTTGTCATGCCATGCTTGATATTGTTTTGGCTTTATTCTTAGTATTATTTGCTGTATCATGACATGTTATAAACAATTGAGATTGCTTAATGTGCCTTGGAAGGATCATGTGTTGTTTTAGCATATTAAAGCATAGTATTGTGGTATTCTCCATTGATGCTTTATTTGGGTTGACTTGGCGCATGCTCACACCATGTTATGACTATCCCAAGTCACCATAAAACTACACATGATCCTTCCAAGGCACATTAAGTAGTCTCAATTGTTTATAAAATGTCATGCTACAGCAAATAATACTAAGCATAAAGCCAAAACAATATCAAGCATGGCATGACAAAGCATATGCCACAGTCAAAAACAAGCTCTTTTTACCACTTAAGCATGAACATTCCTACTCTTTTCCAATCCAAACAAAACTATTTGAAAACCAATGTATGAAAGAGGAGGTCCAACCAGTTTATTCTGCAAACTAAGCAACCAAACAAACGAAAAATCAAAACGAAAACAAAAAGGAAGACACTCCAAGAACAACACAACTGTGTATGAAACAATAAAAATGAAGCGTTTGGAAGAAACCTGGGATTTTTATTGATGAAGAAGGGGATGCCTTGGGCATCCCCAAGCTTTGACACTTGTACTTCTTGGATATTTCTTGGGGTGACACGCGTGGCATCCCCAAGCTTGAGCTTTAGTCCATCCTTCATCTCATTACTCGTTCCTTCCATACACTTGAAATTTTTTTCCTTCATACAAAACTTCACACAATCTTTATTAGCAACATTAGTGCACTCAAGATAATAGGTCTTTAGGTTTAGTTTCAACACCAATAAAACTTCCAACAAAACACAAGCTACTGTAGCACTTCCCTCAAAAATCTCAATTCCCCAAAAGAACTCAAAAAGGAACCAACAAGAAGCAAATGCAAATAATGGCAGAAATCTGTCAAAACAGACCAGCAGGTAAAGAAGAATTTTTGTGAAGACCTTATTTTGCTCAAATCAAAAAGTGTTGAACTAAAGAAAGTTAGATAACAACCTAGGGCAGAAACACATAAATTCATGCCTCAAAAGGACGTACAGAGATTTTACAAGAATTTTTACGGTGAAGCATAAAAATCTGTTTCGGGACAACAACTTTCCCAATCATTTCTTCTCTCTCATTAGAGGTTACTCTTGGCACAAAAATCAAATAAAAAGGATAAGGAGCGGTTATTACAGAGGTAATAACTTCCAAGACTCATCTAAAACTTTTGGGTTATCTCCAAATAAGTACTTTTTCTTTAACGCCTTTAAGTTAGGCATAAGAAGCAAGAAAAATAATCAAGTGTTCTCAAAGGAAAAAGCATTAAGAACAAATTTTGTTTTCCCTTAAGTGGATCACCCAAGGTTTATCGAACTCAGGGAGGAAATGGTCAAAGGTATTCCCTCTCAAGCAATCCTGCAATCAAAATACACGAAGTCTCTTGTGTCCCCAACACACCCAATACACTTGTCAGGTGTATAGGTGCACTAGTTCGGCGAAGAATAAAATACAAATGGTATGGATATAAAACAATGTTACTAGAAAATAACTTGATGGCGTGGAAGAGACTAAAGGAAAACTTAAATAAAGATAGAAGCAAGCAAACATGTAACTGATCTAGTAGCAAACGGTGTATCAATGCTTAGAAACAAGGCCTAGGGATCATACTTTCACTAGTGAACACTCTCTCATAAATATATTATCTTCATGATACTACTCTTAACTACTCTCCGGTTGGACACTCTAATCGATGGTAGGGCTATAACAGCACACCTCAAAGTAAGCCTTTCCCATCTAGAAAACTCCACACTGTCACCTTGAGTACTAGATGAGTCCAATAAACACCACAATTTCATAAAGACATCCAACTCCAAATATAACTCATAAAAAGTATTTGTAATCTCTAGCCTAAGTGCCACCATGGTGAGCACGCTGTCACTTTCACACACATGGGGAGAGCAGAGATCTATTAAAGCACTTGAGTAGCAAGGTTGATCTATAGATTACAAGCTCATGACCACAACAAGATCATGCATAGAGAGAGATGAACACATAGCTACCGGTAGAACCCTTAGCCTCGAGAGAGAACTACTCCCTCCTCATCATGGGAATCAGCAAGGGTGATGGAGATGGCGGTGGAGATTGATGGAGATGGCTCTGGGGGCACTTCCCCGTCCCGGCAGGGTGCCGGAACAGAGACTTTCTGTCCCCCTAATCTCCCCTTCAGTGGCAGCGGCGCTGCGGAACTTTTCGTGGATTTTTGATTGACGATCTAGGGTTTTGGCTTCGGGAGGCTTCTTATAGGCCAGAGGGCAAGGTCGGTGGGCGGCCAGGGGGCCCACACCATGCCCTGGCGTGGCCTAGGGGTGGTGTGGCCACCCTATGGCCCCTATCCAACTCTCCTTCTGGCTCCGTGAGTCTTCCGGGAAAATAGTAACTTTGTCTTTTGTCCCGTCCAATTCCGAGAATATTCATTTTCTGACTTCCTGGAACCAAAAATAGCAGAAAACAGGCAACTGGCACTGTGGCATCTTGTTAATAGGTTAGTCCAAGAAATCATATGAAAAGTACTCCAAAGTTGGAACAAAACACAAGAAAGTGGATAAAACTAAGCATGGAACATCAAAAATTATAGATACATTTGCAATGTATCAACATCCCCAAGCTTAACTCCTGCTCGTCCTCGAGTAGGTAAGTGATAAAAAGAAAGAATAATTTTTGAGGTGACATGCACCATCAAAGACTTGATCAAAGTATTTGCAAAACATTCAAAGATGGGATCATAGTACTTCAATCATAGCATGAAAGACAAAGTTCTAGCAATAAGCAAAGAAACTATGATGCAACAAGAAAAGGCACAAACAAAAGATCCATGAATAACAATGCTTTGCAAGACGTTTGTTTGTTTCACATAAAGAAAACATAGCATAATAGTATTCAACTTGTCCCTCAATAGAGTAGCAAATATAAATGCATAGGACACCTTCAAAGTTCATAAGAGTGACTAGATACAAATAGTTTAAAACAAGCAATATCAAGTTATGCATCAACCAACTAGTCTTGGGACAATGCACATAGAACTAAGAATGGCCACTATGCTCTCAAAGTAGGTGCATAAAGGTAGAAGGTGGAGACTCAATATAATGGTGGAAGAAAGGCCTTCATAAAAGGAAGTAGGCATTCAAGTCTCATGAAGAGCTTCCAAAAATTATGGTACTTATAGCTTCCAGCTCTCATTGCCCCTATCATAAGCATCTTGAAGGTGATTAAGGTTAAAGTGAACAAACTATGGTGTACATGCTTGACGAAGTATAAGTCAGAAATCTCATGTCCCTTGTATACGAGGGCCGCTCCTCATGCTACTCAAGTTTAGTCACCAGTAAGTTCTTGTCATTGTAACTACATATGTATCATTGAGAACCGCCAACGGGGTACCCCTTGCCCGAAGATACGGAAGAATCCCCATATCAAAATGACAAGGCAAGCAGACTACGAGCATCTCAGCAATCTTCTTATTTACCATGGGAATATGGTGCTTTTTTCTCTCTTTCCTCTTTTCATAATCTCATTTTTTTCTCTTTTCTATTTTTTCTCAATATAGGACTCTTTTTTTTATAAGAAGAATGCTTCATAGACAGCTCATTATGGTTACGCTGCAGGTTTCCACCATGTCAGCATGGATTAGACCAGCGGCCTAGGCGTTTCTCTAACACATATACATAACTCCATGGACTTACAAGCTCCCCTTTCATTTCACACCGACGACATCCATATACAAAAGAGCATGATATCAACTAGGTACAAGTACCAAGTTCAATGTTGAAAGCGTTCCCCATGAAAGCATGGTTCTGCTAATTCCCGACAAATAAGTGCAAGCATATACAACATAGAAGACACAATGGTTCAAGCTTATTAAGGGCAAGAAAAGTAAAGTGTGCCATCAAGTTTGTGAGAGCTTTAATCACTAGTTTTCTCATAACAAGTTTAATTTGGAAGGTAAAAAAAGCATGAATATACTTGGAATAGCATAAGCTAATAGGTAGGTATGGTGGAATATTTGGAATAACTTGGTTTAGGGAGTTGGATGCATGAGTGGAACTCATACTTGGTTACGGAGGCTAGCAAAAGACTGGGAGCGACAAACTAAGAGAGCAATAATGGCCATAATCATGCAGAGCGACAAAACATCATTGATTAAAGCATAAAGTGATATTACAAGTTGAAAACTAAAGGATCATAAAGGCTATGGTGACTTGAGATAGTCATAACATGGTGTGAGCATGTGCCAAGTCAACCCAAATAAAGCATCAAAGGAGAATACCACTATACTATGCTTTAATATGCTAAAACAACGCATGATTCATCCAAGGCACATTAAGCATTCTCAATTGTTTATAACAAGTCATGATACAGCAAAGAATACTAAGCATAAAGCCAAATAATATCAAGCATGGCATGACAAAGCATAGGCCACAGTCAAAAACGAGCTCTCTTTACCACTTAAGCATGAACTTTCCTACTCTTTTCCAATCCAAACCAAACAATTTGCAAACCAATGAATGAAAGAGGGGGTCCAACCAATTTATTCAGAAAACTAAGCAAACCAAAGCAAACGAAAAACCAAAACGAAAAAGAAAAAGAAGACGCTCCAAGAAAAACACAACTGTGCATGAAACAATAAAAATGAAGTGTTTGGAAGAAATCTGGGATTTTTATTGATGAAGAAGGGGATGCCTTGGGCATCCCCAAGCTTTGACGCTTGTACTTCTTGGATATTTCTTGGGGTGACACGCGTGGCATCCCCAAGCTTGAGCTTTAGTCCATCCTTCATCTCATTACTCATTCCTTCCATACACCTGCAATATTTCCTTCATACAAAACTTCACACAATCTTTATTAGCAACATTAGTGCACTTAAGATAAATAAGTCTTAAGGTTCAGTTCTAACACCAAATAAACTTCCATTAGAACACTAGCTACTGTAGCACTTCCCTCAAAAAGCTCAATTCCCCAAAAGAACTCAAGAAGGAACTAACAAGAAGCAAATGCAGAAAATGTCAGAAATCTGTCAAAACAGACCAGCAGGTAAAGACGAATTTTTTCGAAGACCATATGTTGCTCAAATCAAAAAGTCTTGAACTAACGAAAGTTATATAACAACATGGGTCCGAAGCACAAAAAATTATAGCTCAATCCGACATACAGAGCTCTCTTTCTCTCACGAATTTTTACGGTGAAGCACAGAAATCTGTTTCGGGACAGCAACTTTCCCAATCATTACTTCTCTCTCATTAGAGGTTACTCTTGGCACAAAAAGCAAATAAAAAGGATAAGGAGCGGTTATTACAGAGGTGATAACTTCCATGACTCGTCTAAAAACTTTTGGGTTATCTCCCAATAAGTACTTTTCTTTAACGCCTTTAAGTTAGGCATAATAGTTTGAGAAGATGCTCACATAAGAAATATAAATTGAAGTAAAAGAGAGCATCAAGAAGAAAATTCAAAGCAAATTTAAGTCTAACCCACTTCCTATGCATAGGAATCTTGTAAAGAAACAAGTCATGAAAGCACAAAGCAACAAGCATAGGGAAGCAAAATAAGTGCAACTTCAAGACTTTCAACATAAAGAGGGGAAACTTAATATTATTGAGATGCATAAAACCATGTTTCCCTCTCTCATAATAACTTTCAGTAGCATCATGAATGAAATTAATAATATAACTCTCACATAAAACATTCTTATCATTAGCCACATGCATATAATCATTATTACTCTCCACATAAGCATAGTCATTCTTATCAATTGTAGTGGGAGCAAATTCAACAAAATAGCTATCATTATTATTCTCATCACCATAGTCATCAAATATAGGAGGCATATTGTAATCATAATTAATTTTCTCCTCAATAGTAGGTGGACTGAAAATATCCTATTCATCATCGTAATCATCATATATTGGAGGTTTGGTATCATCGTAAGGAATAGAATAGCCATCTTCCAAAGCTGGGGAACTAAAAAGATCATTTTCAGAAGAACTAGCTTCCCCAAGCTTATACTTTTCCATATCATTAGCAATAATAGTGTCCAAAGAATTCATACTAACAACATTGCTATTAGCATGCAAATAAAGCTCCATAGGTTTTTTAATTTTCTCTTCAAACAGTTCATGTCCTAACTCAAGATAAATACTATAAAGCTCTCTAATTTTGTTGTTGTTTTCCATTAAGCCTAACTAGTGAAAACAAGAAACAAAAAGACAAAATTGCAGAATCTAAAGGAAATAACTTCGGGCACTCACACCAGAAAATAGGCGTTTGCCGTGGGAGGTTCTTCTTCTTAATCGTCCGGTGTGAATACCTTTTACCTTACCTCCCCGGCAACGGCGCCAGAAAATAGCTTGATGTCTACGCACTTCTATTCTTGTAGACAGTTGTTGGGCCTCCAAGTGCAGAGGTTTGTAGAACATCAGCAAGTTTTCCCTTAAGTAGATCACCCAAGGTTTATCGAACTCAGGGAGGAAGTGGTCAAAGGTATTCCCTCTCAAGCAATCCTGCAATCAAGATACACGAAGTCTCTTGTGTCCCCAACACACCCAATACACTTGTCAGGTGTATAGGTGCACTAGTTCAGCGAAGAGATAGTAAAATACAAGTGGTATGGATATAAAACAATGGTGCTAGAAAATAACTTGATGGCGTGGAAGAGACTAAAGGCAAACTGAAATAAAGATATAAGCAAGCAAACATGTAACTGATCTAGTAGCAAACGGTGTATCAATGCTTAGAAACAAGGCCTAGGGATCATACTTTCACTAGTGAACACTCTCTCATAAATATATTATCTTCATGATACTAATCTTAACTACTCTCCGGTTGGACACTCTAATCGATGGTAGGGCTATAACAACACACCTCAAAGTAAGACTTTCCCATCTAGAAAACCCCACACTGTCACCTTGAGTACTAGATGAGTCCAACAAACACCCCAATTTCATAAAGACATCCAACTCGAAATATAACTCATAAAAAGTATTTGTAATCTCTAGCTTAAGTGCCACCATGGTGAGCACGTTGTCACTTTCACACACATGGGGAGAGCAGAGATCTATTAAAGCACCATAGTAGCAAGGTAGATCTATAGATTACAAGCTCATGACCACAACAAGATCATGCATAGAGAGAGAGATGAACACATAGCTACCGGTAGAACCCTTAGCCTCGAGAGAGAACTACTCCCTCCTCATCATGGGAATCAGCTATGGTGATGGAGATGGCGGTGGAGATTGATGGAGATGGCTCCGGGGGCACTTCCCCGTCCCGGCAGGGTGCCGGAACAGAGACTTTCTGTCCCCTGAATCTCCCCTTCGGTGGCGGCGGTGCTGCGGAACTTTTCATGGATTTCTGATTGACAATCTAGGGTTTTGGCTTCGGGAGGCTTCTTATAGGCCAGAGGGCAAGGTCAGTGGGTTTCCAGGGGGCCCACACCATGCCCTGGCGCGACCTAGGTGGACCCGCGCCTAGGGGTGGTGTGGCCACCCTATGGCCCCTCCTCGACTCTCCTTCTGGCTCCGTGTGTCTTCCGAGAATATTCATTTTCTGACTTCCTGGAACCAAAAATAGCAGAAAACAGGCAACTGGCACTGTGGCATCTTGTTAATAGGTTAGTCCAAGAAATCATATGAAAAGTACTCCAAAGTTGGAACAAAACACAAGAAAGTGGATAAAACCAAGCATGGAACATCAAAAATTATAGATACATTTGCAATGTATCAAGCATCAGTAATGTGTTTTGTAAAGGCCATATTCATAGCACTAGCATTAGGACTTTTAGCAAGCTTTTGTAGGAACTTAATAACTTCAGAGATATTGCAACCATCAAGATCAAAATCAAATTTATCATCTAAAGTAGTAGAACTATTACTAGGCTCAACATTAGTGGTAGTGATAGTAGAAACACAAATGTTTCTAGCAATTTCATCTTCTCTCTCCCACTTAGGATGCAATTCAACTAATAGTTTAATATTTTCATCAATTCTAACTTGTATGGCATTAGTAGCTGCAAAGGGATTATCAATAGTTTCAGGTTTAGTAGCCATTTTATTAATCAAAGAGGATTGTGCTTCAGACAAAGATGATATATTTCTTTCAGCATTAGAGAGTTTCAATTGCAAACTAGGAATTTCTCTATTCAAACTCTCAAGTTGATGTAATATTCTTCAAGATTGTAGATTGTTCCTCCATAGTTTTAGTAAACAACTTATTTTGTTCATATTGCATTTGCATGAAGTTTTTAGTGGCTCTTTCAACTTGTAAAATTCTTCCTTCACTAGGTATTCTAGGTTTGCCATTATAACCATAAGCATTATTAGGACGGTAAGGCCTATAATTGTTATTACCATAAGAATTGTTGCCAAATTTTTTATTTCTTATAAAGTTCACATCAACTTGCTCTTCTTGAGCAACCAAAGAGGCTAAGGGAACATTATTTGGATCAATATGGGCTTTCCCATTAACAAGCATAGACATAATAACATCAATTTTATCACTCAAGGAGGAGGTTTCTTCAACATAATTTACCTTCTTACCTTGTGGAGCTCTTTCAGTATGCCATTCAGAATAGTTAACCATCATATTATCAAGAAGCTTTGTTGTAGCACCCAAAGTAATGGTCATAAAGGTACCTCAGCAGCAGAATCCAATAGATTTCTTGAAGAATAGTTCAATCCTGCATAAAAGGTTTGGATAATCATCCAAGCAGTCAGTCCATGAATGGGACAATTGTTTACCAAATATTTCATTCTTTCCCAAGCTTGAGCAACATGTTCATTATTAGATTGTTTAAACTTCATTATTTCACTTCTCATAGATATAATCTTAGCAGGAGGATAGTATTTTCCAATGAAAGCATCCTTGCATTTAGTCCAAGAATCAATACTATTCCTAGTTAGGGAATTCAACCATTCTTTAGATTTTCCTCTCAAAGAGAAAGGAAACAATTTAAGCTTAATAATATCTCCATCTATATCCTTATGCTTTTGCATCTCACAAAGTTCAACAAAGTTATTTAGATGGGCAGCAGCATCTTCATTACCAATACCAGAAAATTGTTCTCTCATAACAAGATTGAGTAAAGCAAGTTTTATTTCAAAGAAAGTAGCTTCAGGAACATGTGGAGCAATAGGTGTGCTCATGAAATCATTGTTGTTCGTGCTAGTGAAGTCACACAACTTAGTGTTTTCCAGAGTAGTCATTTTTTGTGTTTTTAATAAAGAAAGCAAACTTGTAAAACTATATTTTTTTGTGTTTTTGATAAAGAAACAAGAAAAGAAAAAAAAAGTAAACTAAGCAAAACAAAAACAACAAAGTAAAGAGATTGGTTATGAGGGACTCCCCTTGTGAAGATGTCCTTGACTCCCCGACAACGACGCCAGAAAAATACTTGATGACTCGTGTATTAACGAGCTCGTTGGGGAACCCCAAGAGGAAGGTATGATGAGCACAACAGTAAGTTTCCTCAGTTATGAAACCAAGGTTATCAATCCAGTAGGAGCAAGGAAACACCCCAAAGGTGTAGCTAGCTGAACTTTGGCAGGGCGCACTACCGGTGCCAGCAGCAACGTGGAGACCTGCACAACACAACCACATCACTTTGTCCGCAACTTGCGATGAGGTTATCAATTTCACCGGTTTTGCTGAAAACAAAGGATTAAACATATCGAGTGGAAGAAAGTAATAGTTTGCAGAAAGTAAACACAAAGCAGTAAACAGTTGATTGTAGATTGAATGTAAAAGAAAGGACCGGGGTCCATAGTTCACTAGAGGTGGCTCTCCTTAAGATAGATAACATGCTGGGTGAACAAATTACAGCGGGGCAATTGACAAACATCGCGAAAGCATACAAGCATATACTACTCATCTTGACTCCTTTGAGATTAGATTGGGCATTACAACATTATACATAGACCGTCATCCAACTGCATCTATGACTAAAAATCCACCTTCAGGTTATCATCCGAACCCCCTATAACATCCCAATTTCAGCAACCTTGATTAGTTGTCCAGAATGCAAAAATCAAGGGGAACAAAAACTTTTTGTTGTGCTTTGGTGCAGTGCTTGCTTGTTGTTTGCTTGCACTTGTGGTTATGATGTGTACTTTAGGATACTCCTTACCTCACCCTCCGTTGACAAAAGCCTTTTTACCCAAAACTATCTTGGCTTACTTTACATATTCTCAAATGTTCTGGCATTTCAAAACAGGAGCCAAGATGCCTATGTAACCAAAACTATTTTGGTAGCTTCTATTAACAAAACTATGGAGAGATATTTAATACAATCTCCTTATGTTTTCAAGATAGAAAACTCAACTAATCTTACCTCTAGTTTTCCCAAAACTCTTGTTCAAAGCATTTGAATTCTACTCTTGGTAGAAATACCAAGAACCCTCATCTTATTAAAATCTCAACCTCTTCAAAATGCCCCAACCTTACCCGATGGTAACCTCATTAGTGGTTATGCTTAGTATAAGATGAATTGCCTTGATCTGCTATCGGATGAGTTGCTTTGATCTGATGTTTCACTTGTTTGCTTAGGAAGTAGTATGAGCCACTCTAGGAGCTCATCACTAGGATCAAGATGTTTCCAAATCCTCAATCTCTAAGCAAGAATACAAGTCTAGATGTGATCCCTAACGACTAGGTGATTATCTAAAACCCTCCACCAGATCTATCCCTCTCACACTCTAGTCAAATTCCTCAAAACTGCCAAATCTGACTAAGTCTAGAAACAGTTCCAACATCACCTTTTGGAATATCTCCTTTTCTCAAACCTTGTGCATTTTTGGAAATGCACTTGAACCATATTGTTAACCATCCTAAGGACTACCAAGGCCTACCTTGTCCCCTGGTTAGATCCTCCCCCAACATACTTGTGCCTGATGGTTTTTGCAGACAAGAAAATAACATCTCCTGCAAAACTAGTCATCATGCCAACTTTGCTAGAAGCTCACACCGCCATCCAAACCCCTATGGACCAACTCTCTGCATGGTTGTGTTATACTCATTGATGTTTATCAGAACCTACTTCACTTGCTCGAAATGGATCTCGGTGCTGCTTAAACCCACATGGTTTATAAGGCATCATGACTCATATTTCATGGCAACCTTAATTTCAACAAAGTTGCCATCATCTCTAGATCACCTCAAATGTAATTAATTCAAACTCTTCTTGTCATGTTCATCTATATGACTTGGTCTACCTGCCCATCTTTCCATTGCACCAAGGTGAGCTCTGAGCTCCAAGATGCAAGCATGTTTTGGTGGTATGAAATGAACACCTCCCTAGATCCATAATCTAGGGTATTACACCAAATTCAAGTTGGAATTCCATCCCACAAGGTTGCAAACACTTGCTACCTCCTATCTACACCCTCCATCTTGATCACCAAGATTTATAAAATATTAACCATAATTATTATGGCCCTAAAACTTTTTAATTCCTCAAATAGTCAAAATCTCTAAAACTCCCCCCATAAAGGAAAATTTGGTTTTTACCAAAACACTTCCCCAAATTGTGGTTCATGTGAGTTCCACATATCATACCCTATCTTTCCATCTCAAAAATAATTATTTTTGAGAAGCTTTATTATTTCTTTGTGCCCATTTTCTTAAATGGCTGAATTGGAAGAATAATTGTTTTAAATACTTTTATGCCTCAATAAATCTTTGGAAATTTCCCCTAAGTGTGTATTCACCTCCGGGACCCTCCCACATCAAAATCCATTCTTGTCCAATGGGAATTTATCAAATGATCTCCTAAAAACCACTTATGTCCTTTTTGAGAAAATGGATTTAAGTGGACTAAAACTCCTCTGAAAAATCCCAAATAAATCCTAGGAGTCTACCTTTACCTCATCTACTCACTAGTACCATTCCCTCCTCTAGTCCAATGCAAGATTTTGGACTTCCTTCATAAACCTCTAGTTTGACCAAATTTGTCAATTAAGCCAACCACTACTCAAACCACTTCCAATTCTCATTCAACCTTGTTCAATGCTTATCCTCAACACCAGGACACACCACTGGTCGACCAGCCATGTAGCTCCATCCCAACAAATCACCATCTTGCCCTTGTACTAGTAGTAAGAGAGAGAGATAACCCCAAATCTTACAAGGATCTCCTCCATTTAATTACCATTGATGCCACCACCTCCCTCTCTGATCCAGCACGACCAAGTACCCTTCTTACCCCTCTCCACCGACCCCTGGACCAATCCCTGGCCAGCATTGCCCTCCCCTTGCCCAAAGTGGTAATTTACTCCATCCACTCCCCCTCCTTGCTATATATGGCCAGAGGCCACCCCCAGCCAGCCTCTGCCCCTCATTTGCCCCTTCACACTTCCCCTCACACTCCCCCAGCTCCACTCTCCCTCCCCAGCTCGTTGCTGCCCAAGAGAAGAAGAGGAGGAAGCTTTGGCCTCCTTAAGAAAATCGAGCAAGGCACCTCCTCCCCTGCTCCATTCTCCCTGCATGTCAGCTCACGATATCCCCTCCTCCTCCTCTACCTGATCGTGCTCTTATCTCTGTCCAGGACCAACTCATCCATCGTCGCTGTTGAGCACCGACGAGATCATCCTCGGCCGCCGTCGCGCGAGCTACCTCCCGGCGTCAACCCACCTCGTGCGGCCCCTCGTTCTGCTCGCCGTCGTCGACCGCGTCCTCCTGCACCCTCCCCAGCATCCCCCAAGCCCCCAGGTATCCTCCCCACTCCGCCTAGGGTTCCCATCGTCGGCCACCCTATTTCGCATAGACGACGACTAAGCGTCGTCCGTCGCCACTTGATCCAACGGCCAGATCCGGCCGATACCCCTTCATGCCTCGCTGTCGCTGACAGGCGGGACCCGCTCGTCAGGTTCGAACCGCTCCCCTGCGTGCTCTCCTATGGGCGACGCTGGGCCGAGATCGCCTCCGCGGCCCACCTCCCTCTAAAAACCCAGCCCAGTACCTGGAGCCCCTTTTTCTTTTTCTTTTAAATTACAGATCTAGTTTTGTACTAGTTGAAATAAATCCAAATAAAAGGGTAAACCAAGTCCAAATGCCTAGATCTAAATTTTTGTTGGTTCTCTGATGTTTTCTCAAACATGCAGAGGCAACCCCATGTCCAAAATAATTTTCTTTAATTACTGGTAATTATTCTGGTGACAAGTATACGTTGCACTAATTAATTTCCTCAGAGAGTTTCACATTTCCATTTGAGATGAACCAAAGCTCCTTTGAGAGGTGATTGACATACCTATCATCTAGAACAAGTCCCATGCCTAGTTGAACAGTATACTGCCTTTAGCAAAAATAACAAAAACAGCTACTTTCTGTCTTAAATAAATTCCCCAGGTCTATTGGTATTGACCTGATTCCAATTCCCAGTATCTCATATTATCAATATCTACCAAAGCCTAGCATCTCAGAATTTATTGAGCTCTAGTTGAATTTTAGTGATTTAAATACTTATGTAAGGGGTATTTTCACTAAATAAATCACTCCAGGAGTTTGGAAACTTCAAAATGAATGAATCCAATTTCTACAAAAAGTTATTTTAAATACCTATCACATGCCCTTGGAATCCACTCATTATATCCTGTAGATTTAATCTAGTGAAAAAGAGAAGAATCATACAGAACTTCCTTGGGGAATTTCCTGAGGGCATTGTGGTAATTCCTTTGACTTGATTCCAACTCTAGGTCGTTCAGTACATCAAGTACTACCAAACCATCCAAGGAAATAATTTTTGGAGCTCCAGATAGATTCTGGTGAATTATTCCCTCAAACTAGAGTTAAATCCACTATAAAAAGCAGAACCAAATCTAGAAAATTGATAATCAAGTGAAACCACTTGTGTGGGTTTAGTTTTGACAAGACCTATCTGAGGATATCACCTTTGCACATTATTATCCTATAGACCTCAAAGCCCCCAATCCAAGTTCAAGATATCCACCCTAGACAATTATCTTCCAAGAGAAAACAGTACAATGGCAATTTAGTAAATTCACACCAATCAATACCCAACTTCTCCAAAACCTCCCTAGCCCAGTATTACTCTTTATGATTGTTTGCTTTATGGTTTGATGCTTGTATGCCTTGTATTGATTGGGGTATTGTCTGCTTGCATGTATACCCGATGACGACGATAGTGTAAGTGTTTGACGACGAGAAGAAAGGGATTTCTTATTATTAATTATTGGGTATTCTTGGTCATCTGAAGAAGTCCAGGGACTTATTGCTGATCACAGGCAAGCCACCATTCCTGAACTCTGATATATGTCCTACTCTCTTTTTACCTGTTTTATATCCTCTTTATAAATTGCATTACCTACCTGCATGCTTTGTTTTACAAATACTGCGATAGTAACTTGGCTCCTCCAAGTTATGACTTCGTGTCCTTCGAGGAACCACCCTGATGAACCTATCATTTTATCCCCTTTAGACCGAGAGTATGATGGTTAGCATCCTACCTCCATGGAAACCCTGGTTTTGAGAAAATAAACTGTTTTGGGAATTTCCCCACTACAAAGGTTTCAAAACGGCTTTGTAAAACCCTGGGAAGAGGCATCATTCCCAGTGGAAGTTTTAACAAAAGAAATGGTGATGAGGAGAAACAAGAAGATGTTGGGATGTTCTATGCCTTTACTAGAACAATTATATCCGCGCAACCACATTACCCCAGGTGCTGGGCTTAACTCGTAGTTTGTCCGCATTAGCCGAGGCAACTTCTACCATGCTTATAGGGGGAGATCCCTGGAATTCTGGGCAGGCGCCACCAGATCAAGGATCTGAAGCCTGTTGCTTGTTTTGGCAAGCGTGATTCTGAACTGGCAGGAGGCCGGTGCAACAATTGGGTCTCCCGCGGACGGTATGACTTAGGTAGTACGGAAGGAAGTGGAGTCTCCAGATTTAAGGTATACGCCAAGTTGCGGCTTGGGTATGCGCGTGTACGGAAGGAAGGACTATGGCTGGGAGCCACATACTCGTTGCCGGGGAGAGCAAACCCAAGAGGAAAAGCATGCCTTTGCTAGGGTTGACAAGCGAAAGGTTAGTTTTGATTATCCGGACCCCCATCTACAGTGGTAGTGGGGCCGTGGTTATATCCCAGAGGATGTACTGATTCTTGTGGGGAAAGTGCGCAAACTCTGCAGAGTGTAACCTATTCAAATAGTCGTGTCCACGGTCAAGGACGGTTGTAAAGGTGTTGGCTAGGAGTGCCCAAACTGTGCTTGTTTAGGAAACAAGTACGAAGAGGACGAAGGTTCCGGGGGAACCCGAGTTCAAAAGCTTTGTTTTGACTCGAGGGGTCGAAGAGGTTTAAAAAGGGTTTTAACTACAAAAACTATTTTCAAAACTCTTTTTCAATAAAGATATGGAGATGTCTTGATTTATAAAACAGAAGCATGTTTTCAAAACTCTTTTTCAACAAAGATATGGAGATGCCATAACTTCAAAGTTAATTTAGCTTTTCAAAAGTTACCCCAGATAGAGCTATCTTGCCACAGCCAGAATTGCATTTCCTTCGTTAACTTATCTTGGTGGTTTTGCGAGTACATTCAAAAGTACTCACGGCTGTGTCCCTGGCTATTTACTTGGCCAGACTTTTAGAGGTTCGACTTCGGAAGAATCAGGTGACGTCCATCGAGCTAGGCCGTCTTCCCAGTCAGCTTCCTGTAGGTTGAGGCACGATTGGGCTCTGCGCTTGGTGTTGTTCCGCTGCTAATGATGTTGTAGCCATAATGGCACTTATGTAAGTCTTGTAATTTCGTTATGTTTTGGATGTTGTTGTAATGGTACCAGTCGGCTATGTTCCACGGCTCACTGATCATGGGAACGTGGAAATATGCATAACAGGGATTTCTCGGACGAATAATCCGGGGAGCCCACACCCCCTCCATTATTAAGTTGCAAGCAACAAATTATTGCATTACGAATTGCGTGTAATGTCGTGGTGGTGTCACGGCAGATGCCATGGATAGGTTAAAGGTGGGGACTAAATGCACTAGAGAATCCAGGGAGGGATAATGAGGTGATTCCTCACACAGAAGATTTATATATGATTTACTTCCAAGGTTGCAAGTGCTCCTAGAGCTGTATTGGCGAGAGGAGGAAGAAGTAACTCTCTTACTCTCACCCACAGTAGACCCGTACAAGACCTACCAGAGATCAACCCTTAGAACCTAAACCAATCAGAATAGCGGAACCAGTTCTACAGAGGCCCTAGCCCTCCTTATATAGGGGTGGCTAGGTCTCCACTTAGGGCATACATGGAGGCAGCCTCCTCCCAAAATAGTAAGCCGACCGAGTTGCTTTTCCCCCGCGTCACCCCTGCAGAGGCTACGTGAGCCTCTGCGGCGCCTACGTCAACCGACACGAGCGTCGTCACATCTTGTCGGCCACGCCTCGGTGGTCCTGCCCCAGTTCGCTTCGCTCATGCAGTGCGTACCGGGGTTACTTTTGACCAGCGAGATTCCTTCCTTCTCCTAGAAGCTAGATATGACCCGGATCATAGTTGACCCTGCCACACCCGTTCCTGCATACAAGTTAAATTCTCCTATCCGACTTACTGCTTAAGTCGATCGAGGCTCCGTTAGGTGGACATCCCCTGGTCCGGGTTACTCCGAGACTCGGCCTGCCTTGAGGTGACCCGGCCAGCATCCGCTTTGGCCTTGCCGAACCTCGGCTAACTAGACCTTTTATACCCCGGCGTGACACTACCCGGGGGTATCCCCCAACATTAGTCCCCGAAGCTAGTGTGGTCTTAGCTGCCTTGGCCGCTAAGGCCACATCAGATTCAATTGCACTGAGCTTTAGACGTTATCTCCGAGTTACCTCCTTATCTCAGATTGTATGGATTTACGTTCCCTTGGCACATTCCAAGTTTTCACTTGCTGGCCGGGTTACCACCTTATTTCAGACCTCATGGTTTTACTTTCCCTTGGCACATTCCAAGTTTTCACTTGCTGGCCGGGTTACCACGGTCTCATCCGGGTCTTCTTTCCTTCTCTCGTACGCTAACCCACGTGGAGGCTAATAATTAGGTTGCCTCATTTTAAGGGCCAGCCACAGTAACCGCCGCAGTAATTGTCAGTTATCACTGCGCGCGGGTCACGTCACGCCTGCCTCCTCGTTTACCGCCTCAATGCATCACGTCATGGGATCAGCTACACCCTGTGGCCTTCCGTGTGGCTCGCTGCTGCTTGGTTGACGCGGGACATACACGGCCACACCGTGTGGCGTACCCGCATGACACGATCCCACTTCCCCCTCGAGGGAGTGGTTAAATAGGGGAGGGGCGCACCCCTTAGGTCTTTTCCTCCTTCTGCGCCCCTCTGCCTCTAGCTCTTCTTCTCCTTCATCTTCCCCGCGATAGTGCCGTCGCCACTGCTTCTAAGTAGCAGCGCCGCCGCCGCACTTCTTCCCCACGCCTCTGCATCGCCGCCACCGCTACGCGCCTCCTCCGCCACGGGTCATTGTCAATCTAGGCCGTTGCCCCCCACCGCCGCTAGTGCTAGTGAGGGCATCGAACACATGATGACAGAGGAGGAGCTCGCCGTCGCTGAGCAAGAGATGGAGGAAGACACCACCGCGGCGGACCGTGGTGCGTGGGCTGGGTCCTGGGTCTGCCAAGACGACCTAGACTGGCTCTACCGCACCAGACGCATCCCCACCGGCGTCACTGCGCGCCTCGCCTCCGCCGAACTCGCCCCCTCACCCAATCCGGGTGAGTTTGTCGTGTTCTTGTCCCACTTCTAGCGGGGGTTCGGTTTGCCGGTCAGCGACTTCTTCCATGACTGGTTAAGCACCTACGAACTCCAGCTGCACCACCTTCCTGCCAACGCAATTACTTCTCTTTCCGCTTTCGCCTCCACGATCGAAGGCTATGCCGGACTATGGCCCACGAAGGAGCTATGGATCTGGTTTTTCGGCCTTCGTCGTAATGTTATTCCGAACATTCAACTTGATCCGGAGGACAAGCAGCTCACTCAGTTCGGAGCTGCGTCCATCTCACCCCGGAGGCTATCCGTCTTCCCCCGAGTCACTGGGCTAGACTCCTGCAAAGGATGGGCCAGGACTTTCTTTTATGTCCGGAACGAGGGCACTGAAGACTTGATCTGGCTGCTCCCCTATGCTCCGGGTCCTCCTAACCCGGAGTTGTGGGACGTTGTCCCCAAGAAGCCCACGACCTTGGCTAACTTGGTCAACAAAAGGTTCGCGGAGCTGAAGGAGCTCGGGTTGCGCAATGAGGATGCCATGATCACGTTCGTCCGCAACCGGATATCCCCCCTCCAGAAGCGCACTCACAAGGTGTGCCACATGAGCTAGGGCCGCGACCCCAACCGGACCTCGTCCTTCGAGTTGAGCAACACGGAGATCTATCGTTGGGTCAAGGCCCTCTTCACCACCCACAAAGACTTCTCCTCTGAATGGACGTGGGGAATTGAGCACTTTTGCCGTGATAGGCTTCCTCCCGTGGTAAGCCTCATGGCGCAAACTTTCTCCGGATTAAATCATATGTTGGTCATTGTTGTATTTTTAACTCTGTTGTCTGTTCTTTTCCTTAGCTATTCCTTCAGCAAACCCTCGAGGATGGCACCGATCCGACCCTTAAGTGGGCGCCTGACCGGGAGACCTCAGACGAGGAAGAGCCAGATCAGGAGATATTCCTCCCGATGCCCGACGCTATGAAGCGACCCACCGGTAAACTCTCTTCTATTAGAGATTGGCCTGATGATGAAGATGACTCAGATGTGGAGGTGACGGAAGATGTTGACGCTGTCCCCCTTTCTTATGCTTTTCCGGCATCAGCTAACCCCGGTGGGCAGATCCACGAGGACCCTCCCCTTGCTACGGGTGAACCTGTTCCGATAGCACCGAAGAAGAAGCGTGGAGATGCATTAAGTTCCTCCTCCGGACCTTCTCAGCCCGCCAAAAGGCGAAAGAAATCTGGAGACAAAATTGCCTCCAAGCCAGCAGCCAAGGCCCCAACACGAAGGGCTCGGAAACCCAAGGAGCCCCTGACCTCGGATGCGTAAGCCTCTTTTCCCTCTACAACTTACTCTTCCTTTTATTGTTATAGTTTCTCATCCGACATTGTTTGATCCTGCAGGGCCGCGGTGGAGGTCCCCCAGAGTGGGCCTAGCATCGCTTCACCGCTCCGGCTCAGCCCTTTTCCCCCTCGTGGCAACGAGTCACGCCCGCTGAGCCCTATTCCAGAGGGTTTTGCGGCTGCTCCGGGTTCTGCTCCACCTCGTCAAGAGGGGGGTAACCTTGGAGCGGGGGAGACTGGCCCAGCCGAGGCAGCGGCATCCACGACTTTGGCTACGCCGCAACCCGCAACCACCGAGACTACCTCAGCACCAGCACCAACTCCAGCACCAGCACCAACTCCGGCACCAAGTCCGGCAACAAGAGCACCAACGCCAAGCTCCTCCGCCTCGTCCGAGACTTCTCAGTCTTGGTGAGGAAGTACCCAAGCAGCTCCTAAGGGAAAATCTGCTACAACTACTTCCTCCTCCCAGCAGCCCAAGGGCAAAAAGGCCCCTGACGCCACTAGGACAGCGTTCGTCGAGGCTGGACAACGCACTCTCGCATCCATGCTTCCCAAGAAGCCTCGAGCCCCGAAGGACGTCCCTGCCGAGCTAGCTGATGCGTAGCAACTTGTTCTGCATGCCAGCCCGACCCTTGCCCTGGTTGAGAGGAAAGAGGCGCATGCGAAGGACTTGGTGGCGCCCCATATGCCCACCGGCGAGCGATACCCTACGAGCCTGATTGAATTCGTCATGAATTGGAACAAGGCAGAGGTAGTCCAAGATGCTGATCTCCCGGAGAAGTTCGGTCCTGCCAAATTCTCCGCTCAAATGAACACTGCCTTTAAGGCACTCAACATCGCGGGTCGGATGATGGAGGTACATTACTCATTTTCCTTAGCCAGTTGTAGGTATTTAGTAATATAACCATTAGTCCCCGAGCCTCCGGGGGAGTAACTTGTTACTCGGCTGGATGCTCCTTAGAAAGCTAATGTAGCTCCTTGATAACTTCAAATATGCAAACACCTAGATCCGGGTTAAGTTCCACTTGGCCCGGATTTAGTACACTTCGAATATGCACACACCTAGAGCCGGGTTAAGTTCCACTTGGCCCGGATTTAGTACACTTTGAATATGCACACACCTAGAGCCGGGTTAAGTTCCACTTGGCCCAGATTTAGTACACTTTGAATATGCACACACCTAGAGCCGGGTTAAGTTCCACTTGGCCCGGATTTTGTACACTTCGAATATGCACACACCTAGATCTGGGTTAAGTGCCACTTGGCCCGGATTTAGTACACTTCGAATATGCACACACCTAGAGCCGGGTTAAGTTTCACTTGGCCCGGATTTTGTACACTTCGAATATGCACACACCTAGAGCCGGGTTAAGTTCCACTTGGCCTGGATTTTGTACACTTCGAATATGCACATACCTAGAGCCGGGTTAAGTTCCACTTGGCCCGGATTTTGTACACTTCGAATATGCACACACCTAGAGCCGGGTTAAGTTCCACTTGGCCCGGATTTTGTACACTTCGAATATGCACATACCTAGAGCCGGGTTAAGTTCCACTTGGCCCGGATTTAGTACACTTCGAATATGCACAAGGCTAAGTTATATCTTTGTACTCTTTGCAGGTGACCACCAACCGCCGTAGCGCTGAGTTTCAGCGTCTCCTTGACACCCATAAGATGTTGCGCGCCAAGCATAATGCACTTCTCGCTGAACACGAGAAAAGGGGTAAGTTTCTTCCTTGGCACTTCTCCGTTTTTCTTCATTTTCCTCTGCCGAACTAACCTATCATTCAGTTTCCGCAGCTAGGGTGGAGGCTGAGAACAAGCTTATGAGGAAGAACTTGGATCAGATCAAGGGTAAGTCATTTTTGTCCGACCTTGCTATGCTTTCTATCTCCTTTTCTCCTTGGCTCGGCAAACATTCATACATCGGCTCTGCCGGGTCAACACACTATTTCAGCATCTCTTGAAGATAGTGTGCCTGTGCCTGACATGATGCTACATTTTCTCGAACAAGCAGGGCAGCATCAAACCGAGCTTAAGAAAAAAAACGATGAGCTCTCCCTCCTCTGGACCAAGGATGATGAGATCACCAGGCTCAAGGCCGAGATGGAGAAAATGAAAGCACAGTACCAGTCCGAGCTCCAAAAGGTTGGCCAGGATTACACAGAAGAGCGCGAGCGCCTCAATCTCCAGATCACCAGGGACGAGGATCTACTCAAGGAGGCCAACACTGAGCTTAAGTCGGCGAATGCTGAACTTGTGCAGCTTCACAAAAGACGCGATGACTGTACCAGGGAGTTGACCCGGATCCTCAGCCATATATCATGTAAGCTCCTTTCCCTTATCCGACATATTTCTCCGGGTTACTTCACATGTCTTTTCTCTTACTTGTTTCTGTTGTCTCGTTTTCAGGAAAATTTCCTGAGGGCACTGCCATTGCGAGCGCCGCTGTTGCTGATTTCCGCCGAGAGAGGGGTACTCCCATTGATCCTGGAGGTAAGGAGATTCCCTATGACATGGAGGACCTATTGGTCAGCCTGTCATCTCGCGTGGAACTCATCAAGAACTATGGCAAGGATATCCTCGACGTTGCAGTCCGAATCTTCAACACGTCCTGGCCTGGAGAAGACACTCCGGAGACTACCATAAGTCTTGTTGAAAAATTGATGGAGATCGAGACCCAGCTCAACCTTTGGAGGGAGTCCGCTGGACGCGCTGCAGCTGATACTGTTCTTCACTACGTACTCACTTGGTACGAGAAGATCGATCTCAACCTCCTAGCGCGCATGCGCACTGGATCCCCCTGGACCAATGACCCGGAGTGGGTAGCTCGGCGCCAGGCGTGCGCCCACAGTCTCATCGAATATGCTCCCATTCATGAATGGACTGAGGGACCGAGCTTCCTGGAAGCCGCTGGTGACGAAGAGGTTGAGAACATTGAAGATGGCTCGGACGAGGATGGAGAGGACGATGCCTCGGATATCGAAGACGGTGAAGATGATGCCGAACTTCCTCCTCCTGTTGCTCCTTGAGTGAAAACACTTGAAAACTTATCAGATCCCCGGCATGCCGGGTGGACTTGTATCCAGTACGCATGTGATATTTTGCTACTAAGTTTCTTATGCCGGATTAGCTTGGGCATAGTCCCCGAGTTTCATTTTCTTGTTCGTCCAATCTTTTGGCTCGGTTCGTGTCTAACCTTGATTCAGTTTTACAACTTACGAATCCGAGCTTCAAAAATTGTTTTAACAATACTTGGAAACTTTAGGCTTAGCTCAAAATAATTCAACATAGTAATTTGAATGTAAATACAAGGTTAGTCCGGAAAACAAACGTCAGCTCGATTAAGTTCTTTTCCTTAGTCGTTTTTCATGTGCCAGGCAGTTCCAAACTTGTTCTCTTGCTTGCCATGAAGCCAATTCTTGTTGGACAGCAGCAAGTCGAAGAGTTGGGTATTTGCTGCCCACACACTACTAAACCGAGTTAAGTAGAACAACTTACTCCAGCTGACGTATAAATAATAAAAGATAACAAATATTATTAAGGCAGTCCTCGAGTTACTGCTCGAGGTGCCAATATTTCATTGATAGGCTCATTGCCGGCATACATACCAACATTTGAGAAGACTCGGATACATACACTTCTTAGCTAAGTGTAGAAAGGACGAAGTAGAGCTACATTCCATGGACGCTTAGATTCCTCGCCGGACCTGTCCGCCTTGTTCTTTTCCTGTGGCTTTGCATCTATAAGATAATAAGAATCATTGTGGAATGCTTTGCTCACAATGAATGGCCCTTCCCATGGGGGGAATAATTTATGCATGCCAACAGTACGTTGTACCAATCGGAGCACCAGATCGCCTTCCCGAAAGACTCGGGGGCTTACTTTCCGGCTATGATAGCGTCAGAGATTTTGCTGATATATGGCAGATCTGGACAATGCCAGTTCTCTCGCTTCTTCCAGTAGATCAACATCATTTTTCCGGGCTTCTTGCACTTCGGCTTCTGTGTATTTGGTGACCCTAGGCGAATCATGCTCTATGTCGGCTGGTAATACAGCTTCTGCCCCATATACCAGAAAAAACGGCGTATAGCCTGTTGATCGATTCGGGGTTGTTCTTAAACTCCACAGTACCGCTGGTAGTTCTTCTATCCAGCACCCCACTGATCTTTTCAATGGCTCAATGAGCCGGGGTTTTATCCTAGATAATACTAATCCATTGGATCTTTCCACTTGTCCGTTCGATGCGGGGTGGGCTACTGAGGCAACATCTAGCTGGATCTTCTTATCACGGCAAAAACGGGCAAATGCTCCTTCAGCAAAATTTGTGCCATTATCAGTGATGATACTGTGAGGATAACCGTATCTCAAGATGATGTCTTTGAGAAATGTTACGGCCGTAGCTCCATCACACTTTATTATAGGCTTCACTTCAATCCACTTTGAAAATTTGTCCACCATGATCAAAATGTGAGTCATATTCCCCCTTGCTACTTTAAACGGGCCAACCATATCCAAGCACCATACGGCAAATGGCCATGTAATTGGTATGGTCTTGAGCTCCGACATTGGCATATGTCTCTTGGTAGCATACCTCTGACAACCATTGCATTTTCTCACCAGATCTTCTGCTTGTTCTAAGGCACTTGGCCAGTAGAATCCATGTCGGAAAGCTTTTGCCACCAAGGCTCGGGACGAGGCATGATGCCCACACTCCCCTTGATGTATATCTCGGAGGATGTCAAGCCCTTCTTCCGGGTCAACGCATCGCTAGAGGACATTGGTCAAACTTCTTTTGTATAACTCGGAATTGATGATCGTGTATGCCTTAACTCTCCTCTGTGTTTGCCTGGATAGTACCTCCTCAGTGGGCAAAGTTCCATCTTTCAGGAATTGAAATATAGGTAGTGCCCAAGCTGGTATTGCTCGCATGGGGAACACATCATCATCAATTTCCATCTGATCCACCGGCATAACTTCAACCGGATCACGCTGAGCAGTCCCCGAGTCTTGCGAAGCAGTCCCCGGGTTCGCTGAGGCAGTCCCCGGGTTTGCCGAGGCAGTCCCCAGGTTTCGCGCACCACCTCCCATGTCAATGTCCATGGGCACAGCTCCTGATTCTGTATCTTCCAGGACGTAAATTGAGTCGGTTTCTAGGGACGGCCTAATAGATGGTTTTCTGAGGTGATCTAATGCTACACCCGGTGGAATTGCTTGTCGGGTTGACCCGACCTTAGGCAACATGTCGGCAGCCTCATTTTCCACCCGGGGTACATGATGAAATTCACATCCCTCAAAGTAACCAGATATCTTCTGCACATGAAATCTGTACAGAGCCATGTTTGGATCAAGGGTGTCCCACAGTCCCGACACTTGCTATAATACCAAATCCGAATCGCCAAAGCACAGGATCCGACGTATCCAATCTCTTTTGCCACTTTGAGCCCATGCACAAGTGCTTCATATTCAGCGACATTGTTTGATGCCGCGAAATGGATCTGCAGCACGTATTTCAGCTGGTCCTTCTTTGGCGAGGTAAGTACGACTCCGGCGCCTAGCCCGGTTTTTGTTTTTGACCCGTCAAAGTGCATTCGCAAATAGTTCGGATCTGGTAGCGGCGGTTGGTATTGCACCTCGGCCCAGTCCACAAAAAAGTCCGCCACAGCCTGAGACTTGATTGCCTATCTTCTGTCATATTGTGGCGCATAAGGAGCTAGTTCAATTTCCCATTTTGCGATTCTACCACTCGCATCCTTGTTACTCATTATCTCGGATATAGGAGCCTCACATATTACCCTGATGGGATGCTCCTCAAAGTAATGCTTCAGCTTCTTAGCTGCCATGTACACGCCATATGCCACCTTTTGATAGTGTGGATAGTTCTGCTTTGAGGCTGATAATACCTCGCTCAGGTAATACACTGGCCTTTGCACTGACTTACCTTCCTCGTCGCGCTCCACCACTATCACTACACTTACAACTCGGTTGGTTGCGGCTATATAGAGCAACATTGGCTCCTTTGATAGTGGAGAGGCTAACACTGGTGCAGTGGCTAAAATCTTCTTCAAGTGGGCAAAGGCTTCATTGGCCTGCGGCGTCCAAACGAACTTATCTGACTTTTTCATGAGTTGGTAAAGAGGCAATGCCTTTTCTCCCAACCGACATACAAACCGACTTAACGATGTCAGGCAACCCGTGAACTTCTGGACATCGTTAAGACACTTTGGCAGTTCCATTCGTTCAATGGCCCAGATTTTAGTTGGATTAACTTTGATACCTCGGCTGGAGACAAGAAATCCGAGTAACTTTCCAGCCGGGACACCGAAGGTACATTTTTCCGGGTTAAGCTTCATCTGGAACCTTCTTAGGCTCGCGAATGTCTGCCTGATATCTTCAAGGAGCGTTTTGCTTTCCTTGGTCTTGATAACCACATCATCCACATACACTTGTACATTTTGACCAATTTGGTCATGCAAACATTTTTGCATACATCTTTGGTACGTTGCCCTGCATTACGTAAGCCAAACGGCATGGTGAGATAGCAATAAGCCGCATACGGGGTGATAAATGCAGCCTTTATTTGATCATCCGGATTCAGAGGTATCTGGTGGAAACCAGAATATGCATCAATGAACAACAACAATTCACATCCAGCAGTTGAGTCTATGACCCGATCTATCCTTGGCAATGGAAATGGATCTTTTGGACATGCCTTGTTCATGTTCGTGTAATCTATACACATACGCCAAACCACCGCCACATTCGGATCGTCCTTCTTCTTCTCCACCAGCACCGGATTAGACAGCCAATCCGGGTAAAGAACTTCCATGATAAATCCTGCAGCTAGTAACCGAGCTATCTCATCTCCAATGACCTTTCTCCTATCCTCGGCGAAGCGGCGGAGAGGTTGCTTCACCGGCTTTGCTCCGGGTCTCACGTTTAAAGAGTGATCGGCCAACTCCCTCGGAACACCTTGCAAGTCCTATGTGGACCAAGCAAAAATATCCCGATTCTCACGGAGGAAGTTGACGAGCGCGCTTTCCTATTTGTCACCTAACCCGGCACCAATTGTTACGGTGCGCTCTGGGAGCATATCATCAACATGAACTTTCTTGGTATCTTTTGTGGCTTGGAATGAGACACTTCCATGTGGGTTACTCAGCGCATACTGCTGCGCGGACTGGGCCAATGTCGCCACCTCTTGGATTTTCCTCTTCTCTTGCGCAATCACGAGTGACTCGGCCAGGTTAGACCCAGCCGACGCACACTCAATGGAACGTCGGAAATCCCCAGCAATGGTAATCACTCCGTTTGGCCCGGGAAACTTCATCTTCAAGTAACTGATGTGACAACTTGCCATGAACTTGTTCAATGCTGGCCTTCCGAGTAACGCGTGATACGCGCTTTCCAAGTTCACCACTTCGAATTCCAAATTTTCAGTTCGGTAGTTCTCTCTCGTGCGAACAATACGTCAACTCGGACCTTGCCTATGGGCTCACAAGAAATGCCGGGCACAATACCATGGAAAGTTGTCCTTGTAGCTTGGAGCATGTTTTCCGAGATACCTAACTTGCGCATTGTATCCGCATACATGATGTTAATGCTACTGCCGTTGTCAATCAGTACCTTGGAGAACCTTACATTGATGTTTGGCCCAATGAATGTCGGATCCAGAACCAATGCATACGAACTAGGACTTGGGATAAGCTTGGGATGATCTTTGATATTCCAGGTAATTTCCTGATCTGACCAAGGCATATACCTCATCACTGCGGGCATTACCGCATTCACCTCCATATGTCGATGTTGCAAGCTTTTTCTATCTGTTTCCTCAGTGGTGAACACACAGTAACTTTGATGATGCTCTCTGTACTCATTCCTCCCTTCATTTCAGGGGTACCTCTGATCCGGTTGATGCTGGTTTTCCACTTGATCCACTGCATCCCTTCTCTCATGGTTATCATACCTCGGCGGAGGGGGAGGCAACATTAGCTGTTGCGTGTTCGCTCCGGAGAGCAACTGCTGCCGGGGTAACTCCTGCCGAGGTTGATCATTCCGGGGTGCCTGAGCATTCCTCGAACCACCTTGCTCTATTTTGCGCATCCACTCACATTGCCTTGTTGTATGACCCGCTGGGTTATTCGGATTTGGCGTGTGAAATTTACACGGCTGATCCAACATTGACTCATAAGTATACCTCGGATGGTCCTTCTTTTCTTGCCATTGTTTCTTTTGCTCTGGCGTCCAAGTTTTCTTGCCATCATTTCTCGGAGTCCATTGCCCTCCAGTTTTCTGACGTTGATTGCCCCCTGCTCCGGGCTGATCTTGATTCACAGCTGCCACTTGTTGCAAACGGTACCGATGATCCGTTTTGTTCTCTCTTCTTTTACCTCTGTAGTCATTTCTCTGGGATGATCCGGCTCCATCTCTCTGGTAGTACTCATCATTTGACTCGTTTGATACGAGCCTAGGTTGAGTCGGATCACCCAGAGCATACGAATCCGCGATCCGGATCATCTCTGCCAATGTAGTTGGCATTTTCCTTTGCAACTTTTTCCACAGCTCGCTTGCATATCTACACCCTTGCGCAAACCACGCTATGGCATGTGATTCTATCACGCCCTCACATGAGTTTCTCACGGTGCACCACCGGGTTAAGAACTCTCTGTCCGTCTCGTTTAGTCTCTCATTTAACATGGCTAGGGTCTGTGGCCTATTTGGCCTCTGATACGTACTTGAGAAATTGCTGATAAACATTTCCTCAAAATCGATCCAGCAGTTAATGCTTCCGGGCGGCAAATTGTTAACCACACCCTCGCTGGCCCCTCCAACATCTTGGGTACATATCTCACAGCCCATCTCAAGTTGCCTGTAGCAATTTTCACTGTTGTTGCATAGTTTATCAACCAATCCTCCGGCTTTGTACTACCGTCATACGTCTTAGTACCTCTGGGTAACTGGAAGTTAGGCACCGGAGGCTCCTTCATGATCCGGGGCCCAAAACACGCAGGACCCGGAGGACCTTGACACTCAATCTGTTCCGACCTATACAGTTGATCCAGTTTTAGCCTGGCATCATCCGGCATCAAATCTCTGCTTCCCAATCTCGACCCTATCACATGATAGTCCGGCCTTGGGTATCCCACATTCACCATTTCTGAATCTCCATCATTATACTGGTCCTGCTCCCTTGGAGCGCCTCTCTGTTGCATACCCCGGCCGGCACTTGCTCTTGCCTTGGTATATTCCGCTGCTGTGGTTGTCCTGCTCCTGCCGAGTTTCGCTGTCCGGCATTGCCGTTCACAGCGTTCCCTTGACCGGCGTTGCCTTGGTCGCGATTACCTCGGCCTGCTTCACCTCAGCTCACACTTCGTCGATCATCGTTTCTCTGTACTTCATTTCCTTTCCCTTCCCTCGTTGGGTCATACGGGACGATTTGTTTGTTTCTTCTGGCCTAGGTTACTACCTCTTCTCTCCTAGGGCCGCCATGAGGAGACGATGCGGCTCCAGCGGATTTCTCCGGGTTACCCACCGCTGAATGAACGATCTTGGAGGCCCCAGCTCTCTCTGGGTTTGCCCTGAGCAGTTCCTCATTTTGTCTGTTCGCGATCTGAACCAACTCATTGACCCTTTCTTGCTGCCTCTGACGGGCTTCACCCGTAAGGCCCTCTAGCTCGGATGCAGCTGCATCTGCTGTTCTGAGGTTTTTAGCTGGGGTACTGTACCTCGGCAGCCCCATGGACAAACAGTTTTCTGACTCCTCAATCCTGGTATCACCCACTTTGTTCATTTCACTCATGAGATTTCTCCCCTTTACTTTTACAGCATCAACTTTGTTTGCCTTTGCGTACTCACACAGCGTCATGTTCAACGACTGTTGAGCCGCAGCTATCTTTTCCGCACCTTCTAGAATTTTTTGCCTAGTCTCCTCTAGCTCGGCCTGTGCCTGAGCCGGATCTACCACTGCTGCTATAGGGTTTGCCAAGTGTGGCGCCCCGCTAAAACCACTACTAGAAAATCGCGTTGTTTTGTGCATTGCATCGTCATGACCGCATGCTCATGTCATCATGCCACATTGCATTTGAGCATCGTCATGTCATTATGCATTTGTTTGTCTAAAACTATTTTCGAAACGCCTAGTTTTGTTTTCTAAATATTCCCGTCTTTATTCAAATTAAAACCCCAGGCCTCCGGAATATTTTGGTTTGTCTAAATGCGGTTTGCAAAAGCCTTGTTTTTAATAAATAAAATTATTTGTTTATTTTTAGGAGGCAGCCCGCCAGGCCCGAAAGCCCGACCGGCCACCTCCAAACCCTAAAACTAAAGCTACCTAGACCTAACCCTAATCCAACCCTATTCTACCCCAACCCTCAGCCGACCACAGCCCCACCCCGCTGACCCAGTCTCCCCAAACCGACCAACCCCTCCCTCTCTCCACCGCCGCCACCCTGGCCCAGCCGCCACCTCACTCCGCCCAATCCCATCAGGCCACCTCACCCCCTGCCCACACCCCAATGCCACCTGGGACCGAATTCCACCCTGCCTGGGCGCGTAGCCCGTGCCCGCCAAACCACCCACCGACGCGCCCCACGTTCCCATTCTCCCCTCTCTCTCCTCTCCCTCGCCCTTCCCAACCCCGCGTCTTCCTCCCCCGCCGCCAGGGCCCGCGTTCCGCCGGCCGCGCCTCCCTGACCTGCGACTCCACCCTCTGCTGCCCCGCGACGCCGCCCGCCGGAGCCACGCCGCGGCCTCCCTCTTCCTCTCCCGCACCGACCTCCTCCCGCCGACCCCGCAGGTCCCTGTCCCGAGCACCTCCGCTTCGGCCGCCTCGCAGGCGACCGCCGTGCTCGCCGCCCCGTCTCCCCTTCCTCGGCCGCCCGTCGCGACTGCGTCGTCCGTGTGCGACGTCCTCCTCCTCCAAGCCCTCCTCGTCGGCCTCCTGGGAGCCCACCCCGGTGCCATCTCCTCTCTCCGCCTCGGGCCCTGCCTCGGCCGCCTCCGCTCGACGAGCCGCCATCGGCCTGCGCCTCCTCGACCCCAGGTCCCAACGGCCGCCTCGACCTCTCCTCATCGTCTGCCTGTCCTCCACCGCGCGCTGTCACTGGGCCTGCCTTCCTCGCGACCAGCGCTGGCCCGTGCTCGCCCAGCCGTCTCCGCCGCTCGCCTCGGTTCCGGCTGCAGCCAAGGCCCGGATCCCCATCTCCCACCCTCGACGAGCTCCATTCCTGTGCCACATACTACTAGGTTGATGAGCAGGACCTTGCTCCTCTTTTTCTTCTACACCGTCAGTCGTGGTCGCACATGCCTTTTGGCCCATGTTGATGTGCTGTTAATGTGTGTGGCAAAAAGCTGAAGATAGGAGACACGGAGGAGTCCATGTGAGGAAACGATGGTGGCACCTGGAGGACCTCGACGAGCTGCATCGCAACGACGAGAGTATTCGAAGATATACAGACAAGATCACCGGTGCCAACCCTGAGCTCTCCGTCGCGGAATACAAGGCCTCCGACATGGACACGGAAGATCTGCTACACGGGCCGTGAAGATATCGATACCCAGAACCAAGATCTTCGTCCGCCCGCGTGAACCGTAAATCGCCAAGATCTTCCGAGAATTCGCGTACCATGTGCCGAGGCCTCGATGTGCCTACACGGATCCGATGCCCTAAGGTCTTCTTCATGGACGCCAAGATCGGCCACATGGATTCCGCTGACAAGATCTTCCATAGACAAGTCGACCCTAAGTTGCGCCAAGACCCGGATCCGAAGACCGCCAAGATCGTCACCAGAACGACAAGCACTTCACCGCGGTACACCGAGGTCACCGACACGGATACGCCAAGTACTTCCTCGAGGACGCCAAGTTCTTCACCCCGAACGCCAAGACCGACCCGATACGAGGACCCGACAAGATCTTCGTGACGACAAGAGCGACACCGACCAGGGCGAATCCGATGCGCCCCGACGCCAAACCAAGTCCTTCTTCCCGGAACGCCAAGCTCTCCTTCCGTTGTCCGAGAACGATCCTGTCGATCCGAACCCCAGATCCGATCCCCGTCGAACCCTGCCGAACCCCCCGAACCCCCGGAACCCCAAGATCTTCCGAACCCAGATGTGTGAACCTTTTCCTGAGCCCCTATTTTATAAATGCTATATATAAAACTCGTTGCATATTAAATTGATTTTGCATGCATAACTGTCTGTGGTTTGGGGGGCATTATGCCGATTCACCTCATAATTAAATATGGAGTATATATGCGGGATATCTTTGTCTTATACCGCCTCCATTTAAATTGGTGTAGCGAACCGATGCCATGTTTTGTCTTGCTAATCCAACATTTAATTGTGGGGGTTCTAAATAACTTGAACCGTTTAATTAATCGTCGGGACCCCTGTTCCGCTTAAGATTGCCTAATTGCACCGCATCTGCATCATATCATAAGCATGGCGGATCTTCTGCCGTAGTATTAAATATTGCAACCGGTGTTTCTTCTAGTGTTTGCTTCCTCGCGGATTAGGCCAATGAGTTGATGCGAGTATCGACAAGTTCTCCGGATATGATCCTTCGGCAGTGTTTTCCAGGCGAGCATCTCTCCCCCTTCTACCTATTTTGCATTTATAGTCTTTATTTCCTCCTTTTGATATATTGCTATCCATGTCGCGATGCTTTAGTTTCCGTACCCCAGTTATATCCCGTGCAGCTTCTATATTGCCTTGGACACCTCCTATTACCCGTGTTTGGTAGATAGCTGGCCTTGCGAGTCATAGTTGCTTGCTCAGGTGCGATCTCGTGTTGACAAGTGCTACAGTTGTTGGAATGCTGGCAGATGGTTATTGGTGGACATGCTTAATGGTGGAGATGATCATGACTTTAAATACAACTATTGAAATGCTAGCTATAACTAATGCAGAGGCATCGGTGGGCAATAGATGTTATTTGGTTCTTCCACGCTCACTTGTGTCCCGTAGGACCCCGAGTACTTGATACCTGTTCCTTGATTTTTCGCACTATCCACATCTGAGAGGCCTTATGGACCCCCTTGAGCCAGAGCTTGATTCATTTCTATTTCTTGGGGCCACAAAGTAGTTTGGGGCTTTATTACTATCCTGTACTTATGCCATGTTTACTGCTTTATTTAAGATTGTGCGTGGAGCACCTGTACTGTTTAGGATTGCGGAGTGTTTTCGCGGTATCGACAAGCCCAGTCACACTTTCGGGTTCCCAGTCGTTTACAGCCATTGGCGCAAACCTTGGGTCCGTCTTGGAGCTGGCCAACTTCGTTGCGGGTAGCTTAATGGGGTGCCCCCCTAAAATATTTATGAATCTTGTGATTGCTTTGTCGTGAAAGCCTCGTTGGGTTTTGAGTTGGTTTTTCCGAGGTTGATCGAGTGTGTGTTGCTATTTGTGCACCCCTGCAGGGTAAAACTTTCTGAAAGCCGTGTCCGCGGTTATGGACGACTTGGAGCACAGTATCTCGATCATAGACAAGCATAACTAAAGTAGTGCTATAAATTTGACTTAATATGTGACTAGTAATCAGATTCAAATACAACGGAATGAATATTAAAAATGCCAACAACTGGTGGATCTGTGGTGATCTGTGGTGATCTGTGTCATACTATACCTGCCTAGTAAGTATTGCAACTCCAATGGAATGTGATAAAAGTGCCAACAACTGCTGGGTTTTGGGATTCCTCTGGACAATTATATCTGACTAGTAAATGTCCGAACTACAATGGAATGGTGATTAAAACTGCCCACTACTTATGCTATCAGGACGGCCCACGCTATCTATATCTGACTAGTAAGTGCTTCAATTATAATGGAATGAATAAAACTGCCAACTGTGTGAGTTCCTTGGTCCGACTTCCTCGTTTGGTCTCGAGGGGGAAATACCAGGATGGGTTTGTTTGGTGTTAGCTTCAGGTTGGATCCGAATAGGTCTTTCTTACCCCTCTCTAATAGCCGCCAGTGATACCGAGTCTCTATAGGTTGTTTAGTGCCGCTGCGCTGTCGCTTCAGTCCACCATACCTATGTAGGCGAGAGCCACCGAATTCTAGCCTCGTCGTGTACTGACGCTCCTCTTTTTCATGTGTCCTTTGTCGGCACCCCTTTTGTTTTAGCAGGTTTGAGATCGACGTCGTTAGCAGGGTTACCCTTCCGGCTTGGCCTGGGCAGGGTTATGGACGCCATTGGTTATTCTTCGAGGCTCTTAGCCCCATTTGCCTCTTGTCCTTAGTCGGACGCTCTATCGTTTACAAGGTGATTTGGATCTTTGTATTGTATATCTGTATTCTTGACTCATGGAGTCGATTTTGTATATATCTGTTCTGTGGGTCCCATCGAGGACTGTTGTGTAATGGTGTTACTTCGTTTTCCACCCGCACAAAAGTGCCTGGTGGGCGTCCTTGAATCGTTTCTATGCGGGTTTGGCGGAAAGGGCTAAAACTTGCATAGGGTCGATTTGAGGGTGTTACACCAAGCTATCCATCACTTCCCGCAACACATTCTCCGGCCTCTCTAGTGGAGGACCTCTACCTTTCCTTGGTGCCTTGGGTGTTACCTCCGGATCTGGTGTCGGATCCTTGCTTGTGCCAGCGCCAGGCGCAGTCATCATCACCTCAGCACAGTCCGGGGAGCGAGTGATACGTGCCCCGTGAGCCACGCTAAGGGGAGGATCGCCCGCCTCGACAACGTGTCGCAGATGAACGCAGGATACATCCACAGCGATGTAGACCTTTAGCGTGCCGAGCTTGACGAAGAGGCCATTGCGCGGAAGAGGACGTGTGCAGAAGCAGCCAGCGTTGTCGCTGACGAAATCCAGCGCTCCAAAGCGCTGGACGAGCCCAGAGACGATGCGTTCGCCAGTGCCGATGAGGTTTCCCGTCCAGATCTTCACCCCTGCTAGCGCCGCTAGCCCCACAATGGGCGCCAACTATCATGGTGGTGTCACGGCAGATGCCATGGATAGGCTAAAGGTGGGGACTAAATGCACTAGGGGAATCCAGGGAGGCATAATGAGGTGATTCCTCACACAGAAGATTTATATATGATTTACTTCCAAGGTTACAAGTGCTCCTAGAGTTGTATTGGCGAGAGGAGGAAGAAGGAACTCTCTTACTCTCACCCACAGTAGACCCGTACAAGACCTACCAGAGATCAACCCTTAGAACCTAAACCAATCAGAATAGCGGAACCCCTTCTATAGAGGCCCTAGCCCTCCTTATATAGGGGTGGCTAGGTCTCCACTTAGGGCATACGTGGAGGCATATTTGGAATATGCCTCCTCCCAAAATAGTAAGCCGACCGGGTTGCTTTTCCCCCGCGTCACCCATGCAGAGGCTACGTGAGCCTCTGCGGCGCCTGCGTCAGCCGACACGAGCGTCGTCACCTCTTGTCAGCCACGCCTCGGTGGTCCTGCCCATGTTCGCTTCGCTCATGTAGTGCGTACCGGGGTTACTTTTGACCAGCGAGATTCCTTCCTTCCCCTAGAAGCTAGATATGACCCGGATCATAGTTGACCCGGCCACACCCGTTCCTGCATACAAGTTAAATTCTCCTATCCGACTTACTGCTTAAGTCGGTCGAGGCTCCGTTAGGTGGACATCCCCTGGTCCGGGTTACTCCGAGACTCGGCCTGCCTTGAGATGACCCGGCCAGCGTCCGCTTTGGCCTTGCCAAACCTCGGCTAACTCGGCCTTTTATACCCCGGCGTGACCCTACCCGGGGGTATCCCCCAAACATGTAAAGTAAACAATACGATTGTTCTATGAACAAAGGATTGTTGTTTTCTCCCTAGTAGCAACAACACATATAGTACCTTAGAGATTTCTGTCACTTCCCCAGATTACCAGAGGCATGAACCCACTATCGAGCATAAATACTAACTCTTGAATTGCTAGCATCTACGTGGCCAAGATAGCTACTAACAACGGAAAGCATGCAAGATCACAAATAACAAAGACATGATAGAATCAATAATGAATCTGAAATAGCATCTCAATATCCATCGGATCCCCGCAAACACAACATGTAGGAATTACAAATAGATGATCTTGATCATGAACGGAGCTCACAAGATCTAAACATGACATCACAAAGGAGGAGAACCAGCCATCTAGCTACTACATAGACCCGTAGTCCAGAGATGAACTACTCACGCGTCACACCGGAGGCTTGCATGATGATGAAGAAGGCCTCCAGTGTGAATTCTCCCCTCTGGCAGGGTGCCGGGAAGAGCTTCAGATCCCTCCCGATCTAGGGATGGAGACGACGACGGCTACAGACTCTTTCATGGATTTTTGATCGGGTACTTAGGGTTTCTGTATCGGAGGCAATATATAGTCGGAAGGGGAGGCCGAGGGGGTGTCTGGGCTGGCCACACCACCCCCTGGTGCGGGCCAAGCCTGGTCGTGCGGCCAGGTGGTGTGGCCGCCCCCTGGCGCCTCTCCGTCTCGTATTCTGGCTCCGTGTGTCCCTCAGTGAAAAACTGACTTTGGCTTTTGTCCCGTCCAATTCTGAGTATATTCATTTTCTAACTTTCCTGGAACCAAAAACAGCAGAAAATTGGCAGCTGGCACTGTGGCTCTTGTTAATAGGTTAGTCCAAGAAATCATATGAAAAGTACTCCAAAGTGTGGACAAAACACAAGAAAGTAGATAAAACCAAGCATGGAACATCAAAAATTATAGATACATTTGCAATGTATCAGCCGCCTAGGGCACCCCCTCAGCCTCCCCTTCCGACTATAAGATGCCTCCGATACAGAAACCCTAAGGCACCCAATCAAAATTCCACGAAAGAGTCTGTAGCCGCTGTCATCTCCATCCCTAGATTGGGAGGGATCTGAAGCTCTTCCCGGCACCCTGCCAGAGGGGAGAATTCACACTGGAGGCCTTCTTCATCATCATGCAAGCCTCTGGTGTGACGCGTGAGTAGTTCATCTCTGGACTACGGGTCTATGTAGTAGCTAGATGGCTGGTTCTCCTCCTTTGTGCTGTCATGTTTAGATCTTGTGAGCTCCGTTCATGATCAAGATCATCTATTTGTAATTCCTACATGTTGTGTTTGCGGGGATCCGATGGATATTGAGATGCTATTTCAGATTGATTATTGATTCTATCATGTCTTTGTTATTTCTGATCTTGCATGCTTTCCATTGTTAGTAGCTATCTTGGCCAAGTAGATGCTAGCAACTCCAAGAGTTAGTATTTATGCTCGATAGTGGGTGCATGCCTCTAGTAATCTGAGGAAGTCATAGAAATCTCTAATGTACTAGATGTGATGTTGCTACTAGGGATAAAACAACAATCCTTTGTTCATAGAACAATCATATTGTTTACTTTACACGCAATGCATAATGCAATTATCCATTGCTTGCAACTTAATACTTGAGCGGGTTCGGATGATAACCTGAAGGTGGATTATTAGTCATAGATGCAGTTGGATGGCGGTCTATGTATAATGTTGTAATGCCCAATCAAGTCTCAAGGGAGTCAAGATGAGTAGTATATGCATATTGCTTTCTCGATGTTTGTCAATTGCCCCGCTGTAATTTGTTCACCCAACATGTCATCTATCTTAAGAAGAGTCACCACTAGTGAACTATGGACCCCGGTCCTTTCTTTTATCATCAATCTACAATCAACTGTTTACTCTTTTTTTTTTACTTTCTGCAAACTATTACTTTCTTCCACTCGATACGTTTAATCCTTTGTTTTTAGAAAAACCGGTGAGATTGACAACCTCATCGCAAGTTGGGGTCAAAGTTATGTGGTTGTGTTGTGCAGGTCTCCACGTTGCTGCTGACGCCGGTAGTGCGCCCTGCCAAAGTCCAGCTAGCAACACCTGGGGTGTTTCCTTGCTTCTACTGGATTGATAACCTTGGTTTTATAACTGAGGGAAAACTTGCTGCTATGCTCATCATACCTTCCTCTTGGGGTTCCCCAACAGGCTCGATATATTTTGGGCTAAGCAGGTGCCTGAGCATTCCCCGTGCCACTTTGCTCTATCTTCCTCATCCACTCACATTACCGAGTCATGTTATTTGCCGGGTTACTCAGATTAGGCGTGTGGAACTTGCATGGTTGATCTAGCATAGCCTCATACATATACCTCGGCATGTCTTTCCTTTCTTGCCACTGGTTCTTCTGCTCTAGCGTCCAAGTTTTCTTGCCGTCATTTCTTGGTGTCCACTATCGCCCTCCATTTTTCTGGCGTTGGATGCTTCCATCTCTGGGCTGATCTTGATCCACTACTGCAACTTGGTGCGAGCTATATCTATAATCCAGCCTTTCGTCTCTCCTCTTACCCAGGAAATCATTTCGCCGGGATGGCCCGGATCCATCTCAGTTGTAGTATTCCTCGATGGACTTGTTTGATGCGAGTCGAGCTTGAGTTGGATCACCCAACGCATATGAGTCAGCAATTCTGATTGTTTCAGCCAACGTAGTTGGCATATCTCTTTGCATCCTTTGCGACAGGATGCTTGCATACCTACATCCTTGTGTGAACCAAGCTATTGCATGTGACTCGATCACCCCTTCGCACAAATTGGGCACATTGGACCAGAGAGTTAAAAACTCCATGTCTGTTTCATTCGGTCTCTGCTTGAACATTGCCAAAGTCTGTGGCCTACTCGGCCTCTTATACGTGATTGTGAAGTTACTGATGAACATCTCCTAAAAATCTATCTATCAATTGATACTTCCTGGCAGAAAATTGTTTAGCCAAACCCTTGCTGGCCCTTCCATCATCTGAGGTACATATCTTGTAGCCCATCTCAAGTGACCCCCGGCAATATTTACCACAGTTGTGTAATCAATCAACCAATTGTCTGGTTTAGTACTCCGTCATATGTCTTCGTTCCTCTAGCCAACTGGAAGTTTGACATAGGAGGTTCTCTCATGATCCGAGGTCCAAAGCATGCTGGACCCGGAGGACCTTGTCCTTCAATCATTTCTGACCTATAAATCCGGTCTAGCTTCAATCTTGCATCATCTAGATGCAAGTTTATGTTCCCTAGCCTTGACCCTATCACATGGTGATCTGGCCTAGGAAACCCTGCATCCGCCATTGCTGAATAACCATCATTGTACCTATCGTGACCCTGATGAGCATATTGTTGTCGCATACCTGGGCTGGCACTTTGCTCTTGCCAAGGTATGTTTTGTTGTTGGTGCTACCGAGGTGGATTTTGTCCAGCTCCTGCCGAGTTATGTTGTCTGGCATTATCGTGCCCAATGTTTCCCAGCTCTGCATGGCCTTGTCCGTGGTTACCTCATCTAGCTTCACCTCGGCTAACATTGTGGCAGTCCTCATCAGGCCGACCTGCTTTTCCTTTCCCTGCTCTTGCCGGGTCATACGGGACCATCTGTTTATCTTTCCTTGCCGAGGTTACCACCTCTTATCTTCTGGGGCCATCATGTGGAGATGACGCTGCCCCGGCGGATTTTGTCGGAGCACCCCCTGCCGAATGAACGACTCGGAAGCCTCCTGTTCTCGCCGGATTTGCTTTGAGAAACTCCTCATTATGTTTGTTAGCGACCATTACCAAGTGATTTACTCTTTCTTGTTGCCTTTCCGTGGCCCTGAGATTCTTTGTCGTGGTTCTATACCTCGCCAGCCCTGCTTTTACTAGCGTAGCTAAATGACCTGGCCTAGACACATATTCTTTGTATATTTCACTGAATAGGTTTCTACTCCTGATATTCACTCCGTCCATACGGGTGGGACTAATCCTGTTTGCGTTAGCATATTCACGCAGCGTGATGTTAAGCGACTGTTGTAGTTCTGGTACTTTCTTTGCCCCGTCTTCAGCTGGGTATCCTCTAGCTCGGCCTGTGCCTAGGTCAGATCTGCTACAGGTGCTATGGGAGTAGCTAAGCTATCTATTGCCTGCTGCAGCACGTTATGTGGCCTCTCTAGTGGAGGACCTCTCTTTCTAGGTACCTTGGGTGTTGCTTCCGGGTCTTCCACCGGGTCTTTGCTTGCTCAAGCGTCTGGCGCAGTCATCATGACCTCAATGCTGTTGGCGGGGTGAGTGATATGCGGACCACGACCTGCGCTAAGGGGTGGCTACCCTCCTTCGACGACATGCTGCGGGTGGACGCAGGACTCGTCGATGCCGACGTAGATCTTGTGGGTGCCAAGGTTGATGAAGAGCCTGTTGCGTGGAGGAGGACGGTCGCCGAAGCTGCACGCATTGTCACTGACATAGTCCAGCACTCCAAAGCGCCGAACCAAGCCGGAGATGATGCGCTCCCCGGTGATGATGAAGTTTCTTATGTGGACCTTGACTCCAGCTAGCACCGCTGCTGGCCCCAAAGTGGGCGCCAACTGTCATGGTGGTGGCACGGCAGATGCCATGGGTAGGCTAAAGATGGGGCTAAAGTGTGCTAGAGGTATCCCGGGAGGGATAGTGTGGTGATTCCACACACAGAAGCTTTGTATTCTCTCTATCAATGATGGTTTACAGTTGCTCCTTGAGCCGTTTGTGGGGAGGAGGAAGATGAACTTCTCTACTACACACCCCTCTCTCTAGGGTTCTTCCCTTAGTAAAAATCATCGACCCTCTCTATGGAGATCCTTCCACTCCTTATATAGGGGAGCCCAGGTTACAAGTTAGGGCATACATGGAGGGCATATTCCCCGAATATGCTTCTCCAAAAATAACAAAGTTGTGCACCTCCTTTTCCCTTTGTAAGCCATCTAGGACACATGGTGTATGCCTCTTTGAGCCCCTGGTGTAAGTCTCTGCGGCGCCGTGTCACCCAACCAGCTCGACGTCACCTTTGTCGGCCCGTACTCGTTGGTCCTCCCCTCTATCCTCTGTGCTCACGCTATAGCGGAGAGAGAAGAGCGCTGACCATAGAAGATGCCTTCCTTCTCTTGTTATCCAAGTTGTAACCCGGCTATTACCCGGTTAACTCGGCTCCGTGGGTACCTGCAATCAAGTAACATTATGGTTGTGCCGACTTACACTTTATGTCGGTCGAGGTAACGTTGGGCGTACACAACCTAGGACGAGTCGACTGTAATTTGGCTGCCCTTCAGGTAACTCGGTCAGCTTCCACTTTGACCTTGTCGTACCTTGGCTCACACTGCCTTTATACCACGGCTTGACCCTACCCGGGGTTATCACCCCAACATGCTATAACTGTATTAATAGGAAATATTGGTACATGTGTGAAATGTAAATAAACCAAGTCCCTAATAGCCTTTATTCAACTAGCTCATTGGTCAACAGATGATTAAGGTTTCCTGATGGACATTTATTTCAATTGACAATGATATCATTTCATTAAGTGAATGATACGATGGAAATAACCAATATCAGTATTGCTACACGATCAAGTCATAAAGTTCATCGTTGCGATAATTAGGAAAATGTTGTAAACTTTTCCTTAGACTATGAGATCATACCTAATCACTATCACCGGACGTTGCCTTGACTACATCAACCGTCACACCGTCACTAGGTGGTCATAAAGGTGTCTCTCATGTATTCCAAAGGGATATTTTCAGGTGTATACATCAAGATCAGGATTTATTCTCCTGTGTGATGGGAAGATACTCTGGGCCCACTTGGTGAGATTACATCCGTGAAATTATGCAGCATATGACTACATCATGAGGATGGAATATCACGAGAACGAGTTAAGTAGCACTTGTCGGTAAGGAGATTGAACCATTTATGATGATATCGATGACCAGACCTTAGACATGTCAAGTGTCCAAGTAACGAAGGGAATATGACACAACATTTATGGTTCAACGACATATATTCATGGGATGCACATGGGTTATTATGGGCATCGAGGTCCCACTGATGATCATTGGTCAAAGAAGCATATCGATCATGTCTGATGTGTTCCCGAACCGTAGAGTAATACACTTAAGGGTCCAATGATGCAACTAGAGATAGTTTTGAAATCATTGGGATCGCCGGAGAAAACATAGGAGACAACCTAAAATGTTCCATGTGGATCCAAAAGGTGTTTCGGAGCAAGGAATTAAATAATAGGAATTTAATATTAAATAAAGGAATTAATATTAAAAAATATTTAATATTTAATATTTAGAGGCAGTCTGCCTTAATGGTCCCCTCTCGGAGAGGAGCCCACCAAGTGGCCACCGCCCCATATGGATAAGGCAAGGGAGGGGGTGCCTAGGTTTAGGGTTTGGGGGTGGGGCCACCATTGGCGGGAGCCTCGATCCTTGGCCGCTAACCCCACCTCCCTAGGGCGCACCCCTCCACCTATATAAGGAGGGGCACACGTGGGGGAGGAGGGACACACAAGCCCATGAGGCCATTTTCTCTCCTCCCTCCCACACGCCTCCTCTCTCTCTCTCCTCGTTTCCTATCGCGCACTCGGTTCCTGGAAGAACTATGCACGTGGGAGTCAAGTCCACCATTAGCATGCCGTCGCACTTTTGGTACCCCGATTCAAAATATCTACTTCCGCAATCTCGGTTGGATCAGAGAACCGAGAGTCGGTGTTGAGCGTCGTACGCGTGCGAGCTAGTTGTGGTACCTATCGTCGTGCGAGGATCAAGGCGACCCTCAGGTAGGCTATGACTACATCATCCATGTTCATCGTGAATGTTAAACGCTTTCCCTACAAGGGTATGTCACCGAAACCTTCCCGTTGCAGCATTACTCCTAGATAGATCTTGGTAGTTGGTGTACGCTAGTTAGAAGTTTTTTGTTTTCTACTGCAAACCCCTTTAGTGGTATCAGAGCCGATCTATGCATAGTTATGCTTGTACAGTTAGAAAACATGTTGAATGTGGGTATTTATCCTATAATTGTTACTCTCTCATATGCACTTGTTCATATCGTGACCTTGTCTGATGAAGTGTCCTGGACCCACCATACGCGTACTCTTAAGAGAGTCTGGTTCCGCACTTGACATATGGCTTGTACCATATATGCAGCTGGCAGGTGTTTATCTCTCTTACATTAGTTGAGATGGTATTTGATGTACTCGACGTTCGACGTAGAGCTCGTTGGGAACCCCAAGAGGAAGGTACGATGAAATACAGCAGCAAGTCTTCTCTCAGTTATGAAACCAAGGTTTAATCGAACCAGTAGGAGCAAGGAAACACCCCAAAGGTATTTACTAGCTGAGCTTTGGTAGGGCGCACTACCGGTGCTAGTAGCAACGTGGAGACCTGCACAACACAACCACAGAACTTTGTCCCCAACTTGCGATGAGGTTGTCAATCTCACCGTGTTTTGCGGAAAACAAAGGATTTAAATGTATCGAATGGAAAGAAGTAAAAGTTTGCAGAAAGTAAACATAAAGCAGTAAAAGATTGTATATTGTATGTAAATACAAAGGATCGGGAGCCATAGTTCACTAGAGGTGGCTCTCCTTAAGATAGATAACATGTTGGGTGAACAAACTACAGCGGGGCAATTGACAAACACCGAGAAAGCAATACATGCATATACTAATCATCTTGACTCCTTTGAGACTTGATTGGGCATTACAACATTATACATAGACCGCCATCCAACTGCATCTATGACTCATAATCCACCTTCAGGTTATCATCCGAACCCCCTCCAGTATTAAGTTGCAAGCAACAGATTATTGCTTTACGAAGTGCGTGTAAAGTAAACAATACGATTGTTCTATGAACAAAGGATTGTTGTTTTCTCCCTAGTAGCAACAGCACATCTAGTACCTTAGAGATTTCTGTCACTTCCCCAGATTAACAGAGGCATGAACCCACTATCGAGCATAAATACTAACTCTTGGAGTTGCTAGCATCTACTTGGCCAAGATAGCTACTAACAACGGAAAGCATGCAAGATCACAAATAACAAAGACATGATAGAATCAATAATCAATCTGCAATAGCATCTCAATATCCAACAGATCCCCGCAAACACAACATGTATGAATTACAAATAGATGATCTTCATCATGAACGGAGCTCACAAGATCTAAATATGAAAGCACAAAGGAGGAGAACTAGCCATCTAGCTACTACATGGATCCGTAGTCCAAGGATGAACTACTCACGCATCACACCGAAGGCTTGCATGGTGATGAAGAAGGCCTCCAGGGTGAATTCCCCTCTCCGGCACGGTGCCGGGAAGAGCTTTAGATCCCTCCCAATCTAGGGATGGAGATGATGGTGGCTACAGACACTTTCGTGGATTTTTGATCGGGAACTTAGGGTTTTCATCCCGAGGGAAATATATAGGCGGAAGGAGAGGCCGAAGGGGTGCCGGGAGCGGCCACACCACCCCCTGGCGCGGGCCAGGCCGTGCGGCCAGGTGGTGTGGTGGCTCCCTAGCCCTTCTCCATCTCGTATTCTGGCAATGTATCAGTATTTTCAATGGAAGGCCTAGAAAGGGGTGTCATAGACACAATTATTTGATCAATGTTCTGGTTGGAAGTTCGTAGGTAAGAAACAGTTCTTTTGCGAACGCCCTAGCAGCCACATAAAATATGCAAGAGATAAAGTAGAGGCATCCAACTTTATTTTGTAGTAGGCATGTGATATGATATGGTCATGCTGTGTATTTTACTAGAACATGAAAGCGCGTTTTGCCGTGCTCGTCCATTTTGTCGAAAGAACACTACAATTATTTTAGAATATTCTAACAAAGTGAATGTATGGAAAACATAAGTTTTCTATTTACACTTCTTGTTTGTAGTTTAGTTTTAGGTTTAAGATCGCATAATTTCTGAGCACATGGTTGCATAAATGGTGACCTGACATATTTAGAGTTGAACTGATAGAAGTTTTTATTAGCACAACATGCAGAACAATTGAGGATAACATTCAACCATGAAGAGCTCAAGATCATGGAATATGTTTATTACCTAAATATCGATGCGAGTAAAGTTTATATTGGATTAAGCCACCGAAAATACCAGCTAAGGGATGATTTAATCATATCTTAGTACCACGAGTAACGGTTAATTTCTTGTAGAAGAGTCTAAGGCACTTGAAACTATTTTTAAGCAAACCATGATGGCATAGCAGCTCTGCTTCTGCATCATTTGGTAGACGATTTTGGAGGATCTCAAACTGAACGTTTATTCATAACCTTTGTGCTATGCTTCAAATGTGATACTAGGACTGCTTGAAGAGTCCACAAAGCAAGTCCAGCTAACCACACACAGTACAAGAACCAAGCTAACAGTAAATCTTCATGGTGAAAGTATAAATAAAGGGTATTCTAAAATTATCCAAGCAATGTTCCTTGAATTTTGGGTTCCTTGATAATCTTTGCAAAGCTCCAGAATCCAAGCAATTTTTTGAATACTGCATAAATCTCAATAAGGAAGACGTATAGCATATGAACTTAGTAAATTCCTCTCTAAAAAAGAAGTAAGAATATGTAATTTTGAGAACAGCTAAAAACAATGCTGCCATGCAAGACTTGCTTAAAACTAAAGTATCAACAAGCAAGACAAAGCAGGGTGTTGGCAACTGGTATCTAGTGACCAGACTTGATACCACACGACCATGCCTATCCACATGCCACAATTTATACACTATCAGCATGTGATTTGAAAGCCAAATCATCAAATTATATCATGAAGGAAATACGAAAATATAGTTTAGTAAAAAAAGATGCACAGATCATTCATTCCACTATTAGCACAAAACGACAGCATAACATTAGCACATGTTATTTCAGAAAATTATTGGAGAAGAAATAGGAAGTCACTATAAGGTTTATACACAGTTTCCAGAAGCTATTCACTAAAATATTCCAATCAACCATGTTGTTTCACTTTTACCTAGCAGAAGGGAACCCATAGAGAGAGTCTTCGTGAGAGCACTCTTGCAGTTGACACAATCCAAAAATGGTTTACATGAAGGCAATGTTCTGATTGCCCATAAAATTTATCCTCTAGCTCATCCTCCTCTGATCACTAATCTCACCTATTAATGTAGAAGGTGATATGTCAATAAGGCAAGAACATGTTCGAAATACTGGAACAAAAAGTTGACTCTATGAACAAAATTGCACATTGTAGAATATCTTTACTAGGACCTTTTAATAAAACAATGAGAACCAAACCATGATCAAAATATGACATATAAAATTTTATATTGATCTGTGCTTCCTTACCTGCTCCTGGTTAGAGTGTTTCCTCCAATTGGATCAATGCTTAATCATACGTCTCCACTCTCCAGGGATGCATCATCTCACCTCAAACCTCCATATTATTCCCATTTTATATATTTGTATGGGATTAAAAGTTCAACAAGTCATGGACAGTAGAGAACAAATTTAGAGTAAACAACATATGTAACAAACATTAACAAGAGATCAGTAAAAAGCAGTAAAATTGTGTGATGAGTGTACCTGTCCAGCAGCCATGTGTACAAAATGCAGGTCAAGACGTTTTTGTGTGCAATTCCTGAATAGAAATATTAGGCTTCTAATTCTTGTTGCCTGAAATTACGGAGAAGGATGTCGGTCAAAAAAGAAAAGCAACACTAAGAAAGAAACATTGCTGACGAACAGTGGTAGGCTGAAGGGGAGACGATTGATGGCCACACATATATATGAAGGAAAGAAGGAAACTGACAATAACGCTAAATTAATCACCATAATTACACGAGGGAGAGGTTCAAAATTTTACCACCATCATTAGACACCACCGATACTTTCAATTTCAGACCATTATGTCACCGCCTGCACGAACAAAAGGGAAGGCGTTGCTCGGATGATGGGCCGATCCAAAGGCGGATCGAAGAATCCTAGGCCATCATGGAGGGATCCCACTCCGCAACCTATGCGGCATCCGCACCGTGGAGGCACTGTTGCCGGAGAAGAAGCCAGGGATTCGGGCGGCCTCTTCCAATCAACACGAAATTTAGAAATCAGCAGACATGAAGAGTTGGTTGGCTCGGATCCAGATAAAATTGATAGAAGATGCATAATAGAGCCATCCTCCCATGCCGTTCCATCCGGTGGCGATGGTGTAGGAAGTACTGGCAGCGCAGCCATGTTCGAGAGGAGGTGCTTGTTGTTCACATTTTTTTCTTTTGCTTGACTGTGTCTGCTCGCGTAGTTACTCGCTGTACCAAAAAACAAGGGGTCACATTAGAAGGCACATAATTTGTTGTACGACCTGACAAACATGGTGATGCCCGACTCGTTTTGTGGAGTAGCAGCCCAACAACGAAGGTAGAACCCTCCATGCGATCGATGAAGGAAACAATCGTTGTTAACGATGTTTCGGAAGTAAGCTAATCACTGTAGATCCTTAGATGATTAGATCGAACGGTTCAGGCTCCCAAGAGTTGTGGATGCTCCTAGATAGGCACGTTATACTATTCCTTAATATGTTGTATGAAATGCATCTTATGTAAAGCAACCGACATGAGTCATTTGGTTGTTCTATTTATTTTAATGCCTTGCGTGCCGAGATTATGATGTAAAGTTGTGTTACTTTCTGTTACTAAGTAGTAGTAGTAGTAGTAGTAGTAGTAGTAGTAGTAGACAACATCATGATGAACGACCAACTGGAGGCATCATGTAATTGGTTCCATGCTGGTGGGCAAGATGGAGATCATGTCAGAACGCTCGATGGAGATCAAGACGCATTAATGAAGGACCATATCATGTCACATATTTTAATTGCATGTGATGTTAATCCTTTTATGCATATTTTATTGCTAGTATTAGATACTTGATAGTAGCATTATAAGATGATCCCTTCATTTAATACCAATAAAAGTGTTCTCCCTTAGTGTATACCACCAAGAAAGTTCTCCGTTATGAAGCACGCCGTGACGATCGGGTGTTACACATCTCGGCGTTCACATATAGTGAGTGTAAGCCATGTTGCACAACAAATACACTAAGGTTAATTTGGCAATCCTAGCATATACCGACATGGCCTCAGAGCACAAGTGATCGGAAGATCAAGCATGAGTCACATGAATGATGTGATCGACACTCCAATGTCCACCTTTTGCTGCTATGCCACCGGCAGTGATGATCGGGGGTGGTATAGTGTATTAGGGTTGTGTAATCACTGAAAACTTTTAGGTATGATAGTTTTAGTGGGAGTTCATTTGATAATGTGATTATAACTTGAACTCATATTATGAACTTATTCTTAATGTCTTTGCAAATATCTTTCTAGATCATGTTTTACTCGACGACTTTGGCTCTTTTATGCGCGATGAGGAACTTAAAGTTGATGGGTCTAACTTCATTGATTGGTACCAACACCTGAGGAATATCCTCATTAGTAATCACTTTCTCTACATGATACAAGAATCGCTAGGAGATTTTCCTGAGGACTCCGCGAGTGAGGAAGATGATGGTAATTATCGTACTCATGGTCACATTTCCATATAGTCCAATGTGCCATGCTTTATTCGACGGAGTCTGAGTTGTGTTTACACTTTTTCAACACCGACGCATAAGATATGGTTGATGAATTTAAGGTGCTCTTTATATCGCAATTCAGAGTTATGAAGTAGGAGTATCTGGACAAGTTTCTTTCAACTAAGATGGATGAAAGCACCTACTTAGAGAGTCACTTGGCAATCATGCATGGGATTCATGGCCACTGATAGGGGTTAACCTTGAGAATGGCCCGATCTTCATGGATCTCATGGTCAAATCGATGGGGAAAGAGAGGGAAAGAGGGAATTATTGGAAGTGAACACACACCTCGCGAAGGACATGATAAACACATGCAAATACAACATGATACAAGGCCAATTGCTTCCCTCGGCGACCACCGATATGATAGAATCCTTGCAAGAAAAGACCGATCAACGTGCTCCCGTCAATCCCAAGAAGATATGGAAGAACACCTTCGAGAGGATCTTGACAACTACTCCCGCGACCATGCAAAAACTAGGCCTTGTACAACTTGAACATCACTAGGACAAGGTCCAAGAGGTGGGATATGGTATATGGGTTCCCTCATGAAGGGAATGAGACATAACTAGAAGTGATATGTACAAGGCTTTCTAGTCTAGAATCTATGTCTAGGGTTTACACTAGAGGGGTGGGGCTATATATAGGCCAACCACATAAAAAGGGGCAGTTTAGAGATAAAATAGAAAGTTTGGACGAGATGGGTGTTACATTGGCCGAGTCCCATTGGGATTTATGCGTCCTGGTGTCACTTAGGCCAGACACTCTGGTGTAGACGGTCCGGATACTTCGGTGTGGCTAGACACTCCGGGGTTGATATGTCGGAGACTCTGGCCTACGGTGTAAGCTTCGGAGTTTCCGGGTAGTGTCCGATCTAGGCATCTACAAGGTGTCACAACTGGTCGGTCGAGGCGGGTCGGATACTCTAGAACGATGAGGACATACATTCTAGTGTCGCTGGACATTCCGGTGTTGTACTCCGGGGAGTTCTTCTTCCTTCTCCTTTGCGAAGCCACCATCTTGTCGGGCTTGATGCTCCGGGCTTCCTTGCTTGCCTTCGTACTTGTCAGTGTGAACCTATCATGAACACGGGACAAAGTATGAAGTAATAAACCATTAAATAGGGTATTAAGTGGACTCGCGTAGAGGATAGGATTCACCTTTGGAGTCCATGACGACTTGGCATGAGTGAAAGACCTTGATATGGCAACGACCATAGGTCGGGCTTTATCATATCACCCCTTCAAAAATAGTCATCCTCAAATCTATATGCTAATTACCAAGTAGAGGAGGCCGAGAGACATTCTTGATCCCGGGGTTTTCCATGTAGTCGTCCTTGAGAAGCTTGATGTGGCAAATCTTAGATGTTCCCTTAGTTTCCATGAAGCCTACAAAGCTCACAACAAAAGCAAAGCAACACTCAAAGAGTAGCTAATTCATGAATATTATATCATGAGTGCTGAAGTCGAAGGAAGTCACCTTAGGGTGTAGAGATAGCTCGTTGAAGCTCATCCATCGGTAACTCTTTAAAGTTCATCTTGTTAACTCATGGGCCATAGAGGTTGACTTGTATGCATTTGTACCTTCACACAACAAAGACCAAGACAAATATTTTGTGTGTGATAGAGAAGCATGTAATTTGTGGCATGTCCATTCTTGTTCACAACACTATTAGCACAATACAAGTATAACAAATGGAATGCATATGCAAGGTCAATGTGCAAGGAATTCGTTTGAATATCATCCAAATGTGGAAACTCAAAAACTCCATATAATGTCTTTGTGTGGCACTCAAAGCAATTGAATGAAATATTTATCAACAACTTTGATGCAAAGATACGGGAATTTGGCAAACACACACGAGGAAGGTTATCCAAGACAATATCATTACGCATGCCAACAAAGCATTTGAAAGGGCAAGTTATCGACGTCAATGTTGCAATGGTGGTATGAGGGATCTAAGAACTCTCATGACAATACATGCTCTAAATGGCATTATGGTTGCACACAAAACATCAGAAAGAGAAATTATTCAACAATTTTTATTGCAACACACAAAGCATCAATATTCAATATCAATAAAACATTATTGTCACAAGGTGAAAGGACACCATCAACATGCTTGCAAGCAAACCATAGGAAAGTGCAAATTTTCAACATTAAAGATGCAAATCATGCAAAAGGTATAAGATCTGGGTTTGATCTTGAACTCATGTGGGGGATGCTCTCAAGAGCTATTTTTCAAATTGTGCTCAATGAAGGTTTACATTATAGTGCATGACGAGGGGTAACCTCAGAAATGCCCATGGTTATGGACTTAGGGTTTCGTAGAAAAGAGAACGCTAGGGATTTCGTCGGCTGATCAGACAAACAAGGGAGTCAAAGTCGTCTGATTGCTTATGGACAAATCAATTACAGATTGCTCAATTCTTTTTTTGGTACCTCCCCGTTAGCTCCTCCCAACCTATATATAATAGGTTGGGTCCTGATGCTGTATACGGATAGGTTACAAGTTACAATTACAATCGTAATACAATGTCAGTTTCTATTTCCTTACCTAACAAGCTATGCCTTCCGTCGGATTCTTCCTAGTCCTTCTTCTTGGGCTTCGTGGGCTCTGAGCCATCATGTAACCGGGGTAACTAATCATAAGAACCCGAGTAGTCATACCCATGTTAGTAGCCCCTGAGACTCCATCAGAATCGTAGATTCATGTTGAGTCTCAAAGACAATTTTACTGCAAATCGAAGTTTTTCTTTTGTTCAAATCATTGTAGGGATTTGGTACAATAGGCCTAATGCATCCGGCGGATCGGGAATCAGTTAATTGCTCCAGGGAAAAAACATTGTGAACCTACATCAAATTCAAGTCCCTTGGCTTGAATTCGGAGTTTGCTGGTGTAATTTAGTTCGAGTCGTTGATGATGGGGGAATACCAATCAGGGTATACCCATGAAGCGGAGTCGCTAGCTGGAGCGAGCCGACTGAAGCCAAGTCAGAGCGGATCGACTCGCCAAATACGGCGACTGACACGTACTGGACCTAGACGCCACGCCGACTAGAGGCCCAAGACGGTGACTCCAATAGAAAGCCAATTAGTGCGCTTGTAAACCCTAACTGTAGTATATATAAAGCCACCAAGGGCACCCCTTTGGTGGACATCTCTCATTAGATCCGGGCTCTCCCACATAAGATTAGATCTAGTCTCCTCCTCCGCCTCCGGCGGCTCCATGTAAACCAATCTATGATCACATACTGGATTGACAGCAGGACGTAGCGATCCTCCATCGAGGGGACGCGAACCTGGGTACATCGTGTGCCAATCTCGCTCCCGGATTCTCCTACGTTGTCTTGCCCTTTCCTCTACGTAAGCTACCCTGTAGCATCTGCCATGGCCAATTCCACGACAGTTGGCGCCCATCGTGAGGCAAGCGGTTCTTGGAAGTGATGATCCGGGCGGTATCCCGTAACATCTTCATCGACAACTTCGGCGGTACTCGCGCACGTAGGAGTTTGTATCGGATCTGATAATGTGATGTAGTTCACGCGGCACCATATCAATCCAGATGATCTTCAAACGTGGATCCTTCATCAGGCAAACGTGCGCCTCGATCGCACATGGCAATCAGGCAAACATGTCATGGGTTTTTCTACCGATCCAATCTCTCTACATTTTGATTATCCTGCCTGTCAGTTAATATTTTATTTGGTCTAATATTTTGCACCTTTGTTTGATCGCACGCACATGACTGTGACTCCTGGCATGAATTGAGAGTTGAATTGACTCACAGAGATAAGTACGCGCGCCAGCGTTGGTCGGCCATGGCCCTGCGGTCTTCGGTCCCAACCCCATGCTCGGGGGCTGTCCTTGGACTCGGCGACCTTGAATCGAGGGCTACCGATCATAAGTTTTTCGCGGCAGGCATGTACGACGCTCGTAGTCCAGCTACAAGGATGTCAGGTGCTATTTTCCTAGTTATTTGTCTTGTTGTGCAACTTTCAATCTACAAATATTTCTTTCTGCTTTGTGCTATTTTCTATACATAGACATATCAATTTAAGGCATAGCCAAACATCAGTACAAAAGAGGATAGACGCAGAAGACTCCTCCACCTGACCAAAAATCCGACTAAACTCCGTCGTGCACTGCGCGACTCTGTCCGACCAACGGTCTAACCGAGCCTGCTGACGCGGCTCTGGCCGCGTCGACACCGCCAGCAAACTCGCCACCGGGGACTCGCCTCGCCTATCGTGATTCGCCCCTCGCGGATTCGCCATGCCCGGGGACTCGCCCTCACGGATTCTCCATTCGCCATGCCCATTGAATCACCATCACGATTCTGCCCGCCATGAATTCGCCATCATGGTCTCGCCATCACGGACTCGCCTCCCCGCTGTGTCGACTCTGTCCGCATTTAACAGCTAAGTTTCTTTACATTTATACATGATATGAGTCCAAAAGATATTCATCTTTTCGTTCAATCTACAAAACCTTGCATGGCATCGGTTTCAGTTTTGTCTGCTGTTTATTCACGTCCGTCGAAGTAGTGACGCTGGGTACCAAAAGGCCGACCTTGTCTCCGGGTTCAACAGTCTGGCATCACGTCCCTATTACCCAGCAAGCGTTTGATGCTGGAGGTCTGCCTACTCATGAAAAGACACACATAAACCTTTCATACTGCTAACTGATCCATTTAACAACATGCATTTTTTACAAATATTCAATATATATCATAAATACACCTTACTGCAGTTGTACCTTTTTCTCCTTCTCCGCAAACAGTCTCGTGTCTTTCTCGCCACTCGCCGTGCTCAGGGACTTGGCGCGCTCCCGATAGCGCCAGTCGCCGGTCGCCCGTCTTCGCCACTCGCCGCCCTTGGGGACTCAGTGCGCTTCCAACAGTGCCAGTCGTCGGTCACCCGTCCTCGCCAGTCGCCGCCTTTGGGGACTCGTCGCGCTACATACAGCGCCACCCGCCGGTCGCTCGACCTCGCCACACGCCGCGCTCGGGGACTCGGCGTGCTACAGACAGCGCCACTCGCCGGTCGCCCGACCTCGCCACTTGCCGCGCTCGGGGACTCGGCGCGCTACAAACAGCGCCACTCGCCGGTCGCCCGACCTCGCCACTCGCCGTGCTCGGGGACTCGGCGTGCTACAGCCAGCGTCACTCGCCGGTCGCACGACCTCACCACACGCCGCGCTCGGGGACTTGGCGCGCTACAAACAGCGCCACTCGCCGGTCGCCCGACCTCGCCACTCGCCGCACTCGGGGACTCAGCGCGCTACAGCCAGCGCCACTCGCCGGTCGCCCGACCTCGCCACTCGCCGCACTCGGGGACTCGGCGCTCTACAGACAGCGCCATTCGCCGGTCGCCCGACCTCGCCACTCGCTGCGCTCGGGGACTCGGCGCGCCACAAACAGCGCCACTCACTGGTCGCCCGACCTCGCCACTCGCCGCGCTCGGGGACTCGGCGCGGTACAGACAGCGCCACTCGCCGGTCGCCCGACCTCGCCACTCGCCATGCTCGGGGACTCGGCACGCTCCATGGTCGAGGACTCACCACAACTGGCGGCTTCACCGACTCCCTGCGCCTTTCGCCAACTGGTTCTCACTGACTGGTTCTCGCTGACTAAGCCCACGCCGACAAGCTATCGCCAACTGGTTGTCACCGACTGGCTCACACCGATCGCCGACCGCCTCCCGCTTCACGGTTCTTTCCTCTGTTTGGGAGCTCATCGCCGATTCGCCACGATCCATCGCCAAGACTCTTCGCGCTCTGCCTCAAGCCCGCGTCGAATCCATGATGCGCTCGGGGACTACTGATGGGGGAATACCAATCAGGGTATACCCATGAAGCGGAGTCGCTAGCTGGAGCGAGCCGACTTAAGCCAAGTCAGAGCGGATCGACTCGCCGAATACGGTGACGGGCACGTACTAGACCCAGATGCCACGCCGACTGGTGGCCCAAGACGGCGACTCCAATAGAAATCCCATTAGTGCGCTTGTAAACCCTAACTGGCTGCATATATAAAGCCACCAAGGGCATCCCTTTGGGGGACATCTCTCATTAGATCCGGGATCTCCCACATAAGATTAGATCTAGTCTCCTCCTCCGCCTCCGGTGGCTCCATGTAAACCAATCTATGATCACATACTGGATTGACAGCAGGACGTAGCGATCCTCCATCGAGGGGACGCGATCCTGGGTACATCGTGTGCCAATCTCGCTCCCGGATTCTCCTACGTCGCCTTGCCCTTTCCTCTACGTAAGCTACCCTATAGCATCTGCCGTGGCCAATTCCATGACAGATGATGTCTTATCGATTACTGAATTCCAGTTCTATTTTGGGTACCCAACGCGTCCGTCGGGATTTTTCATCATATCGATGATACGGATAATTACTAACAGAGCGCATTCATGTGCGGCTACCAGGCCACACAGGATAAATCCTAGGGTCTTACCTTCATGTCATGGACATGACATTCAAACTTATTGTCATGTCAGGCGCGGTCCGAGATTTTTTGAGATTTTATCGACTGCCTTGTTTAACTGTTAGATTTGCTGAAGTTGTCAGCTTTTTTAATTTTTTCAGGTGATGTATATAAATGCTCCCGATGGGAGGAAATGTTGGAGGATATGACAATGTAATGCTCATAGGTTCATATTATTTTGACTCCGTCAGAGTTTTTATTTTATCTAGTGTGCTTTCAACACACGAGGATAATATTTCTCTGGGTCATGTTTCGACCTTATATGTAGAGCAAAGTTTTTCTATCGGGTGCGCCACATCGCTCCCGATGGGAGTAGCCCCCGAGACTATGTTCGGATACTTGCATCGGAACATAGGCTCATAGTTGTGACTCTTTTTGTCTGTTTAACCTGATATTGCGACAACTTATGCAATCATCAATATATTCTATTGATGGAGCCGCCGAGTATAGGAATAAGAAAACTAAAGCTGAGTTTAGAAGAACTTATATTTTATTGTAAAAACGAAGGCAAAGGTACATTTTTGGTGAGGATTTGTGAAGTTCGCCCACCATATCAAGCCCACATTGAGCGAACGGTCAGACAAGAGGTATGGGGTTAAGTTCTGCAGCAGGTGCATTGGGTTTCATTGTGAAACGTTAACATGCTTCACATGTTCGTATGATATCTTTTGCATCTTGTATTTCTATGAGCCAATAGAATCCTGCCCGAAAGGCTTTGGCTGCAATTTCTCGGCTACTGGCGTGATGGCCACACGCTCCTCCATGTATATCCTTAAGGATGAGCTTCCCTTTCTCAGGTGTAACGCATCGTTGTAGCACGCCTGAGATGCTTCTTTTGTACAATTCTCCCTTAATGATTCTGAAAGCTTTGGATTAACCTATGATTTGTCGTGCTTCTACCAAATCTTCAGGAAGTTCTCCTCTCATCATGTATGCTACGTATGGCTACATCCACGTGGGATCTATTATCATGACTTCATCGAGTTCTAGCTCTTCATCAAGGACTTCTTCTGTGTTTTCGGGTGTTGGCGCATCCCCCAAGTCCTTTTGTGATTTGACCTTCTTTCATGTTTTTGGCACCATGACTTCAGAGACCCTTTTGGCTTTGATGGAGCGTTTTGTTATTTCTTCCCAAAAAGCTCCACAGCTCCGGGTGGTACTGATAAGCATAGGGATCCTATATTTGCCAAACTGTCGGCTTCTTCATTGCTTGCCCTACCAATGTGTGTTACTTTACACCCATCAAATTGAGCTTCCATGATGTTGTACAGGTCACGGTAAGAAATCATGTTGTCACTGATAGCGTCGCACTTGTTCATTGCTTATTGTGCCACAAGGTTTGAGTCACCAAATATCTTCAAGCGAGTTGCACTGCAAGTTTTAGCCATACGCATGCTGTGCAACAGGGCTTCATATTCGGCTTCGTTGTTTGACGCATTTGTAAAACTAGTACGAAGCATATTTTATAGCCTTGAGGTGACACTAGTATGACCCCATCTCCTGCTCCTTCTGTCCTTTTGGACCCATCAAAATACACTGTCCATGCGCTGGAGAGGTCTGGCGGACCCGCGCATTGAAGTTCTGTCCACTCAGTAATAAAGTCAAGCAAAACTTGAGATTTAATAGTTTTACGTTTCTCGTACGTGATATCTCGAGAGGATAGCTCAATGCCCCATAGAGATATGCGTCATGTGGCTTCTCGATTGTTTATAATATTGGAAAGAGGTGCATCATTGACTACTATGATCGGGTGTTCTGAAAAATAGTGGCGCAATTTGCGTGCTATCATGAAAACTCCATAAGCTAGCTTATCGTAGTATGGATACCTTTGTTTGGATGGGGAGAGGACTTCACTTAGGAAATAAACTAGTCTTTAGACACCATGAGTTTTTCCTTCTTCGGGTTGCTCGACGACCAAAGTTGTACTTACCACCTGATTAGTGGCAGCGATGTAGAGTATCATGGGTTCTTTTTCTCTTGGAGATACGACAACATGGGATGTTGAAAGTGTTTTCTTTAGGTCTTTGAAGGTGCGCTAGGCTTCATCCATCTACTCAAATTTATCTGATTTCTTCATGAGGGCGTAAAATGGTAACGCTTTTTTGCCTAAGCGAGCGATAAAATGACTGAGTGCCACGACTCGTCCGGCCAATGTCTATAGCCACAAAGATTTGTTGGCTTTTTCATCGTGATGATTGCCTGTATTTTCTCGGGATTGTCCTCTATTCCTCTTACTGATACAAGGTATTCGAGGAGTTGCCCCGCAGGGACTCCAAAGGAGCACTTCGTCAGATTGAGCTTGATGTAGTATTTGTCGAGGTTATCAAATGTTTCTCGGAGATCATTGATAAGGGATAACCCTTGCTTTGTTGTAACTATGACGTCATCGATATAAACCTGTACATTTCTTCTGATTTGGTTTCCTAGGCAATTTTGCATCATCCGCTGATACGTTGCACCCGCATTTTTTAGTCCAAAAGGCATTGTTGTGTAGCAGAATACACCATAAGATGTGATAAATGTTGTTTTATCCTGGTCTTCCTCCTTCATCTGAATCTGGTGATATCCTGAATATGCATCTAGAAAGGAAAGATGTTCGCATCCCGTAGTTGCATCGATTATTTGATCGATTAGTGGTAGTGGGAAGTGATACTTTGGACAGTGTTTATTCAGCACGGTGAAGTCGATGCACATGTGTAGCTCCTTTGTGTTTTTCTTCAGGACACGTACTGGATTGATGACCCACTCTGCTTTCCTAAGTTCTTTGATAAATTTGGCACATGTCAGGCGATGAAGTTCTTTTCCAATGGACTTGTGTTTTGGTTCTGCGAAACGATCAAGTGATTGTTTTACTGGCTTGGCATCAGGGTTCAAGTTAAGTGTGTGCTCAGCGAGTTCCTTGGGGATTCCTGGCATGTCGGCTGGCAACCATGCAAAATCTCCCAGCGCTCACGGAGGAACTCGATGACCATGCTTTCCTATGCGAGACGGAGATTGGAAGCCACAAAGGTTATCTTTTTTGGATCCGTAGGGTGCACCTGGACTTCTCGTGTATTCTTAGTGGTGTCGAAAGATTGGCTAGGGTTAGCCCATGATGTTGTCAGGGGTTCTGCGTCTGTTGAGATTTTGAGCTGCTTAAATTCCGCTTCCATCCCAAAGGATTCAGAGATTTTCTTGAATTCTCGATTGTAGTTGTTGGATCGGGTGAAGCTGCCTCTTTTGGGTATGATTCCTTGTAGTGCTGGCATTTTCATTACCATATATTTATAGTGTGGTACGACCATGAACCGTGAGAAGGCTGGGCGTCCCAGAATCGCATCATACTGTGATGGCCAGTCCATGACTTTGAATTCGAGCTTTTCGTGCCTAAAATTATCTTTGGATCCGAAGACAACGTCAAGATAAATTTTACCTAAAGGAATTTCAGCTTTACCTAGGACTATGTCATGGAAGGATGTGTGTGTTGGCGCCAAGTTTGTCAAAGAAAAGTTCATTGCCCGTAGGGTTTTGGCATATATTAGGTTGATACTGCTTCCTACATCCATGAAGACCTTGCTCATATTGAATCCGCTGATTTGTTCCTCTACTATTAGAGCTGAGTGGCCTAGTCGTGGGACCCGAAGTGGGTGATTGGATCTACTGAATATAATTTCTTGTTCGGACCAATGGAGATACTCGGGTGTACACTACAAGAAAATTTTCCTTCCGCGGCGACTTGGACCGACGGTCATCGTAGAAGGCGTGTCTTCCGCGACAAAATTCTCGGCTCGGCCATGGCCGATGGAAAACTTTTTTTCCGGTTCCGTGGCCCTCTACTACGACGGATGTGCTAAAAACATGGAGGAAGCTCGGCCAGGGCATGGCAGAACCAAGATTTTCGTTTCCTCACGTGATGTTGACCCACCGAAGTCTTTTGAGGCGTGTGGGTCCCGGACGTCAGTGTCTCTAGCGAACCATACGTTTCGGTCGTGCCTCCCTGATTTGAACTCGATAACGTTGCTCGAGGCGTCTGCCTTTTTGTCAGGCTGCTAGGTCCCACATGTCAGCCTCTCATTAGAAGGATCGTGTGTATGATGGAATTTATTTCCTTCGCTCGCGCTACCCTGTTCCGAAGTTGATAGCGCTGCTCGATGCATCACCGTCTAGTCAACCTCCTAGGACCCACATGTCATCCTCTCATTAGAAGAAACGTGTGTATAATGGAATTTTTCCCTTGGCTATTTCCTCCCTGATTTCAACTCAATAACGTTGCTCGATCTATCTGCCGTCTAGTCACGCTACTGGGTCCTCCATGTCAGCCTCACATTATAAGAATTGTGTGTATGATGGAATTTGTTTCTTCGCTCACGCTACCCTGTTTTGAACTTGATAGTGCTGCTCGATGCATCTACCGTTTAATCAAACTCCTGGACCCCACATCTTATCCTCCCATTAGAAGAAACGTGTGTATGGTAGAACTTTTTCCCTCGGTAGCGCCTCCATGTTCCGAACTTGATAGCGTTGCTCGCGGCATCTACCATTTAATCATGATGCAGGGCCCCACATGTCATCCAGTCATTAGAAGAAACGTGTGTATGATGGAATTTTTGCTGTTTTTCCAGGCTGCTGGGTCCCCCATGTGAGCCTCTTATTAGAAGAAACGTGTGCATGCTGGATTTTTTTCTTGCTCGTGCCTCCCTGTTTCGAACTTGGCAACGTCGGTCGAGGTAGAACATGTATAAGGCCACGCTACTGGGTCCCACATGCCGGTCACTCTATAAATCAAACCTGCATATGATGGAATTTTTTCGGCCACGCGTCCGCTGTTTTGACCTTGGCAACGTTGCTCTATGTGGCAGCCATGTATGGTCTTGTTGTTGAGGCCCCCATGTCAGCCACTCTAGTATGTTCTGGCTTGTGGGTCCCAGATGCATCCTCGTATGTCTGGCAATTGGGTTCCCGGTGCCAGCCTCTCTGTACAAGTATTTAACTTTTTTTCAAACCCGGCCATTAAACTCGAGGGATTCTAAAGGCTGGTGGATCCGTGATGTCAGCCTCTCCATAAAGCAATATTGCTAAAAGAAAAAATGTAAACCCAAGATAATTTTATGTCAAGCATAGAGAATTGAACTCAAGACTTGAAAACACATATAAACCATGTGTGTTGCCACAATGACAAACACCATAGACGAACATTCTCATTAAAAAGCTTTATAGTACCTATAACTTATATATTAGCCTTCTTAAAAAGATTTTATGTGATCATGTTATCTCTCTTATTAAAATAAAGGGAAGCAATACTGGCATCTCAATTTATTAAATGCCAGATAATGGAGTAATTTCTTAAAAACATGGGTAGGCGGGTTTTTTGTTTTTGTTTTAAAGGGCAATTCCAAAAACGCCGAATTAAACATTTTGGGCTATTCTACATCTACTATACTCAATGGCCTATACTCCATGCACTATTCTCCATGGGCTCCTTGATAAATATTTAAATGGGTTGTCGTCAGCAAGTCCCCTGACCCCTACAAGGTCGAATTAAATTTTTATGGGCTAAAGAGGGGCCGAATGGGCTAGATTTTACCTCCTCTTTAGTAAAATTTGCATTACGCTATGGCTTGGCCGGATTCGGAACACAGACCTCACTACCGGAGGGAAAAAGAAACGATAATTATTTTGACATATATTCGTGTAAAAATATCTAAAGAACAAGGGACACAGACCACGTGCGCCAAAACTGGACTGGTATCCAATGACTTCACTTGGTACCCTCTCATTTCTGTCCAAAACACATCCAACGGTTCCGATGACACACAGGCAAAAGCTCTAGTGCAAGAAGCCTAGCAGCAGCGACAGAATTTTTTTACAAATTCATTAGCATTTGAAAGATCCAGTAGTACAGAATAAGACAGAAAAAATATCAACAGATTCCTAGTTCATATTCAGCAGCACTTGACCAATTCTGCAGCATTCCAAAGTGACTGTTTCAGCTATACAGACACTAAAACTCAATAGCAGTATAGAGAGAACCCATTCATGGTTCAGCTCTAGAAACCTTGTTGCACGATCAGTTTGCCCTTTTCTCCAAACACACTCGATCATTGGAGCAAGCATAACTGACGATCAAGTATGCTTTTGTGTGCATATATGCATCCCAAAATGCCCAAGCCTCATCTAGATTGTGACAAAGACAAATTTAAAAAGGAAAGCAAGACCATCTACAGCACTTGATCTAAACAAGTACCAGTACATCATTATTAGTTCTAGAAAATACCTTAGTAATAGTAACTACATAACACTTGAAAGATTGAGTAGTATTTGAAGCTTGAGTAGTACAGAATAAGACAGAAAAATATCTATAGATTCCCAGTTCATATTCAGCACCACTTGACAGATTCAGCAGCGTTTCAAAGTGACCGATTCAGCAGTACAGACAATGGCCAAAAGAAATGACAGATTCAGCAATGCAGACATTGAAATTCAATAGTTGTAGCAAGTCCATGACTCAAAAGGAAAGAGAGTCCATATTCAGCACTCGATCGGTCGATCTAAACAAGTGCCAGTAGATATGTATACTACAAAATAGATTAGCAGTAGCAAGTTAAGACCTCCATACAAAATACTTGGTATAATGCAATAGCGTGTCAAGTGCTGGCCGGGTAGCACTTTATTTCCTGCCGGTTACCCTTTCCTTGTCACACCATCGCCTATGGGCCCACTATGTCAACACCGTATATTGGAAATAGGTATACATTGCCGCAAACTTGTTCCAACTCTACCCATACAAATTGAATCTGTCACCAACATAAAGTAGTAATTAATTAGTACGACGTTACATATCTTAACATTGGGATCATCACAAAGAATATTTAGAAGTTTTATCTCACTTTTGAAACTTGTTGATGCAATACTCCTAACCCACAGGGAATTCCGATGAACGGTTCAGAAGCTTCCAGGTAAAACCGCGGTTGCGACAGGTACGACCTAAGCCCTTCTAGGGCGACTTTGGATGACGATGGCCTGCTCGTCAGCTCATATGTCGCCACCATTTCGACAGCATGGAGCTCATGCCACAGAGACAAGGACCAAAGCTTCACCTTGTACCGCGGCAATTCACACGCCCCTGAACTGACAAACCTAGGGGATATGACGATGTATGTGGTGTGGCCATCAATTTGGGCGATGAACATGATGCCCTCTTTCCCGATGTCGATGATATCCGCTCTCCGCAAGCCCCCTGTGGGTACCGTCTTAGACGGCTCCCAGTGTTTATGGCTATAGGGCATTATGGGCGCAGTCCTCGAGTGGGCAACTCTGAGGTGGAGGACGAGCTCTACCATAGGTGTTAGCTCTACCGACGAGGTGATGAACTCGCATCCAAGCTCCATGCAGACTTGCTGGCCGTGAAAGCACCAGATTATGTGGTCGTAGACGTCGTTGTAGGGGACGAATGTCCCGCAGTGGTCGTTGGGGCATCTGCTACCTTTTCCGCCCGCGACTTGTCGGTACAACTCCTTGGTGAAATGAATCGTATGGGCACCTAGAGAGGGGGTGAATAGGTGCTACTTAAAATTTTAATGCCTTTTCAATTTTAGGCTTGACACAAAAGGTAAATTCTCTAGATAAACTATTATGAAGAATTTCCCTATATGCAAACCTAACTACTAGCAAGTAAAGGTAGGTAAAGTGAGGAACGAGGAAACCGTGATGGAGCATGCAGAGACACATGATTTGTTTTACCGTAGTTCCTTCCTTGTTAAGGGAAGTACATCTGCGTTGGAGGGGTGGGCGGTACTAAGCCAACCACGCCACAATAGGCCTCACCCTGTTCTCCGATGGATCTCGCCACCAAAGGCCTGATCCACCTTTCCACTAATGGAACCCTTCGAGGCAGGAAGTGGCACCTTTACACAACTAGCGGGGCACAACTCCACAACCGAATTGGAGGCTCCCGTAATGACAACTAGCTGCCACAAGAACAATTGTTATCAATAATAAAACACAAGATCTAGATATCAACGAGAATACTAGATCGGGAATTCTCTAAATGAATGGAGAGGAGTTGAAGTGCTTGATTCGTGATGGCGATGAGTGATGTCTCCTCCTTCAATTCCCCCAAAGATCAAAGCCTTCAGGTGGCTGAAGTGGGAGATCTAGGGAGAGAGCTTTTTCACCAGATTTGATCTTTTTCGAATGAACCAAGAGCTCTGACTGGAGGGGAAGATGAGTCTTTTATAGCCCCGGTCCAGATGGAGCCGTTGGATTCTTTTGGGGCCAGATTATCCGGCCTAAGTAAGGGCCGGATTATCCGGGCGGGTAAAACTCCGCCCCTGCCTCGGATTATCCGGGGGGAAATCCGCCACCGGACAGAGACTCGCGTCGTGGCCTCCCTTTGCTCTTCTCCTAGGGCCAGATTATCCGGCCCAAGGGAAGAGCCAGATTATCCGACCGGGGAAGAAAATCTTCCCCGCGCCGGACTGTCCGGGGAAAAAATCGCCCCTAGACAGAGACACGCGTCAAGCCTCCCTTTGCGCTCTACTTGGGGGGCAGATTATCCGGCCCAAGGGAGAGCCAGATTATCCGACCGGGGAATAACATTCGCCCCGCACCGGACTGTCCGGGGGAAAATCTGCCCCTAGACAGAGATACGCGTCGAGCCAGCCTTGGCCAAGGAGGGGTAGGCCGGATTATCCGACCCCGAAGCGTCAAAAACACCTCCCTGCACACTTAACACACATGAGAAAACTCCACGGTATTGTGATCTAACACACAAAACATAGGGAACCATCAAATGTTCTTTTAATCTCCCCCTTTTTGGTGTTAGATGACAATACTGGGATTTGCACGATAGCTCTCAAAACAACATTTTTTAATGAATGAAAAAGACTCCCCCTAAATGTGTGCATAATAAAATTTGCACTTGATTACAAATACACACAAGAAGGTACAAGTCTATTTCATTGAAACAAAGGCACAAATATTCATACCACCATGAGAGAGATAAAGGCGTCTTCAATATATTATAAGAATATCCAATGATAGCCATAATGAGCGCCTTCCTCGCTATAGATATCCAATATAGCCCATATGATAGATGAATCCACAAGGATAATCCACAATATAAATCCAGAGCCACACATAAACATAGTCTCATACGAAGCAAATCACAAATAGAAGTTCAACGCTAAATGGGCACAAGCGAGAGAAAGACCAAAACGATAAAGAGCAAAAGCTTGCGCCCGACCCATGCAAATCCACGAAAACCTAATAGAACTACTTCTCCCCCTTGGGCATCAGAACACCAAAAAGGAAGAAGAGCGATGCTAGCGCCCCAAGGGATCACTCGAAGTCATCATCGTCGTCCTCATCCACTCTTCATCTTCATCCTCAAGCTCATCGGTGTCTTCATCTTCCTCCTCCTCATCAGCAGTGGCTGTAGAGGGAAACATGTGACGCTCAAGCTCCCCATAGTTGAGCCTAGAAGAGGAGTTCCACCGAGCATATGGTGTAGGAGTAGTAGGAGTAGGGGGATCGCCTGAAGCTCCGGACACATGGTGAAGAATGACCTGCTAAGAGTGGGCCATATCGTGACACTGCTTGTATGCCTCATACTGTCCCTTGTGAGTGTCCACCCCCATGCAAAGAATGTTCCGCTGGAACCAGTTGAGCTGCTTGATCTCACGAGCAATAGGAGGCACCGGGGGCCTACGAGCACTGGCAGGAGCATGCATCATGAGACCCTCAGGAGCAGAAGATGGGTGTGAGGTCTTCCTAACCTTGTTGTAGATCTTCTTTGCCCTGTGGTCCACATCGATGTTAAACTCCTCAGAGGGAAGCATGTGCCTGATTAGCATCATAATGTATGGAGCATATGGGATGGATAGCCTGTTGAACATGGCGAACATGGCATCAGTCAACTCATGGTAAATGAAATCCATCACATTCAGCCTGTAGTTAACGGACTCATCCTCACAAGATGCAACCTCATGAGAAAAGGCTAGCAGATGAACCAGGTGACCATGGATACTATCATTGTTTCCGCCACTTGGGGTGATAGAATCATGAAAGAGACCCACCAGGCTGGCATACAAAGGAGAGAGACCGGCAAAGGAACCCACAATACCATTGTCAACCTTGCATGGAGAGAGGACTGCATCTTTATTGGGCTTGAGTTGGGTGATGATACGATGGCCACTACCACGATCCCTGTTGCGAAAGGAATAACCAAGCACCTCAGCAAAAACACGAAAATCAGCTTGCATAGGCCTGTCACGAGTCATCCACTTCATGGTGTGGTGCTCATCACCACAAATAACCAAGGTGGAGAAGAACTGCTTCACAATCTCAAAATCATAGGAGCATTGAAGTTTCATGAGATGGTGCAGCCCCATCCTCTCAGTCACATACATAGCATCAACAAGGTGAGGCTTTTCCAAGGCCTCAGCAATAATCACAGGGTGCATAGGCAGAATCTTCTGCCAGGTATACACATCTTCATAGATACCCTTTTGTTCAGCACACCAAAAACGAGAATCATCCATCTTAGTATCTTGCGCTAGCTCAGCAAACAAATCATGGTGACGAATGGAAGAGTAAGAAACAACATCCATCTTCTTATAGTCAATCTTGGCCTCTTTGCCCTTCTTCTTGGCCACACCCCTCCTGGTCCTATCTCGCTTTGCATGTTCAGCCATCCATTTAGCCTCGTTCTTCCTTCTCCTTAGCTCAACTTCGTCCACAATGTTACCCTCACCGTCGTCCCAGAAGAAGTGACCACGAGGACGATGCTTGTAGGTCTTGGGAGCACCAGAATCACCTGTGAAAAGAACAAGATGGATAGCAGGGGGATAAGCACACGCACAAGTCCGAGAGAGAATATAGAAATTGTAGGCAAGCAGTCCATAGCCCAAACATACGGCATGTACACAATCTATATCAAATCTGAAGCAGTTTTGAATATGTCAGGCCGGATTATCCGGCCTGGCCAGGGGCGGATTATCCGGCCTGGCCAGGGGCGGATTATCCGGCCCTGGTAGAAAATTTCATATCTGCCTAGATTGGATGCAAAAACATAGATCAGGCCTACGTACTGCAAGTCTACAATCTCTATACAGAACAACAACCTTCTAGACCACGTTCCACCCAACAAGGGACACATCAAACCAAAGATGGGGAGGGAGGGAGTTACCCTCACTCATCGGAGGAAGAACGCGGAGGAGAAGGTACCCGGAGGCACGGAGAAGAATATCCGGGGAGGCCCAGAGAATCCGGCGGCCAGAGAGGCTTCAGGGAGGGTGGGGCGGCAAGCAGTGACTGGAGAGAGGGTGGGGGTTGGGGGAGAAGTGCTACTCATTATGAGCCCTTCCCCCCAACCCAACCCTAAATAGACTGCAGCCGCCAGGGTCAGATTATTTGGCCTATACTTGGGCCAGATTATCCAGCCTAAAATCTGAAATCCTGTTAAACACAGGTTCAGGCCCGCGCGTCCCCAAACAAAACCCCCACAAGTGAGAACAAAGGCCTTGTGTGCTAGAGTAGATGGTTTTTAGGGGTAGAGATAGGCTTGGGACGAGAGAACCAAACTGAGATGGTACTACACACTCAAGATTGCAAGAATCAAATCAACTAAAAGCCAAAATTGAGTGTGATTTCCACAAGAACACGAGATGAACAAAGACAACCAATAAGATCCACATAAAACCAACTCTTCTCATGGAAGAGGGTGGTGGCCGAAGCCACCTTGTTGGAGTGCATGGTATGACACCACGAAGATGTATCTTGGGTTCATGACCAATACTCATCAATAAGCTCACATATCACAAAATGATATTAAGAGAAATGATTTGACTTGCTTTTGGCATTATGGGGGAGGGTTAGCCCAATTAATTAGGACCACAGTCCCCCTATATCCATGCCCACACCTAGACCAAATAAGAATGATATGTAAGAGTGAGTGCATGGGTAATCAAGACAAGCTCCTTGAATCAACGATATTTAGCTCATTCCTCAAGAAACAAAACCTTGCTTCATCAAGTGGCTTCATGAAAATATCAGCAAGTTGGTTCTTCGTGCTCACAAAAGAAAGATCAATATCACCGCGAGCAACATGGTCTCGAATAAAATGATTCCGAATCTCAATATGTTTAGTCCTTGTGTGTTGCACCAGGTTGTACGCAATTTTGATTGCACTTTCATTATCGCATAAAAGAGGCACTTTGTCACAATTGACACTGTATTCCTTTAAAGTTTGCCTCATGCATAGTAATTGAGTACATGCGCTAGTAGCAGCCACATATTCAGCTTCGGCGGTTGAGAGAGATATACAATTTTGTTTCTTAGAAGACCAGCAAACTAAAGATCTTCCCAAGATTTGACAAGCCCCAGATGTTCACTTCCGATCATCCTTATCACCAGCCCAATCTGAATTAGTATAGCCACATAGAGAGAAATTAGAGCCCTTGGGATACCATAGACCAAAGTTAGGGGAATGAACCAAATATCAGAAGATCCTCTTGACCGCCACTAAGTGGCTTTCTTTAGGAGCTGCTTGATACCTTGCACACACCCCTACACTCAACACAATATCGAGTCTAGATGCGTAGAGGTAAAGAAGAGAGCCGATCATGGACCAGTATACCTTTTGGTCCACATCTTTACCATGGGGATTAAGCTCAAGGTGACACTTTATTTGCATCGTTGTGGCGACGCCATTAAGATCTGTCATCTTGAATCTCTTGAGCATGTCTTGGATGTATTTTGCTTGATTTATGAAGGTTCCTTCTCTAAGTTGTTTTATCTCAAATCCAAGAAAGAACCGTAATTCACCCATCATAGACATCTCAAACCTATCAGTCATCAGCTTCGAGAATTCATCATTAAAAGCTTTATTAGTAGAGCCAAAGATAATGCCATCTACATATTGTTGGCATACGAAGAGTTCCCCCTTAACCTTCTTAGTAAAAGGAGTGGGATCGATCTGCCCAACCTCGAAGCCACGGTCTAACAAAAGCTCTTTAAGGTGCTCATACCACACACGATATGGCTTGTTTAAGGCCATAGAGAGCCTTATCGAGTTTGTAGACATGGTTCGGGAAGTTAGGATCCTCAAATCCCGGGGGTTGCTTTACATATACCAACTCATGTAGAGGACCATTAAGAAAAGCACTCTTAACGTCCATTTGTTGTAATTTAAAATTATTATGAACAGCATAAGCAAGAAGGATACGGATGGACTCAAGACAAGCCACTGGAGCATAAGTCTCGCCAAAGTCGATGCCCTCAACTTGGGAATAGCCTTGTGCCACGAGTCTTGCCTTGTTCCTTACAACAATGCCATTTTCATCTTGCTTATTCTTGAAGATCCACTTCGTGCCGATAACATTGCGGCAATCCTTGGGCTTTTCTACTAATTTCTAGACCTTGTTGCGCTCAAAGTTATTCAACTCTTCATGCATAGCAATAGCCCAGTCCAGATCTTCCAGGCCTTCAAACACTTTCTTGGGTTCCACCATGGATATGTGAGCTTGGTGCTCACCAAAACATGCTAGCTCCCTTCTTGTGGACACCCTGCATCGGAGATCACCTACAACTTTGTCAAGAGTGTGACCCCTTAATTCAAGGTTCCTTTCTGCACGAGCTTTGTGACAAAGTTCAATTAGCTTGTTGTCTCTTGGGGAATAACTTCATCATGTGAGTCTTCATTGAAATCATTGGCTTGGCCTTGATCTTCAGCTTGATTAGCAGGAGTAGGAGATGAAGCGTCATGCACTTGATGTTGGTCAACAACTGTAATAGGAGCCTGCTGATCTTTAGGAATTTCAGGGCCAGATAATCCGGCCAAGCGAGGGTCCGGATAATCCGGCCTAGGAGAACTTGAATCACCATCACCATCTTGAGTGGTCCTGCCACGAACTGGGGAGGGGCCGGATAATCTGGGGTCAGCCAGAAAATCTGGCCTAAGGCTTGCAGCTAAATTTTCACCATTTTGATCACTTCTACCAGTTGCGGAGGGTTGCCCAGATAATCCGATGTTCATCAGATAATCTGGCCTGGAGCTTTCAGGAGCATTTTGATCTTCAGCATTTTGTGAGGTTGGTGTAGAAGTTTCTCCACTGGTTGGAGCATGTTGAGCTTGTGTCGATAAGGGATCTACTTGAGTAGAGCATTGTCCTTCCCGATCCGCCACAAGGGGTTCCTCAATGGGGCGGAAAAATCCCACACCCATTCTTCTTATGGCATCTTGGGGTATTTCAACATCTGCATCACAAACATCAACTTGCACCGCACGGGAGCCATCATTTTCCTCGAACACCACACTACAAGATTCTACAACAGTTATGGAGAGCTTATTGTAGACTCTATAAGTGTGGGATTCAGCACCATAACCAACAAAAATGCATTCTAAAGCCTTGGACTCGAATTTAGATAAGCGAACTCCTTTAATGAGAAAGAAACACTTACAACCAAATACCTAGAAGTAGGAGATGTTTGGCTTGTTACAGGTAAGTATTTCATATGGAGTCTTGTCCAAGATTTTGTGGAGATAGAGCCGGTTGGATGAATGGAAAGTGGTAGAGATTACTTCAGCCCAAAAATTATAAGGAGACTTAAATTCAGCTAGCATAGATCTTGCCATATCCATTAAGGTCTAGTTCTTCCTCTCGGCAACACCATTTTGTTGAGGGGTGTACGCAGCGGAATATTGATGTCTTATCCCCTCTTCACTTAGGAATTCATTTAGAGTGTAGTTCTTGAACTGGGAGCTGTTATCACTTCTAATTGCCAAAATTGGGAGATTGTGTTGACGTTGAACCTCATTGGCGAAATCAATGACCATTTGTTGTGTCTCACTCTTCAACTTGAAGAAATAGACCCATGTGTATCTTCAATAATCATCAACAATTACGAGGCAATATTTCTTCCCATCGAGGCTTGCATGAGATGGAGGACCAAAGAGATCCACATGAAGGAGCTCCAAAATCCTTGTTGATGAAATAATGGTCTTCCGTCGATGGGGAGAGTCATGCATTTTGCCTTCAACACAAGCCCTGCAAACACGATCTTTAGCAAGAAACATTTTCTTTTAGTCCAAGGATGTGGCCACCCTTGTGGAGACTTTGCAAAGTTCTCATATTGACGTGGGCTAGTCGGCGATGCCATAGCCAGCCCGCGTCAGCCTTTCCGAAAAGACACATCGGGCCTGTAGTGGTTTTCCCCGAAAAGTCCACCACGTACAGGTCATTCTCGACCATATCCAACGAAAGCGACCTTTAGGTACTTGCTCCACAAGAGGACCACCAAATTAGCATCAATAAAAACTGCAAAGCCCATCTTACCAAGGGCACGAACTGAAAGTAACTTGTAACCGAGGGTCTCAACAAGCATGACGTCCACGAGAGAGATATTGTGAGCAACCACAACTTTGCCAAGACCCAATACCTTAGATTTTGACTTATCACCATAGGAGATGGTTATGTGATCATGGTTTGGCCGCATCTCCGAGATGATCTCCTTGCTTCCGGTCATATGACTAGTGCACCCGCTATCGAGCACCCATTTGGACCCACCGGAAGCATAGCCCTGCAAGAAAGTTACTTCTTGGTTTTAGGTACCCATTTTTCAATGGGTCCTCTCATGTTAGTGACAAGGGTTTTGGGAACCCAAATAGACCAAGATATGTAACTATCAAAAGGACCTACATAGCTAGCATAGACATCACCATAATAATCACAAAATAGTTCATAATTAGGATTATTAGCCCCTGCAAAACCGTCATAGTTAGTCTTGTCATTAGTAGGGGTGCTTGTCTTTGGTTGAGAAGATTTGCCCTTCTTCTTCTTGTTGTTCTTCTTGTTCTTTGTATTGGGAACATAACCAAGACATTCTTTTCCATTGTTTGTCCTTTGCTTGCTAAGCACCTCATCTAGAACTTCTTTACCTTTATGTTGGGATATCTTTACAAGTTCTTCGTGTCCACAAGATGGAGTGGAGGTGTTGGGCATATCATACTTGTCCAATTGAGTTTGGAGCTGGTGACGAGACTCATTTAGAGTAGGATGTTCACTCTCCAATGCCTTGTGAGCAATGTCAAGTTTCTCAAACTTCTTCGAGAGTCTAGCATGAGCAGCCCCAAATTCAATATTTTCTTACTTTAGCTTCTTTACCTTAGCAAGAGCGTTGTAACATTCTTTAATGAGCTGAGCGACAACCTCTTCATGGGACTCCTCAATTGACTCGAGTTTCTCCTCCAAGGATACTCGAGCTTCTTCTTCTTCCTCCAAGGCATTCTTCAAGGAATCTATATCCAAGGCATCTTCTCTTGCAATTCTACCTTTTTCTTCAATAAGTTCTTCGGAATGAGCAAGTTGACTCATAAGAGCATCAAAATGAAGTTTGTTCTCACCTTGCAAGTTAGTGAAAAAATTGTCCAAAGAAATAACTTCATCTTTTATCTTAAGACTAGTATGATCATCCATATCCATATTTATATTAGTCATAGGAAATGAAGAACTAGAAGGTGATACCTCGGACCCTCTTGCCATAAGGCAAGTGACGTTGTTGTTGATGAAATTTTCGTTTGGAGAGTCGAAGAGAGGTGACGGGGTAGATGTGGTGGCTATAGCAGCCACCTCTCGTGAACTATCTTCATCCTCTTCGTCTTCACTTGCCGAGGAATATCCTTCTTGTGCCACCAAGACAATCTTGGGTTGCTTCTTGTAAGGACCATTATTTTTTATGAATGGCTTCTTTCGAGGTGCCTTGGACATTTCTTTAAGGATGAGCCTGCCACCATTGTCTTCTCTACTTTGATATGAACATTCAGCCACAAAGTGTAACCTATCTCCACAATTGTAGCAAGTCCTTAGTTTTGGGCCATTCTCTCTTCTTCCACTTGACCCATTCTTGCGTTCAAGTTCATATTTGGCCTTGGCTGGATCCTTCCAAAAAATCCTTGCATAAAAAGCCATGTACTCACCATGAGCACGCTTGACTTCCTCGGGACAGCCCATGGAGATAACATCGTATCCCCTTTCATACTCATCTTGCTCAACGATATTTGCTTTTAGAGCCACATTGACTCCTTTTTGCATTCCAATAGCCTGAGCACGGGCATATTCGGCGTTCTTGGCGGCAACCTTAAAGGCCGCCATTTCTTGCATGACTTCATTGGAAGTCATTTGGTGGTAGTTGTGTCTACCTTGCAAACTCTTCAATCGGTTGGCTCAAATGGCATGAGGGCACTCACATATTTCCTTTTGATCCAGGCATCGTCAATGTGAGTGGATCCATGCTTTCTAAATGTTCTTGCAATGCTCTTGAGCCTTCTATACATGTCTTCATGGTCCTCACCATCCAACATATAGGAACCTTCAGCTTCATTACTAAGAGCATCGTACCTATTCCTTCTCATGCTTTCATTTCCAATGAAAAGGTCGATGAGTGCATCACAAGCTTCTTTGGCGGTGTTGAAGTGCTCTTTGTGGGGCATGTCCTTGGGACCCACTCCGAGCTGAATCATGTGGAGAGCCGTTGCATTCAATTGAGTATCCACAACTTCTCTTCTAGTCAAGTTGGTGGGGTCTCCAATATGAAGACCATCTTCAATAATCCTCCAAAGTTCAATTGACGAACTGCATACATGAGATTTCATTAAGAATTTCCATTGATTAAAAGTAGATGTAGTAAGCTTGGGTAGATCATCCCTATTGTTTATATGAGGATGATGGATAGGTGGGTCGGGAGAATATAGGTGAGGAACGTAACTATAGTCCTCCTTACCACTTCCCTTCTTGGAGGCAGAACCATTATGTTTTTCACCAACCACTTCATCTTCCATAGATCTGGCGTGAGCCTTATTCTTGGATAGAGGAGTGGTGGCCTCAGAGTAAGATGGAGATGGGGCTGTAGATGATGTGAGGCGAGCAATCATTTGTTGCATCTCCTCCATCTTGGTCTCAAAAGATTTCAACAAGGTTGTTTCCAACGTCTTGAGGTCATCCATTGTGACCTTGTCCACAACCTCATTCTCATTTTCCTTAGTACACATACTTCTCTTAGGCGGTTAAGCCCAAATTAAGAGTCGGGGCTCTGATACCAATTGAAATGGATCGTATGGGCACCTAGAGGGGGGTGAATAGGTGCTACTTGAAATTTTAATGTTTTTTCAATTTTAGGCTTGACACAAAAGGTAAATTCTCTAGATAAACTATTATGAAGAATTTCCCTATATGCAAACCTAACTACTAGCAAGTAAAGGTGGGTAAAGTGAGGAACAAGGAAACTGTGATGGAGCACGCGGAGACACATGATGTGTTTTACCGCAGTTCCTTCCTTGTTAAGGGAAGTACATCTGCGTTGGAGGGGTGGGCGGTTTTAAGACAGCCATGCCACAATAGGCCTCACCCTGTTCTCCGATGGATCTTGCCACCAAAGTCCTGATCCACCTTTCCACTAATGGAACCCTTTGAGGCGGGAACCGGCGCCTTTACACAACTAGTAGGGCACAACTCCACAACTGAATTGGAGGCTCCTGTAATGACAACAAGCTGCCACAAGAACAATTGTTATCAATAATAAAACACAAGATCTAGATATCAACGAGAATACTAGATCGGGAATTATCCAAATGAATGGAGAGGAGTTGAAGAACTTGATTCGTGATGGTGATGAGTGATGTCGTCTCCTTCAATTCCCCCAAAGATCGAAGCCTTCGGGTGGTTGAAGTGGGAGATGTAGGGAGAGAGATTTTTCACCGGATCTGATCTTTTTCGAATGAACCAAGAGCTCTGACCAGAGGGGAAGATGAGTCTTTTATACCCCCGGTCTAGATGGAGCCATTGGACTCTTTTGGGGCCGGATTATCTGGCCTAAGTAAGGGTCGGATTATCCGGCCTGGGGAAAACTCTGCCCCTGCCCCGGATTATCCTGGGGACAATCCACCCCCGGACAGAGACTCGCGCCATGGCCTCCCTTTTCTCTTCTCCTAGGGGGCGGATTATCCGGCCCAAGGGGGGAAGAAAATCCACCCCACACCCGACTGTCCGGGGGAAAATCTGCCCCCAGACAAAGATACGCGTCGAGCCTCCCTTTGCGCTCCACTTGGGGGTGGATTATCCGGCCCAAGGAGAGAGCCGGATTATCCGGCCGGGGAAGAAAATCCGCCCTACGCCGGACTATCTGGGGGAAAACCCGCCCCTAGACAGAGACACGCGCTGAGCCAGCCTTGGCCAAGGACGGGGTAGGCCGGATTATCCAGCCCTACATGGGGGCGGATAATCTGGCCCCCCAGCGTCAAAAACACCTTCCTACACACTTAACAATCACGAGAAAACTCCACGGTATTGTTATCTAACACACAAAACATAGGGAACCATGAAATGTTCTTTCACTTGGAGCATGCGGCCAACCGGGCAGCGCTGGTAGTGTTTAGACGCATAGCGATTTCGTTGAACACATCGCCGCCGACCTTGCTCCAGACACCGTCCAGTGGGTTGTGCGTCGATTGCGACATCAGGATCGATTGGGGGGAAGAGGTCGGACCAAAGTATGACTATTGGGGTACTTTTGGATAGGGGTGGCGTGCGGCCTGCAAGATCCGATGCAGCGGGCAAGATGGCGAGGAAAATGTGTGAAGCATGCACTAGAGATGATCCCAAATGCGGGGCCAGATGGCGTTGGTGAGAGCGGATAAAAACAGTCGAGATGGGGAAGATGGGATGGCTCTTTGAACGAGTTTTTTTGCAAGGCCTCTGGAGCTGCATCCAGGACGCCGATTAGCTTGGCTTGCATGCTGGAGTGCACTAAATTAACCATCTGAAATCCAGGCGCATTTTATAGATAGGCCGGCACGCTATCGTGCGCTAAATTAACCATGTCGCAACATGGGCCATTACAGCTAAGCCGGCACACTACCGTGTACGCCGACTAGAGTTACTACTTCTGTCATGTTTGACCAGATGATGTTTGTTTAGTTTGCTAAACTAGATTATACTATGTATGGCTGGACTATCGAGCAGCTCGACTCGTTAAGGCTCGGCTCGTTAAGGCTCATGCTCATTAAGGCTCAGATTATTAAACTCATTAAGGATAACGAGCAAAAAGTAAAGCTCAGCTCGGTTCATTAGATGTTAACGAGCGCTCACAAGCTGCTCATTATGAAAATGTATCAGCCTCAAATAGAGGCATACCGATAATTAAAAATGACAGTCGGCAGGGTTCGGTCAGTGCCGTGGTGAGTAGATCCAGATCGAGAAGATGGAGATGGGGCATGCAGTGGGAGATGACGAGCTGACAAGACACATGAGAAATATTCTGAATCGATCAGGATAGTCTAGGGTAAGGTTTTTGGTTGGTCGCTCTCGCTCCTGGATTGATCAGTCTTACTCAATGTTTGCCTTAGATTAGACATGTAGCAACATAAGTGGGCCTTACCTTGGTTGTTACCGACTTAACGAGTAGCTCACGAACATCGTTAACTTGATCATTCGGCTCGTTAAGGATATCGAGCAAAAACAGCAGCTTGGCTCAGATCGTTAAGGAAACGAGTCGATTTTGAACGAGCCGAGCAAACGAGTGCTCATTAAACTCGTCGAGTTTCGAGTTTTATGTCCAGCCCTAATAGTTTGGAACAGGAGGTAGTACAATACTAGAAGTAGTACACTAGATGTTTGTTTTGCAGTTTTGCTGCAAACATAGTACAATAAATACCTCCACATTGGAGCCTAGCGCGATTAAATACCACGGTGTTCCAACAGGATGCATGATAATGGAAGGTGTTCAAGCACCTCTTTACATAATAGTTATAATTAGAAGCGAACAGTCACTACATTAATACACCTACGATATAGTAAATTGTCCATCATATGATGGGTGATAACCTACACATCTGATCACCTTCTCGCAGTTATCATGATCAAATACTATCACCTTAAAGGAAGTCGTGGCAAGCTTCTTGCATACCAGAAAGTATCCTACCTTCAAGTCATGTGCTTTGACAAAATCTAGCCATCCTTCATCAAGGATTACCTTGACATCTTGCTACTTCAGCTCGAAATCCCAGTTGTAGGCTTTGCATATCTTCAGCTTGATGGCCTCTGGATACTTACTGCCAAACGTTGGCAAAAAGGAGCTAGGTATGCTCCGCACGTCTAACCCTCCCGTATTAACAGCATCTTGCAGAACTCGTCACAGGTGTTCTCCACGTGGGTGTTCCTGGCTCACCCCTCCATCCAGAATGCACAGGGCTCTCTTGTCTTCTTCGATGATGAGTCTATCCAAGATTGAGCTTCTTGCCCAAACACTACAAAAAAATCCAGTGGATAGATAATGTCTCTACCAGCTATTAATAATTGTGAAATAGTACAGTATTAGCTGATAGAGTACAATACAAGATCAGCTAAGAAAGTAAAGTGGAGCAATTTTCTTATCGAAGTACACAAATTAAAGTCTTAACTCTAGCTAGCTTGAATGCCGGTTATATTAGTACTACTTCCAAGTTCTAGGCATCACATTAGTGCAGTTCTTTATCAAGCAGTACAGATAATGAACACCCAGGAACAGACGAACATGATGAGCTCTATCTGCTGCCGATGCTATAGATGCATACATATACTCGAAATTTTGGCAAAAATCAGGGTAGGGCAGCAGCCGCCCTAACTTTCCCAAATTAAAGGGACCTCCACCCCTGAGACAAATCTAAAGCAAAACATACCGAGTGGCCTCCCAAATCATCATCAGCCATGGATCAATCAATACAAAATTTGAACTTATTATTATAGTTCACCATAGATCTAGCCCCGGAACTAGCTTGCATGTGTAAAACTGAACTGTAGTATACCAACGGGTTAAATGCACTAGATGAGAACTATACTCAACACCAACCCAATGTTAACCAAGTGCTAATAAAAGCTTGACCGGATCTTATCATCAAGATCAAGGGTTCCGGGGATTATGTACATACCGAACTACCATCGTGATGTCTGAGGGATGTGATGGCTCTATAGATGAGATTGTTGGGCCCGCTGCCCACAGCAAACCCACCTAAGATGCGTAAGTTGCGGCGGTGGTGGTCGTCAATGGAGGGAAGCGCAATGGCGATTAGGGAGTGTTGTGTGAGAGAGGGCTAGGGCTGGGGCTGGGGCGGGGGCTAGTGAGGGAATAAATGCAGCGAGGTTACACAAATGATGTGGACAAACCAAACCTTGCCACCAATATAGTACTACTAATTGTCACGCAAAAATTAATTGCTTAGAAAATTCGGCACGGCAGCTTGAGTGCTTGAATAGGGAAACATCAAGCACAATACTATGAAAGTATATTATTACATACATGGTTCCTAGTACAAGAAATAGTGGAAATGATGTTGCAAGTATTGATACTACAATATAGTATGAAAGTACTACATACATAGTACTGTACATTACATGGTGACAAGTACTAGCTATAGAAATGATAATGCGAGTGCTCATAATTAGCTTTTCGGTATTTTGGTCAAACTTCACATAGTTCTAACGAAGCAGGGTTGGCATGAACCACATTGGCACCTCAAACATTTGCTCTCTATGTTCCGCTCTAGTGTAGTTAAGTGATTAACCTATGGCAGCTCCCCTAGTGACGTGCATGCGGCTCCAATCTAGAGCTGGCTATGCGCGATGTTGGTAGCGCACGTGTGTAGCAAACACATAGTCTCCTCTGAATACTGGCAGAGCTTCATCAACATCAGCAGCACCAGGTTCGGAGTTTGTAGGGGGCTCGAGGATGAATGGATGGTTGATTCCCACAAACACTGACCTCCCTTCAAGATTATCCCTTTTGATCTAGTCCGGTGCTACAGGGTCATCCAAATTAAGGGCCCTCTGGAAAACGTGGCAGTGGAGCGAGGGATAAGAGAGCAGTTCTCTACCCATGTATGATACAGGATTACCATGGCTGCTGGTTCGTGCACCCCTGGTGTGAATCCACAGGATATTCCAGCCAAGCTCTACCAAGTACCAGCTGTGTAATGCAATATCTTCAGCCTCGGCATCGTCACCGGCTTGGACATTTGTCGACTCTTCAATTACTGGAGCCTGTATGACACGCGGGCCTACAAGTATACATGTGTGTGCATTTCAGTTAGCAAAAGTATCACGAACAATGCAGTTGTAAGTAATTTATAAATTTTACTTTTAAATAACAGGACTCACTCCACTTGTTTGGTTCCCAGACAAGAACATCTCCTCGTGGTTCTATCACCATGTATATGCGATCAATAGAACCATTGATTAGACACTTGGCAATGGCATCGACATACGTTGCTGGTGCAAGATAGTCGTTTCGAAGGATAATCCAGTCCCTATCACAAGGAGAATCTATGGTAGCAATGAATTTGTCAAATACCGCCATCGCGCTGTAGTGCCATTGGTTGTCAAATCTATACGGTTTCTTTGCTATTTGTATCTTTAGCAGCTCGATATACGCGTGCTTATAGAGGTAAGTGCATGGGGGCGGGGAAATACTGGTTATCCGATGGATTAATATCAACACGCTGCACACGTGGCAGCTCGATATGTGCCATACTGTAGACGTTTTGGAGGTACCAGCACCCCGGGTGCTTTGCAATCGCAATCCATTCTCCATTGGCACCAACCCAGTGACCCTTGTTTTCAAATCTTTCAGCATCCCATGTTCCGGGTATGTCATCATCAACTGGTACAAATGCTTCTATTGTTGGATTGTCTAGTGGCATCAGCAACGCGTCAATGCCCTGCAACAGATTTTTTTTCATATCTAGGGGCATGCAAGGTATTTGACAAAGGGGGTAGTGCTAGCTAGCTTTGCGGAAAAACTACTAACTGAAAGATGCAGAAACGTGTTAAATAAATCATGAATGCATGTAGACAAACATACCAAGGAATAAGGTCTTGTTTGCATTAAAGAAAAAGTGTAGGAATAGTTAAGTTTCCTATGCTGGCACTATTCAGAGGAATGGACCAGAGGAAAAAACATAGGCAGTTTTCCTATGATTGATTAACAAGATTAGGGGCCTCTTTCGATCAATGGTTTTTAAAAAACGTAGGAATAGAAAAAACACAGGATTGACATGGTAGGTACAGTAAATTCATATTAGGAATTAAAAACGCAGGAATTTTGTAGCAGGTGTCTTTGGATGGTTAATAGGAAATAAACACAAGTCTTTTGCAGGAATATAGTGTAAGCGCATTAGACTTCTCAAAGGAGAAATAGATGCAGGTTGGAGCTCAGGTTTAGATTCTTATGGAATGGAGGGCATAGGAATTAAGAAGTGACTGCATAGGAATTTGATATCTCCAAAATCCTATGTGTTAGAATCCTCCAAAACTCATATGCAATTCTTCATATCCAACTTGGACCTCATTTTCAAATTCCTACGCGCGCAAAGAACAAGAATGAGGTCCCAAGAGACACGGTAACATCATAAATATACTCTCTTATGAGGTTTGTCTTTGATTTTACCATGTTTTAAAGTAATCCTATGTTTTTATTCATGTAAACCAAAGAGCCAACTTTTTACAGAAATCTTGTGTTTGTAAAACACATGAAATTTAAAATATAACGCCAGCCTTGATTGGCCAATACACCTTTCGTTACAGGTATCAACAATCCTGGTCATTCTTGTGTTTTTAGATAAGTATGTTTGGAGGAGAGGTCGGACACTAAAGCAAAAGTCTTGGGCCTCTTTCGATCGCAGGATTGAGAACAAAGGAATTTCATAGGTTTGCCGGTGAAAAACAGGCGATTATAAAATGTAGGAAAACTACCTACATGATTGGAACGATGAGAGTTGAGCCTCAAGTAGATGTTCCAATTCCTACGGGATTTAAGCATGGGAGGGGGGTTACAGTTCAAAACAATTTGTGTACCACGATTTCTTTGATCCAAATTCAATCCATAGGAAAGAATCTAAGGATTCGAGTCCTACAAAAATCATGCAAAACTGATTTTTACCTGCTCGCCACGGTCTAGTGGACATGTCTGTGGGTCAGAGTGAAGTAGGCAGGGCAAACCAAATGGGAGACCAGGATCTTCCGCAATCCCTCGATGCATGCCAACCATACCGCGAGCCAGGCGAGCGGTGCTCAGAAGATCGACGCGACCGGTGATGTTGCTTAGTGGTCCGTAGTGGAGGTTGCCAAATCCGATTGCCTGGCTGTAGCGCGCAGGAAAACTCACAACACAGAACCATGCTCTCGGGCGATGATGCTTAATAGCACCGTCAAGAACCTAAGAGCAAAAGCACCGGCTTTGAGTGCCAAAAATTCACTACTCTGAAATCCACATAAAAACATCAGAAAAAGTGTAGACCAGAAAACTTAAGCTAATGCCCATAGGTGGAATTTTCACAAGTGCAAATGCAAACTTACGCATGGAGGTTTATATGATCCAAAAATGAATAACTAAAGGAGGTAAAAGACTAAGAAAATATGAGTGAACCAAATGCTTTATTTCATCGATCATATAAGGTACTTATTAGATAATATAAAATATGCTAAGTGTAAAAAGGACGTAGTTGTGCTATGTTCCATGGCCGATCTGTCTCCGGGAAGTCATCATCAGAGTCACATTGCTTGCGCTTGTGCTTTTTTGGCATATATTTCAACTCGTGAATATCGACAAGGTAATAGGAACCATTGAGCAATGCTTTGCTTATGACGAATGGTCCTTCCCAAGGTGGGGATAGTTTGTGTGATTTTTATTGCTTGAGTCGAAGCATCAGATACCATTCTTTAAACGAGCGATGCCTAACGCGGCGACTATGGTAGCCACGTAGCTTCTGCTGGTAGATGTCGGATCTCTGGCATGCCAGTACGTGTTCTTCTTCGAGTAGGTCCACAGATAAGCGTCTAGATTCTTCAGCGTCATCTTCCTCATAGGCGGTGAATCTTGGTGCATCATGGAGGATGCCAAATGGTAGGACAGCTTGTGCTCCATAAACCATGAAGAAATGGGTCAAGCCGGTAGATCTGTTGGGCGTTGTTCGTAAACTCCACAATACAGATGGCAATTCCTCCGCCTAGGCTCCAACTACTCTATGTGTGGTGCTTCTAAGCATGGCTTGATTCCTTGCAGAATTAGTCCATTGGCTCACTCAACTTTCCCATTTTACTATGGATGTGCCACAGATGCTAGGTCAAGGCGGATGCCTGTGTCATGACAATAGTCCTCAACTTCTCCAAGAGACAATTTTTTTCCATTGTCGGAAATGATGCTATGTGGGAGACAGAATCTCACCACTAAATCCTGGACAAATTTTAGGGTTGTTGCCCCATCGAGCTTTCTAATGGGTTTAGCTTCAATCCATTTAGTGAACTTATCCACTGCTACTAGCAGATACGTAAATCCACAAGGTGTTGTTTGCAAAGGTCCAACCATGTCAAGCCCCTAGACTGCAAACGGGCAAGTAATTGGTATTGTTCGCAGTTCTTCAGCTGGTACACTTGGTTGTCGTGCATAAAAATGACACCCATATAGGTCTACACAAGCTTGTTGGCGTCCCCCTTGGCGGTCAGCCAGTAGAATCCTTGTCGGAAGGCTTTTTCCACCAACGACCGGGGAGCATCATGATGCCTGCAATCTCCGAGATGTATGTCTCTAAGGTAATCCATACCTTGTTTCTAGGAGACGCACCGTAGGAATAATCCTGTGGTGCTTCGTTTGTATAATTGGTTGTCAATGATGACGTAGCCCTTTGATCTGTGTACTATATGCCGGCTTTTGACTTCGTCGGCGGGTATTGTTCCATCTTGAAGATAGTCCATGAACGGTTTTGTCCAAGCTGGAGATTTCATAGTTACTACGTTAACAAATGAATCCACTCTATCCGGGTTGTCAAGGTCTACTCCTTTCACGGATGGGGTCCGCGAATGCTCCAGGAAAATGCCTGGCGGAATTGGTCAGTGAGCTGATCCAAGCTCAGACAACAGATCTGCCGCCTCATTATCTTCCATTTTGACATACTTGACTTTGTATCCGTGGAAGCATTAGCTATCGCGTCTACTTCGTCTTGATATGCCGCCATCATAGGGTTCCACGCGTTCCAGGTGCCAACCACCTGCTGGGCAACCAAGTCGGAATCTCCACAACAAACTATGTGCTTGATGCCTGATGTCTACAAGTGCACAGATCGTTTGTAGCTAGTTTCAAAGTATAGATATTGATCCCACAGGGAGCCCAAAGGTAAGTGTTTATGAATCAAGTCTCTGTCACACTCAAAGTTGTCACAGGTCTTTGAGTGAATTGACTGCAAGTGTGGAATAAGAATGAAATTTGGATTAAACTGGATGTATTTAAATAAAACTAAAATATAAACTTCAATAATAAAAAGCATAAAAGTACAGAATGATTCGATTGTTTGTGGTTTTATGCATATGACAAAGAAGGCACGGGGAGATACAGTTCATGGTGATAGTGATAGTGCCAGGTGGACAAATGATAAGTGTAACAATTATAATCTTATAACTATATGTGTAGGCGAGCAACCCATAATTAGACGGAACTCCTCTTGGTAGATTTCATCCCAACTTCAATAATCCTGATAGTCTGTTACCAAAACCATGGTCAGTCACTAGACGATTAGGATCCTTCAGGTTTCTTAGCAATTAAGCTCCTTGGATCGGACTAATGCAATAAGCACAGTGGTTCCTTGTGATCCTCGAGTCAAACTAGTTTCCCATTGATATCCCCGTGTCACTCGGTGGTCACCGGTCTACTAGCAAACAAGATCCTATCTATGTAGAACAAAGCATCATGTTGTCTGGGCCCTTAATTTGACAACAAGCATTAGGCATCCCACAGATAGTCAAGCACACATAATATAGTAATTAAAATCAATCACAAACTAATGGAAAATATATGGAGGCACATCACATCTCACCAATCCCTTACACCTCCCATGCCCAAGGAACTTACTCACACATGAGAGAAGAAAGCATCATCGATATAATTAAATAAAGGGAGTTCTTCTCGATATTACCGTGGAAATCCATAATAAGAATAGAAAAGCAATCCAACACTATTCAAGATAGGAAGAAATAATCTCAATCCCTAATCTTGAAAAGTGAAGATCTCTCTCTCTCAAGTACAAGTAATGGTTATGAGGGTGTGATGGCTAGGAGGTCAAAGATCGTGGATCGAGATGAAGAACGTCTTCTCCTTCTTCTTCGGATCTCTTCTTTCTCCTTTTCTGGATGGGATGGCGGCTGCTGTCTTATGATTTCGCGTCTCGCCTCTTCACGAAAGTTGTCCCTTTTTACAAGACGGAGGTGGTGGCAACTATATGGCGGGAACTATACGGCCGGAAAAATATTCCCGCCGTATAGTTGCTCGTTAAAGCTACTGTATGCCTCCCTTGATTGCTTCCAAAAAGAGACTTGCTTGTTTTCGCCTAAATATTGTGTTTCTCTTGTTAAAACCTTCTGTTGATGTTCAGAACCTTAAACACACATTAAAAACCAAGTTTTTTCGCTACCGAAGTATTAGCGTTAGGTAAAGCTAGAAAACAATAAAATCCAAAAGAAAACCATCAATAAAAACCATCAAAAATATGTCGAATCTCACAGCTATCAACTCCCCCAAGATTAGATGTTTCTCGCCCTCAAGTGACAAGAAAATAAGGAAGAATAGCGGAGATTCGAGACTGAAATAAATGAACTTACAAGCTCGAATTGGTGTCAAATTCTTTTCTTCACAATTCCTGCAATCTTAAACATGATCATACAAGTATTCACAAGATTGCACTGAGTCCACTTCCTACCACGTATATCTTGCTAGAAAATAAATCATATGCCTGAGCAAGTGTCAAAAGTTTAGCTAAGAAAGTGAAACAAATTCTTTTGGTGTCTCTCTTTGTTGAGAGACGATTTTTTTTGCTCTTGTTTATTTAATCAATTAAGAGTACTCAAGTTGGAACCAAAAACATTCAATTTTAGAAAAACTCATCTATTCCCACATAAAAATTTCAAGACTCTCAAAGCACCTTTTTTCCTTTCCTTGTTTTTCAAAAACTTCAGCCCTTTCATAGAGAAATCATGCCACTGTTTTTAACATGTTAATTGGGACTGTGTTGCACACTCCTGACCATCCCAATAGATAATTATTGATCAATAGTGGGTCATAGGAGTACTACAACTTCACTTGGAATGTGAAACCATGAGGAGACTAAAATTTTACCCATCATAGCATTGTAGCTACAGGCACTTACATAACTCAATAGCCGAAATCAAGTGGTTTCGCACATTTAGATCGTTCGTTGGCCAACGGAGTTAATAGTTCCCCATGGAGCACGATAGTGTTGCAATGGCACACGTAAAGAAATATCTTACTGTAATTATTGGAAAAAGTACTGGCATAATCTCTACTACTTCAAAGCATCCATTTTATCACACAATTTCATTCAAGAGTCCGATCGAGTCTATTTACATTAAACTCAAATGGGATTGAGTATTTCTAAAATCAAATCCTTTGGGCTAAACATGGACTCAAGTCATCTTTTGGATGCTTTTTCTTGTCGTAAAAATGTTAGAAATATTTTTAACCAAGTTCATTCCTCATTATTTCAAAGCTAAAAAGGAGACACTGGCAAATGAATAGAGTTTATAGGATAACAAGCTAAGTGGGGAGTGGCACAAGTGCAAGCGAGTAAATAATTGTAGGGTCAATTTAAAGTTGCAGAAAAGGTGATGAAAGGAATGTGATACCTCCTCTTGCTTGCTTCGTTCTCGTACTTGAGTCGAACCCCCTCTATATTTCCCTATTGCCAAGTCACCTGAAATTGAGCAATCTCCAAGAGAAACAAAGAAACAAATTTGCAATAAAGGTAACACCTAATTTTTTGTGTTTTTGGTTTAGGAATGCAAACTGAAAGTACACATGCAATTTTGAAGAAGTAAAATAAATCAAAATAAGAAATAAAAATATGAATGCAAGGTTTGGAGGTTTTAAAACCTCCCCCAAGCTTTAGGCTATTGCCTGGCTCAGTTGTTGCCGTCGTTCGGCGGCGGGTACGGATACTACTGGTAGTAGTCGGGTAAGTGGGTCATGAAGTGACTGAAGTTGTGAGTTAAGGCACTAACATCCTCATTCACTCCTTGTAGTGTGTGGTCAATCTCCCCAACACGCTGGTTGAGCTGCTGAAAATCTTGATAGGGGACGTTGTTGAACCCCTACTGTTGCTGATTGGGCCATGGGTCCTAGGATCCCTCCTAATGTTGCTGTTGTCCCTCCCAAGCAGGGTTGTATTCCTGCTCCTGCTCTTTCTCATCATGTTTCTCTCCTTCTTGATCTTCTTCTTGATCAGGCTGGAATTCAGCCATGATCTCCACCACTTGATCCTTGGTGAGGATCCAGTTGTCCTTTGCCACAATCGAGAAGGCTTGTGGATAGGGCAACAGAACCTTCTCAACATGTGCATCACCAAGATAACCAAACTGATATGCTCGGAGCATCTTGTTAGCTCGGTAAACACTGAGGAAACCACAAGCAGTTATATATTTGACATCCATAAGTTTGGAGCCGTCAACAGGTTGCATAACAGGTAATGTAATGTTCAATTCTAGGACAAGGTGGGTTACCAATCCACCAATGCGAATGTCACCTTTATTTTTGTTGCTCTGGTGGCGAAGGTGCTGGAGTGGTAGAGCCGCAGGATTGGGGCTTTGCAGTGCATTGGGGAAGAGTGCCTTGGTGATCATGGCCATGTCCGCATTGGCCATGGAACCGGTATCTCCTTGTCCCAATAGTGTATTGGCGAGGAACAAGGCGAAGTAGCAAATTGTTCAGTTCTGACTGGTGGACATCTTCTTCTGGTAGAAGTCCCTGCCACCATTAACAGAACCTCCCAAGTTTCTCCACTTGAGACGCTATATAAATTTGTAACAGTTGACTCCCCATCATGAGGGAAGCCAAAAGCATCACAAAATCGTTGGAAAGTTATTTCATATGGTTGTTGGTTCATGGTGAAGCTTACCGTGCATGCTTTACCTTTCTCCGTGTGGTCATCGTAGAAAGAGGCGGGGAACTCATAGGTGAGCTCGGTGTAGGTATTATGGCCTGCGTAGGCAAGTAGTGATAGCCCTACATTTTCACACATGAGGTCGAAGTCCACCCTCAACCTTGTCGCGGTGACAAAACTATCATCGACCCAATGTGTGGGCATCACCCTCCTTGATGAAACCATGGCCAACTTGTTGTTGAGCTCGGCCTGGAGCCCCGACCTCTCTCTATGTTGGTGCTTGCTCTTGCGAAAAATGCTACCAATTTTGTTCATCTTGATGCACTGAAAAATTTCACCATGAAACCCTAGGAATATAGTTTCTACATGATATATGAACGATTCTACGTGGAAAAATTTAATCCTAACGTGAGAAATCAAAAGGGGAAAAATGAAATAAGCTTGAGTTCATCCACTAGATCAATGTGAGAGTTTCAACCATGGAATTCTAAAAATAAAGCATGGATAGGGAGAGAAACATACGGATCTATTAACTCCCCAACTCAAACGAATGAAATCCTAGAAGAATCAAGAATTCTAGGTGGGTTTTTAGGGGTTTGGAGAGAGAATATGAGAGAAAAAGTGAGTAGGAGGAAGAACCCTAGCCGTCCTGATGCGTTTAAGTGGTCATGCCGAACTATACGGCCACAACTATATGGCCGGGAAAAGTAGTTTCCGTTGTAAAGTTGTGGCGGCATCGACAGTTAGGGTTTATTTATGCTAGAGCACAGCTATACGGGCACAGCTATACGGCCGGATCAAAATGGTCCCGCCGTATAGTTGGTCGTCAAACCTTCTGGAACCTCGAGATAAATTTTCTGAGACAGGCATCGATAACTATACGGCCAAACTATACGGCCGGAATTTTAATTCCCGTCGTATAGTAGGTCATTAAACCTTCAGTATCCTAGAAACGAAATTTTACAAAGGCAATGATAACTATATGGCCAGAACTATATGGCTGCAATTTTTATTCTTGCCGTATAGTTGGTCGTTAAATCTTTTGTGTCCTGGAAAAGAAATTTTACAAAGGCAACGATAACTATACGGCCAGAACTATACGACTAAAATTTTATTCCCGCCGTATAGTTGGTCGTTAAACCAGCATTACCAATCTTTTTTGCCCAAAATTTTCTAAGATTCAATTTTTTATCTGGACAAAATGATTAAGCTAGTTCTTGTAGATAAAACTCAAACTTTTATTTTTGTACTTATTCTACGCTTGTTCAATCGATATTTCTACTACTTTTTGACAGCTGCATTTTCACGATGCGCTTCCGCAAGAATGTATGTGAAAACGTTTTAGGAATGCGATGAACATTTTATTCTTTAATTTATTTCATTAATGTGATGGGTTGACTCCCATTAAGCATTTTATTAAGAATGGTTGAAAAGTTCAACCCCTTCTCTGTTCTCGAATTCTTACCTTGGGTTGTCCCTTATCAAAGGCACTTACCACATGAACTCGTTTTGTCGGTGGAATATATCTTTCTCTTACTTCAAGCTTCTTTGGAAAATACCGGATGATTTCAGCATCATAAACATTGAAGATTATTTTTCCCTCAGCACAATCAACTGACGCTCCTGTGGTACTAAGGAAATGTCTTCCAAGTATTATGGATAATTTTTCATCCTCTGGCATTTCAAGAATAATAAAATTAGTGGGAATAACATGCTCATCTATTCTAAGTAGAACATCCTCAATGATACCAATGGGTTATTTAGTGGACTTGTCAGCCAGCTGTAAACTGATAGTAGTAGGGGAATACTCCCCTAATCCTAACCTTTTATAGAGGGAATATGGCATTACACTAACTCCTGCACCTAAATCACACAACGCATTGTGAATATCTGTTTTGCCAATTGAGCATGAAATAGTTGGTATTCCGGGATCTCCCGGTTTAGACAGTAGCTTCCCATTAGCAGGATAACTAGTCACCATGGCAACGGTTTTAGTTATTTCTTTCTTTCTACTAAGAATATCATGGAGGAATTTAGAATAGGTAGGAACTGTTATTGCATCCGCAAATGGAATTTCTAGACGAAGATCACCAAGTGAATTTTTGAAAGAATCACAGATTACCTGATCCGGTGCTTTCTTTTTTCGATCTGGATAAGGAAGCTTTTGCTCACCTTTCTTATTTTTGTCTTTTACATTTTGTGGGGGATCAGGCTCTTTTGTTGCTGCTTATCGCTCTTCTTCTTTTCTACTACAACAACTTCATCTTCATTGCTTATCTCTTTATGTTCTCTTGGATCAACTATCTCTGCATCAGAGTCATAAACGGCCATCATGTGCATCATTTTGGTCCTCCATGGTTTGATCTTGTGTTTCTAAGAAGTTTCACCTTGAGGATCCACCAGTGTATCATCTTCTGGGCTTGCTTTGAGCAAGGATTTTTTTGATCTTTTTCACCTTCATATTCTGGTGGTCCTAATTGTAACATCCCAAAACTTCAATCCAAGCTTATCAAGATCAAATCAACCAAAAAATGGAGTTAACAAAAACTTCTCCAAATTTAAAATGAAAGCATTCAAAATAGGAGTTGTTTAAACTGCCATGATTGAGTGATCCAATGCTTGTAAAAGGTTGCTTAGGTGATTTAAACATCATCTACATCATTCCCAAACTTTTCCTAAAGAAAATCAAATAAAAAAGAATTAAAAAGGAGGAATGGTCATTTTGGCCATTTTAATCCACTACACTACTTTGAGTTTTCCTAGCACTCATTTCTTAACAGAAAAAATTCTTGATCTTTGTACCCCTTGCTAGTACACATAATGAGGTACCAAGGCCCACCTCTTGATCTGCTAAAAACATTCTTTTACTTATTTTAAATAGCATTTGAAAATTGAATCTAATGCACATGCATAGATCACCCCTATTTCAAAACCCCTCTAATTGAGCTCCACTTTCAAAACCCTTGCAACCAGAGACTACCTAGCACTAGTGGAGATCACTCAAAAAATTTGAAACCAAAATTCAAAACTTTTTCTCTTTCGGCCATTTTGTCAAACACCTTGCTGGCAGGATCATATTGGCCTAACTAATACTGTTTTGGGCTGATTTTGTCTAGCAATTTGGAAGTGCTTTGATCATCTTGTCCCCCCTCTAGCCCAACCAGACCCACACCAGCATCTCCCCTACCCCCTAGCTGCACTGCCATGCCGAGCCACCTCTCGCCAGCCGACCGTGCACTCGCCGCAGCAGCCCTCTCCCGCCTCTCTCTCCATGTCTAGGAGGTAGCCCACACCTCACCGCCCCTCTCTGTCCCTTGCCCGAGCCAAGCCCTGCCGTGGACCACCGAGGAAAGCCCGCGCCCAGTGCCACCGCACCATGTCGGTGCCGCCCCCAGAGCGCGTTCTGTCCCCGCTCGCACAGACCGCCCCTTGGCCGTAGCCCGTGCCCGCCGCTCCGCCACGACCTGGAGAACACCCCAGACACCCCCGCTGGCCGCCCAACGCCTCACAGCCACCGCTCGCCGTGGACACCGCCGCCTCTGCCGCTCAGAGCGCCACCTTGCCCAGACCGCATGCCACCGCACCTACGGCCCCATTCAATGCCTAGAGCACCGCCAGGGAACCGCACGTCGATCACCACCCGCAGCCATGCCTCTACCCCGCCGTAGCCATGTCACCACCATCGCCTGCCCATCCCGCTCGGTCTCACCGTCGGGCCTATAAAAGGAGCCCTCCCCAGCCTCTTCTCTCCACACCATTCCACTCTCCTCACCTCTCTGAACCTCACCCACCTCTAGCTGGAGCAAGGCAAGGTCTGCCTCGCCGGAATTGGAGCCGGAGCCGCTGCCTCTGGAGGAGAAGGGCACCGCTGATTGTGACCACCCCAAGCTCCGCCACAACCGCGCCTCGCCTCGCTTTCGTCTTCCACTTCGTTTGCCTGCCTCGCCGACCCCGCTGGAGCCCTGGTACGTCCCCAACAGACCCCCACCGAGCCGCTAGGGTTCGAGCTCGCCGGCGACCTGTACGTCGTCGACGACAACCCTCGGCCGTAGATCTGCCTTCTAATCCTACGGCCCACAGCGCGCGTACCGTTTCGCTTGTTAAGTGCCGCTAACAAGCGGGACCCCCCTGTCAGCTGAGCCCCGCGCCGCGGAGCGCCACTGGGCCGGCCCAAGTCTTTTCCCGCGCTAGCCCACCCGTTCAAATCTAGATTTTTCTTTTTAGTTAAATCTAGTTTCTGCCCACTATTTTAAAATTCAATTCTGGGAGATTGACAAATCCAAATTGCATGAAACAAATTTTGCCTGAAAGGTATTAAGATGATCTATCTAGGCCCGTTGGATTTAATTCAATTAGAGTTATAGATCTCTCCTAATAAAAATAAGAAGACAGAAGCATTTGCAACTTGCAACATTATTATAAAATCAACCAAGTTAGATTTTGAGTTGATTCCAACTCTCAAAAATCACATTTCATCATATATATCTAAATATGTAATAATATTAAGGTTTACATGCAGTGACTATGGACTAGTACCCAAATAATGCTATATAGGCATTTCTAGTCACTTTAAATCATTAAATAATGAACTTAAACCAAAGTAATATTGATCCAACCCTTAATTCTCATTCCCACATGTTAGGATATGTGGTGATGACATGTGTCAACATGATCCCATATTTTAAGTGGTGAATATTAAATCTTAGTTAATTTTTCAATGAGTAGAAATTACTTTTCTAAAATAAAAAGAATGAAACTATTGAATTAAACTTGTGATGTTTGTGATGATAATAGATCATCAAATGTGTGTCTTAGAATGCTATTTAGCCTAGTTAAGTATTGTTTGGTGATTGTGCACTCCCTATGTATTTATAGACGATAGTACCGACCAAGCTTTCGAGGAGGAGGAGTTCTACCAAGAACAAGAAGAAGAAGAAAACTTCAACCACTGCACCAACCAAGGCAAGCTACTATTAGCAAGCTAGCACTATCTAAGTGCAAGCCACCATTAATAGTGCAAGCTAACACTTGCAAGTTTAGTGGTTAGCACACTAGAATCAAACTAGATGGTTTAGCAAAGATGCCTTAAGCATGCTTTGATCACACCCTCCCCCTTTTCACTATTAGTACCCCAAGTCTTAGTTACAAGATTTACTCCCTTAGTTTACACCAAGTTCTTTACTTAGTTTGAAGGTAGCATAAAAAGTATAAAACTTGACCTAATTAGAACCCTTTAGATGTCATTCTATGGCATGAGATTGAACCTATCTTTTCCACCTTAGTGAACACTCTTAACTTAGTAGTTAGAGTAGATTAAAAACCTGAGTCACTTTAGATGGGAATACTTGGTGAAAATGAATTATGAAAACCTTGGAATGATGAGTCATTCTATTGAGATGTTTTGACATGTGTTGAGAAAACACAAATGGTTGATGATGATGAAAATGTTGAGGCATGAGTCTTAACCCTTTTCTAAAACTGATGGTTGGATTCGGATGTGATACCATTCCAAATTTACCGTACAACCACACTACCTGAATTGGGTAAGGCTTAGCTGGAAATTTATATGCATTAGTACTAGTTCCCTCACAGGAGAGGTCTGAGCTGAGGCTACCTCTCATGATGTCCACCTATGCAGTGCCCAAGATGACTGATGGTCATGGTTGGGAGGCCATGCTCATAGGAGAGGTGCTTATACTAGGGTGTGTAAAGGGAAGGTTTGATTATCTGCATACTAAGTATGATGATTCAGGGTTACCCCAGACAGATGTATCGAATCTTGTGGTGAAATTGTACCACCCTTGCAGAGTGTCAAACTATTCAAATAGCCACGTCTGCGTTTATGGACAGTTGGAACGGCCATACTGTTTCGTTGTCAGATGTTTTCCAAATACTTTGAAAAGAATGATGAATCTTGACTTGACTACAACAGGGTTGTGTTATGACAATAGCTCCCCAACTTAAGTAATTCTAGGACTTTACTTTATCTTTCTTTGCTTCTAAACTCAGCTTAGGTTTCAAACTTAACTTTATAGTTAAACTTAGAGTTAGCCCTTTATCTTGGAATTTTAGTACTTGTTAGTGGTAGTTTGCGAGTACTTAAAGAGTACTCATGGCTTTTGTCCCTAGCTATTATCATGGCCAGACTATGAAGGAGACTATCAAGATGATGGCCAACAGGACGGCTATGATAACTAGGACCATCTGCCTTCGTCACCATTGCCTGTGCCCCTGAAGATGGACCCCACCGCTACGCTTATATTTTATTTCCGCTGCTTGTTGTATTAAGACTGGATCATGAGATCCTTATTTGTGTAAGACCTTATGTATGGTTTGTAATGGATGATGTACTATGATATCCAATCCGTTATGTCTCGCAAAAATGGTAATCCTGGGATTGCGAGGTATGGCATAACGGGCATCTGGGATTAAAAATCCGGGTGTTGACGAGTTGGTATCAGAGCCATCCTGACCATAGGAGACCCTAGTTAGAATGGACGTCAAACAAAAACTTAGTTTCAAAACCAAAGTGAGTATTTATGAAAAACTATCTCCTCTCTTACCCTTGTGGATTCTTTCTCAAAAATTCACGATACTCAAAATTCTTACACTACTACTTAAAATTTGACACACTTGATCACTTCACTAACTTCCTCATCCTTAATTTTTGTAGATGGAGACTCAGTTCAGCAAGTTTTACCAGTTGGGAAACGGAGGTCAGCTGATCTTCAAGAGGGATCTGGATTCACTGTCAGAGTTACTGGGATGCCCGCACCCGGAGTTTCTTGGAGCTCAACTTCCAGGACCCCCAGGAGGAGACCTACAGTGGCTAGTCACCGTAGATCTTAGAGGAAGCATCGAAGCACCAACTTCTAGGAGAATTCAGTTCTCCGTGAGAGAGAACAACTGGCTAGATGGATTAGCCAGGGCAATGCATGAAGCTCTCGCACGTCTATGTGCCCTCAGCGTCAACAAGACCCAAGGAACCCGTTTTGCCCACTATGCAAGACGTGACTTCATGGGAATGCGAATGGAGATGCCGGGCCACCCCGAGTTGAGGCGTCAAGTGGAGAACCTTGACTTCTTGCTGCATGACAGACAACAGGAACTGGACAATGCCAGAGAGTTAGCCAACCAGAACCGTGCCATTGCCGACCAGAAGGCCTAGACTTTCGCACTGCTTGTCCAAGACCGTCAGCCTCTTCGCCGCCAGCGTGCCAAGAAGGATCGCACTATCGCCCGTCTTCGCAAGAAGGTAGCCGACATCGAGAAGACCTTCAAGGAGCAAGAAGCTCAGCTCACAGCAAAGGAAGAAGAAGATGAGGGTGAAAACATCCAGGGAGACATGGATTCTTACCTCAGCAACGATGATGACTTTCTGGTGGAGGATGCCGTGGACTTCTACACTAATGATGAGGACTCCGACTTCATCGACGATGAGTAGATGCACTAGAGCACTGTAGTAGCATGAGATGTATCGATCTCGCTGTATCTTAGCTTACAGAATGGTTATCAAAACCATCTGTTTTTCCACTTTGATTGTTGTGGTGAGTTTTGTATCGTGTGCTTGCTTGCATGAATGAAAATTAAGTTAGTTGAAAAACCTGAGTCTAACTCAAAGTTTTAGATTTGAAAACCCCAAAACCATGAACCTTAGAAATTTCCCTCTTACCCTATATCTCAATCTTCAGATGACTCGTGGGAACCAAGGAGGGAGCAGCTCGTCGCAAGACCCAATGCTGCAGATCTTGCAGAATCTCATAGCGGACCGTGAAGCAAGCAGGGCAGAACGCCAAGCCAACTTAGCAACACTTCAACAGATCGCCCAGATGGCTCTCAACAACCAAGGGCATGGAAATCAGGATCACCAGGGATCCAAACTCAAAAACTTTCAGAACACTAATCCCCTAATCTTCAATCAATCTGAGAACCCATTAGATGCTGATGACTGGTTACAGACCATGGAAAACAACTTAGAAGTTGCCCGAGTTGATGAAAATGAGAAAGTTCTCTTTGCCACCCACTATCTGGCAGGAGATGCAAGAGCTTGGTGGAATAGCATCCGCAATATGAACCATGGTCAAGTGATGACATGGGAAGCATTCAAAGTCAAGTTCAGCTGTACCCACGTGCTGCAAGGTCTAGTCAACAGAATGAGAGATGAGTTCCGCGAATTGAAGCAAGCAAGAATGACTGTGGTGGAGTACCATGACAGATTCCTATCACTTGCCAGGTATGCACCTGATGAGATCAACATGGAGGCCAAGAAGAAGGATAGATTCTTGAACGGACTGCATGATGAGATGACTGTCCTCGTCAACATCCGTTTCCAGGATCTCGAAGAGATAGTCGACTCTGCCATTCAGATGGAAGGGAAGATTAACCAGGCAAACGACAACCGCAAGCGTCGTATGATGCAGCAGTCTGGATCCAACAGTCACCAGAAGTACCGTCCCAACCCTTCACCAGGATATGCACCAAGGAACAACCGACCCCCAAATTCTCGCCCAAGCTACCCCAACCGTAGCGGAAGCAATGTGAAGTCTAGAGGAAACAATCACAACTCCAGTAATGCCAACAATTTCAACCGTGCACCTCCCAAGAACCACAACAACAACAACAACAGCAACACTGCATCCAGAACTGGCAACAATGATGTACCTGTCGCAGTCAAGGACAAGTCCCAGATCACTTGTTTCGAGTGTAGAGTAAAGGGTCACTACTCCAATGAGTGTCCCAAGAAGACTGTAGCCAATACCAATGTGAATGCCCCAGCTCAGCAGCAGCGTCGTGTTCAATCAGGAAGGAGATTTGCCCTAGGGAACCCTCACAACCACAACGGCCGTCTCTTCCACATGAATGCAGAAGAAGCCTAGGAAGTGCCAGATGTAGTGCTGGGTATGTTTTCTGTCAACTCAGTTTTAGCAAGAGTATTGTTTGATTCGGGAGCATCGCATTCATTTGTCACCAAAGAATTTGCATGAACTAGTAAGATTCGTCCAACCAACCTGAAGCATGTCATGATAGTTCAAATCCCCGGTTCAACAACCAAAGCTAGAAAAATTTGCAAAGCTGTACCTATCAGAATACATGGGATAGATTTTTATGCCAACCTAATTGTACTTGGAACCAAAGGTTTGGAAGTAGTACTAGGTATGGACTGGATGGCAAGGCATAAAGGATTGATAGACTGTGCTAAGAAAGCCATCACCATGACCAGTAGTTCTGGAGTCACAGTAGAGCATATCTCTGAAACCTTACCCCGACAATTCAAGTGCAACCAGAGTGTAGCCTTGCCCACCATAGACCAAGTCAGAGTAGTCTGTGAATACCCCGACGTATTCCCAGATGAATTGCCTGGTATGCCCCCGGATAGGTATATTGAGTTCATTATCGAACTAATCCCCGGAACTGGACCTATAGCCCAGAGACCCTATAGCATGAACCCCTTAGAACTAGTGGAACTGAAGAAGCAGTTGGGTGCTATGCTAGCCAAAGGCTTGATTCAACCAAGTGCATCGCCATGGAGATCACCAGTGTTATTCATCGACAAGAAAGATGGAGGCAACCGTCTGTGCACAGACTATAGAAAGTTGAATGATGTCACCATCAAGAACAAGTACCCCTTGCCAAAGATAGAGGATATATTTGATCAGTTGACTGGAGCTCAGGTATTCTCAAAGATTGATCTTAGGACTAGTTATCACCAACTTAAGATTCGTGCAACGGATATTCCGAAGACCGCCTTTACTACTCGCTATGGTTTATACGAGTATATGGTTATGTCTTTTGGATTAACCAATGCCCCTTCTTATTTCATGAATCTCATGAATAAGATCTTTATGAATTTCCTGGATAAGTTTGGCGTTGTGTTTATCGATGATATCCTTATCTACTCCAAGTCAGAAGAAGAGCATGAGCAACATCTGAGAATCATCCTTGAAACCCTTAGAGAGCATCAGTTATATGCCAAGTTCAGCAAGTGTGAGTTTTGGCTGAAAGAAGTGGGATTCCTAGGACATATTGTGTCTGCCGGAGGAGTCTCTGTTGATCCCACCAAGATCCA